>JANFOE010000078.1:567500-576427 GCA_025667525.1 Glebionis coronaria | reverse complement strand
GTCAATGATGGGCAAGGTATCATTCTTCTTAGGTCTTCAGATATCTCAGAGTCCCAGAGGCATCTTTATCAATCAATCCAAGTATGCCCTTGAATCGCTTAAGAAGTATAAGATGGAATCTTGCGACCCCGTGGATACTCCAATGGTGGAACGAACTAAGCTTGATGCAGATCCACATGGAGTTGCCGTTGATCCGACACTTTATCGTGGAATGATCGGTACTCTTCTGTATATCACAGCCAGTCGACCTGATCTTCAGTTTGCTATATGTATGTGTGCCAGGTATCAAACTAGGCCTACTGAGTTACACTTAGCTACTGTTAAAAGGATCTTTCGATATCTTAAAGGAACCATTAATCGGGGACTTTGGTATTCGAAGGACTCTTCTATTGCACTAATGGCATATGCAGATGCGGATCACGCGGGTTGTCAAGATACAAGACGTAGCACGAGTGGAACTTTGCAACTACTAGGAGATCGACTAATCAGTTGGGCATCGAAAAGGCAGAAAAGCGCTGCAATTTCAAGTACGGAAGCATAATACATAGCTATGTCCGGTTGCTGTGCTCAAATTCTTTGGATGAGATCGCAATTAACCGACTATGGTCTAGGTTTCAACAAGATTCCGATGTACTGCGACAACAAGAGTGCAATTGCCTTATGCTGCAACAACGTTCAATTCTCCCGGTCGAAGCATATTGACATTCGCTACCACTTCATCAAGGAGCAAGTGGAAAATGGAGTAATAGAGCTTTACTTTGTCCGATCTGAGTATCAATTGGCGGATATTTTCACGAAGGCTTTAGATCGCGCTCGAATTGAATATTTGGCCGACAAGCTAGGAATGAGAACCTTCTCGCCTGAGACTCTAAAGGAACTAGCAGATGGAGCGAAAGAATAGTCTTGGTAAAACTATTCTCCGTATCCTTGATGATCATCTGTATATATTGTTTATATTTTTATCCACAAAAGCAAAATACAAAAATATAAAACCATATAAAAACCATAAAAATTGAAAAATCTAGAAAAATCCAAAAATATCTTTACTTTATTTTTCTAAGGCATGTCTTTTGGCACGATAATATTTACGGCCTTAGAAATGTTGATTAATATCGACACGGCGCCATAAATAGAGTTCGTACAAAAGTTGTAAATATTTCAAAAAACATGCCTATATGGCTTGTAGTTATTTCAGACTACAACCCGGTTTTCATATTAAAGTCAAGAATTTCTTATGAAAGCTTTGGCTCTCAACGGGAATTAATTTTCTCGGGCAAGGTTTACTTTTAAACCTTGTAAGGGATCAAGTTTACTTTATAACTTGGTCTAACACAAATCTATGTACGTCTCAGTGCATTTATTTGTTAAAACTAGAGAAGTCTTGTTTTTATGAAGCTATCATCTCTACAACCATAGCAATCTACAATTGGTATCTACATACTCGACGATGCGACTACTCAACCGACGACTACAGCTCTTTCAATAGAACACGGGTCAATAATTGAGGGGGAGCAATTGTCAAGCATTCAGAATCTTCGATGCCGAACGTGCCTAGTTCACAAGTTGGTGTCAAGACAACAATACCAATCGTACATGTGGTGTCAAGAGATGACTTCAGACGTGACGAGGCGACCAACATATGCTGCCAAGAACCATTTGATCTTATCATATGATGTTCTCATCAATCAGGTCCAACCTTGTCAATTCCTTTTAATATGGTGAATATGTGATCTTGTTACAAATCGATATCATATCTCACACAGTTGGTATTATGAAGATAAAACGGACTTGCATTTTTTTCCCAAAACCTTTGTTAAAACTTCATTAAATCAATTGATATTAAAAACATCGATTGGATTAATATTTTTAATATGGGGGAGAAAATGTGATTTAATATGGGATATTATCATAAATGGTTTGACTAATGTGCTGGCTCATCCCGACATGTGCGAAATGTTTTCGAATATCGCGGCATATGTTAAGGGGGAGCAAAATGGATTTGCTATATCAAAATGGATTTTCATAGTGACATATACTTACCCGAAACCCATTTATTTCACGACGATGAAGATTGTGGTGACATAAGGATGGTAGGATAGGTTAAGTCCTATGATTCTTCCAGAACCGGAGGAATCTTCCCAAGGACATTCCATAGCTAGAAATAGTAGTCCTTAGGAAAGTTGGAGAAAGATTGTGAACGTAGCTGAATGCCGACCAAGTACTTAAGTTAGCACTGGAACAATCACAACAAGGTGCTAGTTATGACGTATTGGTAAGCATTGAAGGGGTTTAAGAATGAAAAAGAATTGTAAAGATAAAGGGTGCAAAGAAAGAAGCCCTCCTTACAACTTTAGGCAGAAACCGGGTCAACACATATGCTATTGAGATCATTTTAATGATTCTCGATACTGAAGACAGACATCATGGACCTAGTGATGCAATGCACAACCCATCCAAGCTAACTCAGATATCTCTCAAAAGGTATTTGTTTTAATCACACGGAGACAACTCATTATCTATTGATTTATTCACTCCGAATAAATTGGTATTGAAAAGGTGGCACTCCTCTCCAGCCTCCGATCACTAAAATCCAAAATGCACGATCGAGTCAAGAGCCATTTGAGATCATCAAATATCTCATTAGGACACACTTTCATATTTCCTTGCTTCTTCACACACTGTGAAAAGTAAGAAAGATTTCAAGAGTCCTACGCAAAATCTTCATGATCTTGCCTGAACATCCGAGTAATACGAAAGTATTTACAATGAAGATGGAAATCCTTCTTGAGCGAATATCAAAAAGCTCATGGTAGGTGACTTGTGCGATTCTTTATGAATCAAACTTGTGATAACTGGAAAGCAACAGCTGTTTAATTCTTAACTGAATTTAAATACGTTCCAGGCCTCTACGCAATATCTTAGTGATCTTGCCAGAACACTCAGAGTGATACCTTAGTGTTCATAGTGATGAGTGGAAATCCTTCTAGTGTTAACCTCAAACAGCACTTGGTAGGTAACTTGCAAGATTCTATACGAATCAAGCTCGTGACAACTGGAAAGCAACGATGGTGTGGTTCTTAATTGAATTTCACTTGTTCCAGGAACATGAATTGACGACTTCAAATCATGCGGATATTATTATCTAAATGATTCACTCTTTATGTTCGCAGTCAGCTTTGGACGGTCGAATAAAGAGAACGGGTTTACCCGCGAAATCCTGTCAGGAAGTTACTTAATTGAAACTATCCGTCACGGGTACGATATCTAATATCGTCCAACGGTCTTCACCGACCGGAGGTAAAATGCTACCGATTTAGAATGAAATGTTCAAAGCCATTTCGTTCGTGTCTACTTATGTTGCGGCATTTGAAGACGGTGGCGTTGCGGGATCCAAGAAGAAGTCGTCCCCACATGCTTATACTTTATTTAATTATTATCTCATCTAATTCAAGAAAGCCTAAAAGTTAAGTCTTCCGCTGTATTGAAATCTGAAGCTTTCAAGAATTACTAAGGTATAAGTATGTGGGACATGGTTTCACGAAGAGGCGAAGATCACAAGTGATGGATGCACGAGTTCAAGGCAAGAAATTAATGCTCAGAGATTGATATCAAAGATCACATCAACATGTTCACCAGAAAAGAAAAAGAAAAAGAAAGACGAAGACTACGAGCTCAAGACAAGCATAGTATGCTAGGTTTATTTAATTATTATAACTTGGGTAATGCCCTTGTTTGGAGTGACCTCCCTTAGGGGGAGATTGTTGGAAATACGTTTTAAGTATTAAGAAGGATCGGTCACTCCATTAATAGTCCATGTAATAGCTCGTAGTTTAGTAAACTTTCTTTATTTATTAAACAAGAACAAGCCTAGCCTACAACATGTGTAGGCCGGCCCAAATGTAAGCCCAAGCCCATGACAAGGGCTTGGGTATATAAACCCTCTCCTTTGATGGAGAGGGTGTGTGGTTTCATAATTTTCACATAGTTCTTCTTACTTTCTCTCTCTAGCTTTGTGTGAAATCCACCATCTCTCTATCTCTTTCTTTCTCTAAAAACATAAGCAAGATTTACATATCCTATAGTGTCATGACCTCACCATCAACAATTCCCCATACAACTGCAATGAGAAGCAGGAATACTATGCCTACATGCATCATAACACGAGTTGTGTTCTTTGCGTAACTGCTGACTTTTTGCATATAAGCACTTCCGAATCCAGTGATGTATGTCGCGAAACATCTTATAACCTGTTAAGAGTGAAAAAGAAAACGTAAAAAGTTGGGTAACAATTTCTTAGTTACATGTATAAAAATGGTGCTCTTTAATCCAGAAAGGAGGTGAGACCACACCTTGAGTCACAATTTTGTAGTGTAGATTATAAATTGGTTTTTCATATAGAAGAGTAGGGATACACACCTCTGGCGCCATCCAATATGGACTTCTTGTTGGGTCGAATTATTGAGTTGATAGGTCAAAACACAAAAGATTAGGACTAAATCTGACAATGAAGAATTCTACAAGCTGGTGGAAAAACTTGTAGAAGATATTATCACAGAATAATAGAAGATTTAGTTGTCTTATTATTAGCTTTCTTTGTAAGCTATGTTTTCTAATATATAAAGAAAACATACGTAGGTTTTTATTCATAACAATCATTCACAACTCCAATGAGAAGCAGGAATACTATGCCTACATTCAATTGATTCAAACGTCCAGTCCACTTAATTGTAAAGGAAAATCCCCTTTAAGGAATACTTTTAGTTTTCGACCGATTCTAAAACACACATATATCTTGATATCCACCGGAGAGATTGTCAAGATCTATCCCCAAGAAAACGTTATTAAGAGTCGAATTTAGCAGTGTTCATATGCTGTTTTCTGTGAATAGTAATAGTAAAAACATGATTTCTCCTTCGTTAATCGTCAGATCATCATGAAATTTGAACTGTAGGTTCTTGGCACTTTTGTCTAGGATCTCACAGAAGGGATCTTCGATCTAAGCTCTCATGAAGAAGATATTCGATGTCGAAGTTCACTGCAGAATATGATTTTCAATGATGTTTTTTACATAAAATCATGATTTAGGGTTTGTAAAACCCTAGATCGATTAGCCGCTGACGTGTGTTTTCTAGACGCTGATAGAAGTAGGTGTCAGCGGATGTCATTGACGCTGACAAAGCATGGTTGAGACGCTGATGGCCAGGCGCTGACTCGTATAAAGATGGCGCTGACAAAGTAGTATGTAGGCGCTGACAGAAAAACTTAGTTTTGTCTGAGGTATGAGTTTCATGTGTTGTCCGATATTGGACAACACACGCTGATAGGTTTTTGGACAGTGAAGGATTTCGGATAAAGGAGGATTTGCTGCTGTTTGGTTTATTGGTTGCGGTTTGGCACACAAAACGAGGTATTTACACACGAAGGTACATGGAATCTCTGTTATTATTTAGAATATCACTTTGATATTTATGACTCGGATATTTTTCTTAGAAGAGGTATATGATTAAGGGGAAGAATTCTTATGGTAAAATTGATGCTTGAAGTAGGTTTTCGCGAGTTTGTGTTTTATCATATCTTTAAAGTCAACAGCCACTGACTTTGATGATAACTTGTTCGTGCTTTAAATGTTTGGTGACGAAGACTTGTCAAATCTAGCAACTAGATACCTTGCTATCACTTGAAGGAGTTACATTATCGTGCTCAGTGTCTCACAAAAGATGAGGATTTTGACAAAGAGATCGAGGTCTACTTATATTTTATGTGTCATATAAGTTCGACGTCACATGGATAGTGCAAGACATGAAACATATGTTTGGGCTATTCTACTTCTACATCAAAATTATTGTATTTATTTTTGTTCAAGGTCATTACAAAGAGCTACTTTTGGAGAATCTTCAAGATTGCATACTTTTTCATGGTTCCCTATTTGATCATGTCAAAAAGGGGAAGATGTGCTATACTTAAGGGGAAGCTTCTTGGAGATCATGTACTACATACAAAGGATTCGCGCTTAAGGGAAGTGTTTTGACATCATCAACTAGGGGAAGATTGTTGGGTCGAATTATTGAGTTGATAAGTTAAAACACAAAATACAAGGACTAAATCTGACAATAAAGAATTCTACAAGCTGGTGCACAAACTTGTAGAAGATATTATCACAGAATAATATAAGATTTAGTTGTCTTATTATTAGCTTTCTTTGTAAGATATGTTTTCTAATATATATAGAAAACATACGTAGGTTTTTATTCATAACAATCATTCATAATGTAACCTACAAGAAATTCGTGTTTCTAGACGTGGGATTCAATGTATACACGTCTAGATGTTATTTGTGTTTAATAATACAAGTAACGTTTGGAAAAGTTCATCTTGTCCACAACACCTTGTTATAATCAATGTTCTAATTCCGCTTTGTTTATCATATGAATGTTGATTATCCTAGTAAGCTTAATCGATCTGTGAATAATGGTTTCATCACTTCTTTGAAAGAGAGCATTAGATTACAATTTATATCTCTCATAGAGAAAAAAAACAATCATTGGTATTGTGAAAGTAGATAAATGGTCAAAGCTTCAAATGGAATTTCTCATCATCCATTAAAACCAATCCCGGTAAAATGTATTTTATCACAGACCCGAATTCATATACTCGTTCGGCATGAAACAAAACAGTGGCAGAATATGAAAGAAAGCATTTTTTGCTTATATTTACAGATCTCGACTATGTATTTTCGTTTACAATACATGATTTACCTATTCATGAAATCACAAATGGTCTGAAGTACATGCAGCTTGGTGGATCAAATCTTGGAATTGAGAGTACAGCTGACGAGGACACAAAGCCATCTTTCAATGACTTTCAGTAAGCATATAATATGAGTTGATTAACTTTAAAAAATCATACCAAAGTATTCCAAGAGTAATTCCAGATTCATTAGATTGAATATAGTCCAATATCTTCAGAAGACATGATTTGATCGGTGTTTATGTTCTTTAGCATTTAGTCTTGATAGATTCTACTTTCATGAGCAAAAGCATTAGCACCAAGGATAACCTTGTGAGGCTGCACCATTAGCCCACTATATTTTTCCTCCTAAACAATACATGTGCAAAGTGAACCAATAGCCAACCATTCAAAATGATTAATAAAATGCAGAATACCTTTACTATATACCATTTTGCTTACAATGACTATATGTCTCGTATTGATGCCTGTATAGAGACCTCCTAATTTTTCTCTTTTGCATTTTATTGTCATTAACCCCTATATCTAGAAAAAATAAAATAAAATCATCGATTAGTTAAAGAAACTTTTGATATATTAAGTTACATCCATGACTTGCCTCTTCTAAAGAAGCATTACTGGCTCTCTCTCTCTCCAATTCCGTTTATTGTTCACTCCAACTGTCTCGCACCCAAAAATCTCCCTAGAATCCGCACAACTAATTAGGTATATGTAAAATTATAGGTTGTTCACTAAGGCCCAAGCCTAATCATTGGCTTAGGCCCTGAACCTAATTGTCTATTTTCTTTCTAACTTAATAATACTCAAAAGAATGGTTGCTTCCATTTTATTATGATCTGCGAGAAGCTGCCAGTTTCATCAAGCTTTACTTCCGGCTAACAGATCATTGACAGAAAATGCTAAACCTCTTGGCTAAATGCATCAAGACCCTTCAGCTCAAGAGCAATGGAAAGTGATGTTACCGGTGTAGATTTGGGTACCACTAACTCATGTGTTTAGTTATGGAAGGAAAGACAACTAAAGGTATTGGGAATGCCAAGGGTGCACAAACCGCACTATCATTAGATACTTTCAGCAATAACTAACCCTACAAATACTACCTAGATTTTAAAAATAAGAATTAAAGTGTGAAAGAAGTAGCATAAGATAACACATGGTCTTCAATATGTTAATTTAAAGTCAAGCTTCTTGACCCAATATTGAAATTAGCTATCTTCTTAGAGACAAGTTCCTCAGTTGGAAATGACACAACCAAGTAGGGAACGCCGAGTAAGACGTCAAAATCAGTATAAAGTCATGTTACAATATTATCTCAACTGAATACTTAATTCAAAAAATGACAATCAGATGTGTCATTCCAAAGAGTGGAAACATCTTATTTAAAACTTCCAAGACTTTCAACCCATTTGACCTTCTTCAAATCCTTGCATTTTAAACAATTTTTTAGTTTTACCCGTAATAGATCAAATTGGAACGAACACGACCAACTTTTATGTAGATATTCGAATTCTATCTATCACAGAACTTTATGTGAAATGCTTTAATTCAAGATGTCAAAAGTGCGTTTCCAACAGACAGTTTCAACCTATAAAGAATATAAATGTTCTACACTAACACATTAACAAAAATATAAATAAATTTGGCTTCTGAAGTATAGGACAAAAGGCAAACTTGGACTAAATTAGGTGATGACCACATGAGCAAATGTGCATGGTCTTGAAGATCGTTACGAAACTGTATGAGATAAAAAAGCATGGTTTCATATACCTGTCGTTTTATGATTATATAAAACTATGTTGTTTTATACTTGCATTTTTACACACGGAAACCTAACAAACAGATATCAATATGTACTTACGTTATTAAACCTCATTGCTGATGGTTTCAAGTTGACATGGTCATATACCGCGAACGAGTGTTATATATTAGCCAATGTGGATTACAGGTGATCGAATACTATCACCGTGATTATCAAACAAACTAACCAGGAAAAAAGAAAAGCAATCTTGATGTAAAAATTTGATACAAAAAACATGATTACATACTAACATGATCTCCGTGGCTCAGCAACAAACTCATTAGTGGGAACTCTGAAATTGAAGCAATGATGAAAATCAACTGATAGTGAGACTGTACAGAAGTAACTATTTCACAAAATCAGTTTCAAGACTTTTGTTAAT
>JANFOE010000078.1:120000-565000 GCA_025667525.1 Glebionis coronaria | reverse complement strand
AAAATGCTGACGAAAGCGTAAAATTACTGACGAAGACGTAAAAATACTGACGAAAACAGACTAAATCGAAGAAAAAACTTAAAAATACCGATGAAAATGTAATTATACTGATGAAAATGTAAAATTATTGACGAAAACGTAAACAACTGACAAGAACGTGAACAATGAACCAAAACGTAAAAATACTGACGAAGACAAAAAAAACTGACAAAAACATAAAAAGTGTTTTTTTAGTTTTATAGTTTATAATTTAATATATAAAATATTTCTGATATAGTTTTCCCAAAAGTAGCTTTTATAAATAATTTAATATCTATAATGATTTTTAATATTATTTATATTGTTTTGTGGTTGAATTTGTTTTATTAAATGAATACATAGTTCTTTGTTGAAGTTGTGTATGATTTTTTAACGATTTGTGTCAAATCGCTCATCAAAATATCATCAAAATACCCTCTAAATAGACCAATAAAACCAAAATATGCTAATATAAATAAAAATATGTTTGTTATACTTTATTGAGTATTGAAGGTACAAAGAATATAAAAGGAATAAAAAACTATGATTTTCGGATGCGTTTCGTCGACGTTTGCATTTTTTTAGATGCAAACGGGTTCTTTATTTATCCATGGACACACCATTAGAAAGAGCACGAGAACATTATTCCAATGGTACTTTCATTTCTTATTGGGGTTATTCGATGCATCTTTTATTAGCCAGACAAGCCTATATATTATATAAGCCCAACACAAGCCCAATTAAACAATCTTTATATATAAAGGTTTGCATGTATATTATTAAAACAATGCATAGCTCAGTTGGTAAAATGGGTGGTGCTAAGTTTTGAGAGAGGAGACAAGGGTTCGAATTTGGTTAGTGGTACTTTTTGCCATTAATTATATTTGGCCCGTTTCATGCCCGACCTAGTTCAAACAATGCTTGAACTGGTTCAAATTAAACATGACCCGTTCATATGAGGTTTGACTCGGTTAAGATTAGACCCGGCTCGGCCAAGACTTGAACATACCGGTCCAGACCCGGCTGGCCCAAACGTGAACCGAACCGGTACGACCCAGACTTTAACCGGACCTGAACAGACCCGACTCAGCCCAGACTTGAACCGGACCGGTCTAGACCTTCCAAACACAGTTTTCACAACTGCGTTTCAAAAACGCGAATTTATAAAAATTGCGATTTCAAATTAGAATTTGGTGGAATTTGGAGATTTTTTAGGAAATTCTGAAATACTATTGGCTAAAAGATGTGACTGGGATATGATTCGATTTAAATCATAATTATACCTATATATAATATAAAGATATATATATATATATATATATATATATATATATATATATATATATATATATATATATATATATATATGTGTGTGTGTGTGTGTGTGTGTGTGTGTGTGTGTGTGTCCAGGTTTCTGCACCCACGCCTGAGATTGTGAGTGCGAGCGCCTGTTTATGAGTACATTCATTGAAGTGTGACTGGGATATGACTGGATTTATATCATTTTAGGAAATTCTGAAATACTATTGGCTAAAAAGTATGGTTTTAAATCATAATTATACCTATATATAATATAAAGGTATATATATATATATATATATAATTTGGATCAAATAAGAACTATTTAAAGTTAAAAAAATAGGAACTTAATAAAAAATTGCCAAGTGGAAATTAGTTAATTAAATACAAAATAATAATAACAAATATAAAAGGGTACAATCGGTACTTTCTTCTTTCCTCATATCCTCATTAACCCTAAAAACTATTACACTGTGTACATCTTCCAAATAAAAATGCCTATTTTTTCCTCATTTGTGAATCTGCCACCATTACAAACATCATAATCCTGCTGCCACCAACCAATCAAATCCTTTCACCACCCTCATCAAACCCACCGGATAATATTCAAAACTTGTAATACTTATGAGACTGCAATTATACATGGTCTTATCGTTCTTTTTGAGCTTTAAATACTAACAAATGTCATAAAATACCATATATTATGCTTGTGTTTGTTACTTGTGTATTTTAGGTATGGATATCATGAAAAGGACAACAGATCACAAGAAACAAGCAAAAACGGACACGAGAAACGAAGCCGCACAATGAACCGGGCCCTAGTTATGATTTTCCAAGAATAAGTTCTTGAAGAATTGAAGATGTTTAATATGTGTGTAAACACTTATCCTTTTGCCACTAAACTCAAGGAAAAACAAGACCTAATCATGTGTTTTATATCATAAAAGTCGGAATTAGGCGTGGTTTTGTGTTTTTGTGTTAAAATAGGTACAAATGATCAAAAGAAGAGAAAACACGGGATTTTACGGTCAAATGTTGAAGAAAAGTCCAAAAAGAGACGAAGACAAAGTCAAAAGACCAAAAGTGTGCCCAAGTTCAGGAAAGCCTGCGAAACCGACACGAGTTTGAAGAAATGATCAAAGTAAGCCGAAATCGAGTTCGATTTAGTGGATTTAACTATTTACGAAGATATTCAAGCAAAGCGGGTCCCACATTTACTTATCGGGCCTTCAAGTCATTTAAGAAAGTGGTTAATTTTCAATGTTGGATCAAAAGGCCCCATATAGCCCAATTACAATTCAAGTGGGACGGTTGAATTAAATTGGGCCCAAGCCAAAAGCCCACTTGGATGATATAACAAAAAACGGAAGGAGTAATGTTACATTGGGCCAAGCCCTTTTGGCTGTTTGATTTTGGAACGGACGAAATAAAAAGAAAGAGTGAAAGTTAATTCACTTATCAATTCAGTCAACTCTCATAGTCAAACATTCTTTACTCTCAACCGTTACAATTCACTCACACGTGTTGTCAACACCCCACCCCACACGTAAACTTCCACTCACACTAAATAAAATAACCTTACCCATTCCCCCATTTACCATTCGTTACAAACTAGGAGAAAACCTTTTACTGTTTATCTTCCATCTCTCCCAAAAACACAGCCAATCTCAAAACCCTAAAAATTACCATCACAATTTTACTCAACAAAAATTGGGGGTTTTACCCTAAAAGGTTAATTCACACCTATGGGAAATAAATCCCCATGAATATCGGAAGATCCACTCATGGTGGTCCTATCTCCAAAACCGACGTGGCCAAACCCTTGCAATTGATTGGTGGATACAAATCACCAATACTCAAATCACCAATAAAAACCCTCCACCTCAGATTAAAGAAACACAAATTCTCCACTTTGGCAATCCATGTGAATGAAGGTAATTTTCATCTGTTGGATCGAAGAGAAGAGATAGAGAATATGAATGAAGGGCCTGGATTAGTTGCTTAATTTTTAAGCCATGAAAAGGGTTTGAGGGTTTGCCTATAAAAACCCCCACATCTTGTAATTTTGATTAGTCCATTTTTTTTCTTTAATTTATTTTTTTTTAATTAATTTAGGAGTAGGGTTAAATTAGATTTAATTTTCTGAAAATTAGTTTTAGGATTTAAATTGTAATTTTAATTTCCATTATTGTAATTTTTATATTAATTAATGAAAAGTTTATTTTAATTACTTTGAGTCTCATTTAAATTTCTGTCAATTTTAATTTTAATCTTCAAATCTGCTTTCATATAGTATTGTTCGTGTTCGATTATTATTATTATAAAAAAAAGAAAAAAGAAAGAAAGAAGAAGCTACTGTTGATGGTTCGTATGGTATGATGTTTGGTTCGAGTGATATTCTTGGTTCGAGAAGGTGACTCGGATTGATTAACGGTGGTGTTTGTTTATTCGTTTCGGTTCGAAAGGAGGCACATCGCCTACCTTCATCCCAAAGGCTGTCTCCACAAGGTTTCTACTCTCTTTTTATTTACAAGTTCTTTATAAGTTTTAGTTTAATTTGCTTTGAATCTGCTTTAATTATTTAGAACTGCTTTAGTACTGTTTGGGTATTGTTTTCGTTAGGATCTTGTTAGCTGATAAGGTTTATTAGAATAATTTTATTTTGTTAGTTTACTTATCTGCTCATTTTGGTTTTGTATATTGCTTGCTTAAGTTTCAGTTATTTGTTATTCTGCTAGTCTTATGTGTTATTCTATTGGTTTTAGATTTGGCTGATTTGATTTCTGCGTAGGTATTCAAATTTGTTAGTTTATGTGGTATTTGTTTATTTTGCTGATTTCTGCTTTTTTATGTTGCTCGTCTGGCTTATTTGGGTTTTTATTGGTGCTTATATTGTTGCTACTGATCTGTTATTCTAAACATATAAAGTCATAAAAAATAATAGCAAAAATTTTGGTCTAGCCTGGGATTCGACCCCTGGACCTCTCGTACACCTGTCCAACGCCTTACCATTTGTTCTAGCTTCTTTTTGTGTTAATTTACGCGTCTATTAAGTAATATAGGTTTCCAAATCTTGTCTGGCAGTTTTAATTAATTAAGTCTTCATACAATTTTACGTTTATTCAATTTTATTTAAAAAAGTTTTATTTTAATTAAAAGTATTTCTTTTATAGATTTTCTTTTAATTCAGTTTTTATAAAAAATAAAAAGATAAAAAAAAATATTTTAATTTTGATTACTTTTATAAATTTAAATTAGTTTTAAATTTTGTTTAAGCTTTAAAATAGTCTTATTATTTTTAATTAGTTTAAATTAGTTTCAAAGTCTTATTAGTTTTATTTAAATTTTAAAATAGTTTTTATATTAAATAGCTTTTAGTTTAAAATTCCAAAATATATATTACCAAAAACAAATTAAGCTTTACGTATAAACCGGAAATCAAATTCGAGTGAGTCGAGAAAAAACGAACATTCATTGTTAAAAATAGGATTGCAAAAACCCTAGTATTAAAATGGCGCCGTTGCCGCTTCGCTCGTACGATTGACGATTTTTCGTGAAGACGTTTGGATTTTGGGATCCGTTCTTTTTAACGTTAATTTTCTTGCACACAAAATCAAAAATACAAAAAATCAAAAACTTAAAAATACAAAAAATTAAAAAATCATCTAAAACAAATTCTTTCCTAAGATTTGCACCAAAAAAATTAAAAAATCTAAAAGTAATACTTTTCCTAAAGTATTACACCAAAAATATTCTTCTTTATCCTCAATTGTGTTTAATTATTTTCTCTACCCCTCTTATTTATAATTCTTCATGGATTTGTCTTGCGTTCGGTGTGGGAGACCATGGCTTGGTTTTCCAATATGTCCATGGTGTACCTGTGCGAAGTGTGGTTCTGATATCGACAATACACAATTTGGATTTTGTCCATTGTGCAATTCAAGAAATTCGTACTTCTCCTCTTACACAAATTTCTCCCCCCCTCCCGTCTATGACAATCCCTATCCGCAACATGCACTGGGTTTTTCTCAATACCCGTGTTGCAATCATTGTGGGGGCCCTTGATAGGTGTGTAAACACCCATCCTTTTTACCACTTAACTACAATAATAACCGAGCCAAAACGTTTATTTTATGTCGTAAATGTCGGAATTATGCGTGGTATGTGTTTTTGTTGTGATTTAGGACGAAATGGTGAAAAGGGGAGAAAACACGGGCATTCACGGGCTTTTATCGAAGAAAAAGACGAAAGACGAAGTCAAGAAATCAAGAGTGCAAAAAGAACGGAAGTCCAAGGCCAATTCTGAAGATTTATCGAAGAAAAAGTCAAAAGACGGAAGTTTACTAAAAGCAGAAGAACTCAAGTCTAATTTATTGAAGAATTACAAGACGAGTTTAAATAAATCTTGAGACAAAGTCGTTAAAGTCAAAAGATTAAGAAGATAAGGACTTAATCATGCAATTAAGAAAAGAAGAAAGAGGGGAGGAAGCTTCCTAAGCACCTCCCTAATCTCCCCTATAAATAGATGATTAGGATTTACATTTCATTTTTGTTGGCTAAGTGTGACAATTAGTCTTCCACCTTTTAATTACCTTGTCATTTAAATTCAAGTCCATTTAAATACTTGTCTTGCACCTTAAATTCATTTAATTTCAAGTAAGTTTTCATTTAATTCTTGTCAATCTTTACTTTTCTTGTCAATCTCCTATCTTCCTTTATTTAATCTTTAATCTTTATGTTCATGTTTATGTTTTTGATGTTTTATTGATTTGATTTAAGTGGGTTTTGATTATTTTGATTAGTATTGTTAGTTTGATTGTTTTGGATTGTTTGTTTATGATTAGTAGATGTTAATTGATTAGTTTGATTTAATCTTTTGGTTTGATTTTGATTAGTTTTGGATTAGATTCGTATTCTTTTGTATCCCTTGTTCTTCGTTACTGTTCTTTTCCCAGGTATATTCCGAACCAAGGATTTATTCCGAGTGAAGGTATTTTGTGATTGTTCCGAATCAAAGAATTTGTTCAGGATAGGTGACATATTCCGGATAAAGCTTTTATTTCGGATCAAGCCAAAACATTCCGAATCAAGGAAAGTGTTCCGGGTCAGTGGATATTCCGAACCAAAGTCGTTCATTCGGAATATAAAATATTCCGGATCAAGGCTGTTTGAAGAAAACATTCCGAGTGAAGGAGTTCATTCGGAACATTCCGAATCAAGAAGAAGTTCTGAATCAGTGAAGTTCCGGATCAAGGAGTGTTCATTCGGAACATTCTGAATGAGGGTTTGAGGATTTATTCCGAACCAAGAAGTATTCCGGATCAAGGTTTAATTCGGAATATATTCCGAATCAAGGGTGATTCATTCGGAACATTTAATGTTCCGGATCAAGGCTTTTGTTCAGTTATTCCGGATGAGTAACTTGTTCCGAATGAGTGTTTTTTGGTAAATATTCCGAGTAAAGAAGAACATTCCGAACGAAGGTGACATTCCGGATGAATGTTTATTCCGAACGAGGGTATTATTCCGAATGAGCATTTTCAGGTTCTTTTAAGTTTCTTTTTTTAATTCTTTAATTTTCAAGCTTTACTTTTCTCGCCTTTTTACTTTATCGCACTTTAAGTTTAATTGCCTTAGATTTATTTTTAGCCTTTCCTTAGTTTAGGTTTTAGTTGCGTTTTAAGTTTGCCTTAGATAGTTTTAAGTTTGCGTCATTTACTTTTAGTGCCCATTTACTTTTCATCACGCTTTTAAATACTTGCCATTTATTTTAAATTAGTTTTAGATTTAAATTAACGTCATTTAGTTTTAAATGCACATTTATTTTAAAACAACCAAAAATATTCTTTTTCACCAATCACAATTGAGTCGTACTTTGAACCGGAAATCAATTTGAGAAGATACCGAGAACTTAATTGAACCATACAAAATCATAATATCAAATGGCGCCGCTGCCGGCTCTTTTCGTAAAGATTAACGGTTTTCTGTGAGAGACGCGTTGCTTTTTTGGATCCGTTCATTCGTGAGCGTTATTTTTCTTGTTTAAAAAAAAAAACCATAAAAATTAAAAAATTGTTAAAAATCCAAAAAATTAAAAATTTTCAAAAATCCAAAAAGATTTTATTTTTATTGTGTATATATATTCTCTTTGTGTTTGGTATTGTTTTCTTTTGCCTTTGTAGGTGTATGCGTACTAGATCTTCTACTTATCAAGAGCCCGAGACTCGAGAAGATTTAGTTATGGCAGGTGTTAACAACAACAATAATCCATCGCACCTCAACAATAATAACAACAATGTTCTTCCACAGCCCGATCTTCGGACAATGGAGGAGCTTTGTCAACCTACCATGTTTGGACGAGGAGGACCGATTGCGCCGATGCAAATCACGGCTCCGAAGTTTTCTTTGAAGCACCACATGATTCAGCAAGTGCAAACAAATCCTTTTCGAGGAATGCCTGATGATGATGATGCCAACAAACACCTCGACAAATTCATTACTATTACTCAAAGCATGAAGTTGCCCGGTGCCACAATGGATGTTCTTCTCCTTCAACTCTTTCCACATACTTTATCACACCACGCCGAGAAATGGTTTGATCGTCTCCTGAAGAATTCAATTCATACTTGGGATGACATGACTCAACGCTTTTTGTCACGCTACTTTCCACCATCCATGGTCACGAGCCGTCGCAATCAAATCAGCGGTTTCATGCAAGAACCCGATGAATCTCTCTTTGATGCTTGGGAAAGATATAATGTTTTGATCGATCGTTGTCCAAACCACAACATGCTCCCTGTGACCTTAATTGATACTTTCTACAATGGTATGACTTTTCGTGATCGTGATATGATTAATGCAGCCGCCGGTGGCACATTTATGAAAAGAAGACCCGAGGAGTGTAGAGAGCTTATTAAAAACATGACTACTCATCACAAAAACTGGGATTCCTCCGCTTCTTCAAGGAACAACCCGAGAGTCAATGTTTCTTCTACTTCAGCAAACCCCGATATGACCGAATTCACCCGCATGATGACTGAAATGAACAAAAATATCTTGCTTCTCGCTACAAACCAACAACAAGTTAAAGCGGTGGCTAATTCTTGTGAGACATGCGGCGGTCCTCACCCATACACTGATTGTCCTTCTACTCAAGAAAATCCGGAAAACGTGTATGCAGCTTTTGGTAATTATTCACCAGAAAATTACCAAGCTTGACCTCAAAGGGATCGAAATTTGCTAAGTTACCGGTCCAACAACTACCTTTCACCCGGTTTTTCTCCTCAAAACCAAAACCCCAACAACAATTATAATAGAAGCAACCAAATCCCACCTCGAGCTTCTAATCCTTATCACCCACCTGCTCAACAAGCCCCACCCATGAATCAAGATGTTGAAGCCTTAATGTGAACTCAAGGAGAGCAAATCAAGAATCTGCAGAGCCAAATTATAAGTTTGAAAGGGGATATCACCAAGCAAGGGAATGACATTAGATCCGAGCTTCGAGATAATATTCAATCCTCCTTCAGCAATCAAACGAATGATTTAAAGAATATGCTGGCTAGTTTCTTGCCCACTACTCAACCCTCTACCTCGAGTTCTCTACCTTCAAACACCGTCACCAATCCGCGAACGAATGTGAGTGCTATTACTACCCGTAGTGGAGTAACCATAGTAGGACCACCTATCCCGCCCCCATCATCTACACCTCCTCCACCACCATTTATCCCTACTCCTCCCACACCTAGTATTAGTACACCATTACCGTCTCCGCCGCGTCGTGATGAAGTACCCACCAAGAATCTTCCACCAACCCAACCTTCAACATCTCAACCTTTACCTGCTACACCTTCACCAACCAAACCCAATATTCCTTATCCATCTTGCTTAGGCAAGGCCAAAATGCACACCAAGGATGACATTCAAGTGTCGAATTATTTGAAGATGATCTCTCAAATGAATTTCAACATTAGCCTTGTTGAAGCACTTGTCCACATGCCGAAATTTGTCAAAGCATTCAAGGAATTGCTTAACAAGAAGGAGAAGCTGATTGAGCTCACCAACACACGCTTAAATGAAAACTATTCTGCAGTTATTCTTAAAGAACTTTCGGAAAAACTTGGAGATCCCGGTCGTTTTGTGTTGCCTTGCATTTTTAACAAAACCGAAGAATTTACTGCCCTAGCTGATCTCGGGGCCAGTATAAATCTGATGCCTTTAAGTGTTTGGACAACACTATCATTACCCGACCTTACTCCAACAAAGATGACTCTTGAGCTTGCAAATCGCACTCTCGCTTACCCCGTTGGTATTGCCGAAGATGTGTTTATTAAAGTTGGCACCTTCACTTTTCCGGTCGACTTTGTTGTTGTTGATTATGAAATGGACCCTCGTATTCCTTTAATACTTGGTCGGCCTTTCTTGAGAACCGGAAGAGCTTTAGTTGATGTTGCCGAAGGTGAATTAATTTTAAGGGTCGGGAATGAACAACAAGTGTTCAAAATGGGGAAGCTTACAAGCAAATCCTTTGGAAGAGAATCCGCGAATATGATTAATGTGCTTGATGATTTTGTCGTCTACAACAGTCCTCTATTCGATTCTTGCATTGATAATCCACTGTTTCAAGATGATGTGGATGATTCTCTCCCCAATTTGGAACCTTCTCCCATATATGATTCTCCACTGATCTTTGATGCTTATGATGATGATTCTAGCTCAGATTTGGATGATTATGATGACTTTAATTCCGAGTATCCCGACATGCCCACTTATGATGATTTTGATGAGGCCGATACTCTTTCGAGTGATTCTTCACATGATGAAGATCCTCCGCCATCCATGCTTAATCCTACTTTGGATGATTACTCATTTGAGGAAGACTTCTCTACTTTTCTTAATACTTACTTCCCTCATGAGAGTGATGCTCCTCCTTTAGACTTTGATGATTATCGTCTTGATCCTGCTTCGGATTTGAAGAAAATTCTTTCAAAGGAGAAGCAACCGGACGACACCATCATCCGCAGCACGTATGATTTACCACCTCTTTGTCCACCTTCTGAGGACGAGGTTGTGCATTTTCTTCGCGGATCATCTTCAAATTCTGTTGAGCCTGAGTGTTATTTTCCCCTAAAAGAAAAGGTGTTCGACCCCGGTATCGATATTCTTCAACCATCTCAGTATCCATCTGATGAAATAAAAGGAAAGATCTTTGGAACTTATGAAGATATGCTTGCACCTCACCATACTTGCTCCCACCGTGCTCCATCTTTGCTTAAGGGAACCTTGCCTACTCTTCTTTGGCTTGCCTTGTTCGCCTTAAGCTTGTGCTATTTGATGGATGAAAACTATGTCTTTGATCCCGGTGGATATGTTTCATGCTTCTTCCTATGCTAATCAAGGTCGAGTCAGGCTCACGACTCGGTTAACAAAAATCAAGCGCTTCTTGGGACGCAACCCATTTCTATCTTTTAGCTTTCTTTATCCTAAGTGTAGGGGAGACCCGTTGGTGTTGGCTATTTCCTCTCTTCTCATATTCAGGGATTCGAGCGCTCAATGATCCACTCTTGATGATTTTTGACGACCCGTGATTCCGTTGTTTCCGTCTTCCCGGTTCTATCCTAAACTCTTTTCGATTCACTATTTTATATTTTCCAATATTAAAATAGGAATTTCGTTAGTTGTCTCTTCCTTAGCAAGATTTAAATAACGTGCACAGTGTCCTAAGTGTAGGGGAGTTTACTCCCACATGCTTAAACATTGAGGACAATGTTTATCTCAAGTGTAAGGGGGCTTCTATCGAAGTTAAGTGGCCTTTTCCTTGTATTTGTCCTCATTTTAACCGGAAAATCAATTTTTCGACATTTTTCAAAATTTTTGATCTATTTTGGCCTATTAGTTTTTACCTTTGTATAGTTATTTTCTTTCCTTGCTAGAATAAATTTTTAATAAAGTGGTTTTAATTTTCAAACGTTGTGAATCTTTTGACTCAACCCGAGTTTACTTATCTAAGTTTACTCTAGCTAGTATCCTTAACGTGTTTAAGTCAAGTTTTGCTAGGCTTTTATATAGGGAGCTATAAAACGCGAAAGTCTTAACTCTCACGGGTTAAGAACTAGAACTTTTCGCAAGTTCCTATAATTGATCCTAGAGAGTCGTTTATCAAGGGAACTTTAAAATGCGATTTCTAAACTTGAAAAAGTCCAAGAGTTTCCAAGATCCTATAGACGACTCGAAAACCCAAAACTTTGATTTAATAGGCTAGCATCCACGAGTCTCATTCCTTGAGATTTTAAATTGTGGAGAACGAGAGATGATAGAGTCAATTATAAGTTTGGTATTCTTTCGTGAATTTATGTGAGTTAATTATAATCATATTCTCCCATCGCTTGCTAATAAATTTATCTACAATAAATAAGGTTGTACGATTTGAAAAGTTACTTAGCTTCTAGCCCAAGATCGTTTAAAAGTTGCTCGGTATAGATTAGAGTTCATAGCCAAGGCATAACTTATTGAAGCGGGATGCGAAGATTGGCGAGTCCAAAAAGGTTCTAACAAGGCATGAGGGCTACATTTTGTTGCTAAAGATCCAAAAGTGATGTGAAGAATCATTTATCGAAAATCAATATGAAGGATCGAGACACATGACGAAAAGCAAATACTCCCGTAAAGATCATGGAGAAGTCTATCCGAAAAGACCCTAGCAAGGTATGAGGATAAATAGATCCAAGTCCAAAAAGGAGGCGGATCGTTGTATATCAAAATCCCAAGTAAAGATTGGAGAAAAATGAAGAAGTCGTGGTCCAAATATGAAGAATCTCTCAAAACTTCAAGTGAAGAAATTCCTATTATGAAGAGAAGACCATTATTTCATGAACGTCTCTCAAGGTTTGAAGTATGAAGTCGCTGCCAAATATCGGTCCGATAAAGGTCTCAAATCGCGAAGCGAGTTATGCCACGATATGAACTTTATGAGGTCCCGAGAAGCAGTTTTAAAAGATTTTGTCCTTTAGCTAACTATTGATTAAATCGTCCCACTTTATTTTCAGCCTAAATAACCATCGAAATAAGTCAACAATGCATCCTCGTGATCATTCAAGACAACAATAAAATATAAGAGATACACCTAGGAATAAGGGAGTCTAAGTAAATAATTGACCCACATGAGTTCGTGTTAGTTTGCTAACTTATAATAACAATAATCTCATTTTTAAGCTTGGTTTGGAGAAAGTGAAAACTTGAGGATGATGATCATTCACGACATTTCCAAAACCCGAAGGCATGATTTTGATTTCTTTATTTTGAATGTTTATAATTTTCTATCTCTTTAATAAAGGCCAACGTGGATTGATTATGATGAAAAGTGTAATCGTGCTTTGTAACTAATGCATTGCATGAGGACATTGCAATGGTCAAGTGTAGGGGATTTGATAGGTGTGTAAACACCCATCCTTTTTACCACTTAACTACAATAATAACCGAGCCAAAACGTGTATTTTATGTCGTAAATGTCGGAATTATGTGTGGTTTGTGTTTTTGTTGTGATTTAGGACGAAATGGTAAAAAGGGGAGAAAACACGGGCATTCACGGGCTTTTATCGAAGAAAAAGACGAAAGACGAAGTCAAGAAATCAAGAGTGCAAAAAGAACGGAAGTCCAAGGCCAATTCTGAAGATTTATCGTAGAAAAAGTCAAAAGACGGAAGTTTACTAAAAGCCGAAGAACTCAAGTCTAATTTATTGAAGAATTACAAGACGAGTTTAAAGAAATCTCGAGACAAAGTCGTTAAAGTCAAAAGATTAAGAAGACAAGGACTTAATCATACAATTAAGAAAAGAAGAAAGAGGGGAGGAAGCTTCCTAAGCACCTTAATAAGTGTGAAAACACTTATCCTTTTACCACTTATTTCCAATAATAACAAGACCAAAACGTGTGATTTATGTCGTAAAAGTCGGAATTATGCGTGGTTTGCGTTTTTATTGTGTTTTAGGACCAAATTATGAAAAAGGAAGAAAACACGGGCTTTCACGGGCTTTTATCGAAGAAAACGGGAAAAGACGAAGTCAGAAGATCAAGAGTGCAAAGAGAACGGAAGTCCAAGGCCTATTTTGAAGATTTATCGAAGAAAAAGTCTAAAGACGGAAGTTTAACGAAGTCGAAGAACTTAAGTCTAATAGAAGAAGAAAATTAAAAGACAAGTTCAAATCCCGAGACGACATCGAGAAAAGACAAAGAATTAAAGTCGAGTCGAGAAGACGTGAAGAAAGCAAGAAAGAAGATGCAACACATGCACTCCTTCCACCTTCCCTATAAATACCTCCTAATAGTCATTAGGAGGGTGTTAGTTAGTCTTTAATTTTTAGTTTTTAATTTTTACTTTTTTTTTCTAGTTTTAGAGAGAGAAAGTCTTAAACTTTCTCTCACTAAGTTTCATCTTTTCTTTTAATCTTTCAAGATTAAACATTTGTATTGCTTATTTCATTAATCAAGTTAAGTTTAAGCTTTTAATCCTTAATCTCATTCTACCTTTCTTTGATTTTTAGATTGATTTTGGTGCGAATTTCATATGATCCGTGTTGTTCTTAATGATTTCGTGCTTAAAAAGTTAATCTTTTGATTATTACTTAAGTTTTCATACGAATAAGCTTTGAGATTCTTGTGCTTATTAACTTATTTTTGTGATTAGCTTATTTACTTATAAAGAGTTTTCTTAAAAAGTTTATATTTTTATTGTTTGATTTTAAAGTTTGTTCATTTTGAGGTTTGATAAGTTGATTCAAGTGCTTATTTGATCCGTTTAGTTATTGACTCGTCTTAGTTGGTGAAAAGCTTATAATAATAGCTTATTTCATTGGCTTATTTCGATCTCCACATAAATCGGAAAGGGTACAAACCCCTTTCCGATCGCAGCCTATTCCGAGCAGACACACCCCCTCTTTCCGATTTGCCAATCGGAAAAGGGTTTAGTATTTTTCGATCAATACCCCCCTTATTCCGATCAAGTGATCGGATTAGGGCTTCAGTATTCCGACGGATATAGTTTTGAGCATTCCGATCTGGCCTTTTGTTACATATTCCGATTATAGTTGTTATCCAGCATTCCGATTGGTTGTCTTTGCATATCATTCCGATTATGTCTTATTCGTCATTCTGATTGCATCATTTTTTAGATATTCCGATTGGGCCAATTTGCAATATTCCGACTGTAACCTTTTTGAATATTCCGATTAGAGGTATTTGTCAAACATTCCGACAGCCTCATTTCCCACATTCCGACTACCAGATCGGAATACATTCCGATCTGGTCCTGTTTTGTCTTATTCCGATTTGGCATTTAGTGGATATTCCGATCAGCTTCATTTGTTGCATTTTCCGATCAGATTCCGATTTGGGAATTTAATGTTGGTTTAGCTTTATTGTTTTTATAAAATTTCCAAGTGTTAAGTTTTATTTAGTGATCTAGTAATTTTCTTAATCTTGTCTTTAAGTTTTTCAAGCATTTATTTTAACTCGTCATTTAGTTTAATCTTTTAAACTTCTACTTTACTCAACGACACTTACTTATTTGCTATTAGTTAAAAATAGATAACCAAATCAAACCAAATCATTTTGTTCACCAAAAGACAATTGAGTCGCACTCTTAACCATTAGTCAATTCGAAAAGATCGGACGATAAGATTTTATACTTGGTTGCAAAATCGAGTATTACACCTCCCTAATCTCCCCTATAAATAGATGATTAGGATTTACATTTCATTTTTGTTGGCTAAGTGTGACAATTAGTCTTCCACCTTTTAATTACCGTGTCATTTAAATTCATGTCCATTTAAATACTTGTCTTACACCTTAAATTCATTTAATTTCAAGTAAGTTTCCATTTAATTCTTGTCAATCTTTACTTTTCGTGTCAATCTCCTATCTTCCTTTCTTTAATCTTTAATCTTTATGTTCATGTTTATGTTTTTGATGTTTTATTGGTTTGATTTAAGTGGGTTTTGATTATTTTGATTAGTATTGTTAGTTTGATTGTTTTGGATTGTTTGTTTATGATTAGTAGATGTTAATTGATTAGTTTGATTTAATCTTTTGGTTTGATTTTGATTAGTTTTGGATTAGATTCGTATTATTTTGTATCCCTTGTTCTTTGTTACTGTTCTTTTCCCAGGTATATTCCGAACCAAGGATTTATTCCGAGTGAAGGTATTTTGTGATTGTTCCGAATCAAAGAATTTGTTCAGGATAGGTGACATATTCCGGATAAAGCTTTTATTCCGGATCAAGCCAAAACATTCCGAATCAAGGAAAGTGTTCCGGGTCAGTGGATATTCCGAACCAAAGTCGTCCATTCGGAATATAAAATATTCCGGATCAAGGCTATTTGAAGAAAACATTCCGAGTGAAGGAGTTCATTCGAAACATTCCGAATCAAGAAGAAGTTCCGAATCAGTGAAGTTCTGGATCAAGGAGTGTTCATTCGGAACATTCCGAATGAGGGTTTGAGGATTTATTCCGAACCAAGAAGTATTCCGGATCAAGGTTTCATTCGGAATATATTTCGAATCAAGGGTGATTCATTCAGAACATTTAATGTTCCGGATCAAGCCTTTTGTTCAGTTATTCCGGATGAGTAATTTGTTCCGAATGAGTGTTTTTTGGTAAATATTCCGAGTAAAGAAGAACATTCCGAACGAAGGTGACATTCCGGATGAATGTTTATTCCGAACGAGGGTATTATTCCGAATGAGCATTTTCAGGTTCTTTTAAGTTTCTGTTTTTAATTCTTTAATTTTCAAGCTTTACTTTTCCCGCCTTTTTACTTAATCGCACTTTAAGTTTACTTGCCTTAGATTTATTTTTAGCCTTGCCTTAGTTTAAGTTTTAGTTGCGTTTTAAGTTTGCCTTAGATAGTTTTAAGTTTGCGTCATTTACTTTTAGTGCCCATTTACTTTTCGTCACGCTTTTAAATACTTGCCATTTATTTTAACTTAGTTTTAGATTTAAATTAACGTCATTTAGTTTTAAATTTTGCACATTTATTTTAAAACAACCAAAAATATTCTTTTTTACCAAATACAATTGAGTCGTACTTTGAACCGGAAATCATATCGAGAAGATACCGAGAACTTAATTGAACCATACAAAATCATAATATCAACCCTCACGATACTTCTTATTGTCAACCAATGAATTATGAGACACATCCGTGCTATAATTCCGATTTTCAAAATCTTGAACCACCACAAAACTCCGTCGTTCATCAACCTTCTTTTAAGGAACAAAGCACTAGTTTGGATGAAATTCTAGAAAGCTTAAAACAACTCAAAATTAGCTTGCATGACGAAAGACAAACAAGAGCAAGTATCTACTCTTAGTGTTTCTACTCCTCCTCTTGTGTGTTCTTACTATTATGATGATGATGACGATGAAAATACTATTTCTTGGAATGATCTTTGTGCTCAATGTCCTAGTGCAATTGTAATTCCTTCTCTTGACTTGTCGGTTCTCGAGCCTAAGGATTCAACCATCCTAGGGGATGAGGATCTTAGCACAATTCCTGCAAAGGAATCTGACGAATTCATAAAGTCTAGTGCTGATAACCTTGTCCAAATTCCAAGTGAATCTGAGGCGACATCCGACAGTGACGATGAGTGTGAATCTCTTTCTAGTGATGATTCATTACCTCCCATCGATATCTTGGGAGACGATTCTTTGGCTTTCTCTAATCCTCTTTTTGATCTCGATGATGATTTTACTTCTAGTGATGACGAGTCACTATCTGATGAAGACGTTCAGAAGGAAAATTTCAAGCTTTATTCGAACCCTTTATTTGATTTGGATGACGCCTACATCTCTAGTGAGGTGAATCCTCTCTTTGAAGAGGGGATTGAGGACATTGATAGCTCCGATTCTCTTGCTATTGATGAGCATTCGTTGTTAGCCATGCCACCTCCCATCGTAGAAGAGGTGAGAGATTTGACCCCACCTTCCGTTTGATTCGGTCTGGTGAGGTGACGCGGGTGGTAGATATGTCTTCTGATATTTCTCATATTATGTTGCCACCCCGTCCTACTGCGTGCACACCCAAGCGGGTGATGTATCGCTTTTACTCTCCTCATTTCATACCTGGAAATGAGGATGAGTGCTTTGACCCGGGAGGTGACATTGACCATTCTATGATTGATACCTTTACGGCTTTGCCGAATTGTGACCATCCATTGTCTTTGGGGGATGACAATTTGTCTCCTTTACCCACGCCACCTCCCGTGGATCACGACCTCACATACTTTTCCTATGTTGAGATGACTTTTCTACCTTTCATGACTTATCCTCCTGCCTCTCATTTATTATGTTCCTCCGGGACCGAGGACAAGATCTTTGATCCCGGTATTACATTTGAGGTTTCCCCATGGACCATTTAATTCGGGGTCGAGTCAGGCTCGTGACTCAGTTAACAAAAACAAGCGCTTCTCGGGAGGCAACCCGATATCTATCTTTTATCTATTTTCTACAATAAGTGTAAGGGGAGCCGTGTAGGTTGTTTGTTTTGTGTGTTGTGATGTTGTGCAGGGATATGAGCTTTAATGATCCACTTTTGGTACTTTTGACACGACCCGTGTTCCCGTGTTTCCCGTGTACCCGGTTCCTTCGATAAGTTTTTGCTATTGTGATTCAATCTTGTTTATAAATAAGACGAATAAATGTAATCATTTTAGTTGTCCCTTCCTTAGCTCGATTTTAAACAACGTACTCAATGTCCTAAGTGTAGGGGAGTTTATTCTCCCACATGCTTAAACATTGAGGACAATGTTTATATTAAGTGTAGAGGGGATTTCTATCAAAATTTTAATGGGCTTTTCTATGAATTTGACACCATTTAACCGAAAAATTTAAAAAAATTTCAACGTTTTTCAAATTTTTGATCTATTTTGGCCTAGTAGTATTTTTTTTTATTTTCTTTCCTTTTATCATTACATCATATTTATATTTTACATTTCAAGAATAAAGTCAAAAATAAATAAATAAATAAAATGGTTTTAACAAGTTAGATATCTTTGATATATTAGGCCTGTTGTGAATATTTTGACTCAACCCGAGTTTACTTATCCAAGTTTACTCTAGCTAGTATCCTTAACCATATGGACCTTAATTGGTTTATTAGGCTAAGCATCCACGAGTCTCATTCTTTGAGATTTTAAATTGTGGAGAACGAGAGATGATAGAGTTGATAATAAGTACAAGGTTAATTTTTGCTTATATGGTTTTTGTGGCTCTTTGTCCCCACTTGTATATTTAATTTCTTAATAAATGAGGATTTTTGCGGTGTCGATTCGATATCTTAACTCTTAGCCAAATCTTTAATCTCCTTGTAATTAAAGCATGAACACACTGAGGGTGCCAGCGTTGTGGACTTCCGACTAAGGTGGCTCATAACCACTAAGTAGGAGGTATTAAGACCATGGGACCGCGGAATTTGGCCTACTATATATATCATGAATAAAGAAAGAATAAGATTAAAACATGACCTCAAGGAGCCTTAGGGTGTGGGGCATGTAGCACGAACCTTGCCATTAGAGCCTTAGGGTGTATGGAATGGTAAGTGTTGAATAAACATTGATTCAAAAATCAATTCCCTCGTTTATCGTTCAAGGAGCCTTAGGGTGTGGACAATAGACGGGGAGCATTTTTACATCTTAAAGAGCCTAAGGGTATATGATGTGAACTTGCTAAAGTCCACATAAAGTCAAAATGACTTTGGAGGAAATAATTAATAAGTAGTACTATTGGCCAAATTTTGGGTCCGGGAATTTATTCCCCAAATCGTGTTAAATCATCCTTGATGTGGGCTTACTTTAGTGACAACGTTTTTGAGGACGAGGTTAGGTTTTGAGTGTCGGGTTTGCACCGTTTGGCCTTCATTTTTGGAATAATAATTATCAAATAAGTCAAATGAACCTACGGGTGAATGACAACCAATAAAATCTAGAGATACAATGTAGGAATTGGAGAAAGAGTACTACACAATTGACTTATATAAGTGGCTTTAACTTAAGGACTTATGGTAAACAATGATCTCGTTTTTAAGCTTGGTATGGGGAACGTGAAACTTGAGGGTGATTTATATTCATGACACCAAAGCCCTAATCTAAGTCTTAGATTTCTTTACGAGTTTCTTCCATCAAATAATTTCCAAGTAATAAATCATTTAACTTTTGTCTCCTTTTAAATTTTTATCTTTTCATCGTAGTAGTATTAGTATAACTTAATAAAGGCCGAGATGGATTAATAATGAGAAAATGTAACTTTATGCTTATAAATAATGCATTGCATGGGGTCATTGCAATGGTCAAGTGTAGGGGATTTAATAAGTGTGTAAACACTTATCCTTTTGCCACTAAAATCAAGGAAAAACAAGACCTAATCATGTGTTTTATATCATAAAAGTCGGAATTACGCGTGGTTTTGTGTTTTTGTGTTAAAATAGGTACAAATGATCAAAAGAAGAGAAAACAAGGGATTTCACGGTCAAATGTTGAAGAAAAGTCCAAAAAGAGACGAAGACAAAGTCAAAAGACCAAAAGTGTGCCCAAGTTCACGAAAGCCGGCGAAACCGACACGAATCGAGTTCGATTTAGTGGATTTAATTATTTACGAAGATATTCGAGCAAAGCGGGTCCCACATTTACTTATCGGGCCTTCAAGTCATTTATGAAAGTGGTTAATTTTCAGTGGTGGATCAAAAGGCCTCATATAGCCCAATTACAATTCAAGTGGGACGGTTGAATTAAATTGGGCCCAAGCCAAAAGCCCACTTGGCTGATATAACAAAAACGGAAGGAGTAATGTTACATTGGGCCAAGCCCTTTTGGATGTTTGCTTTGGAACGGATGAAATAAAAAGAAAGAGTGAAAGTTAATTCACTTATCAATTCAGTCAACTCTCATAGTCAAACATTCTTTACTCTCAACCGTTACAATTCACTCACACGTGTTGTCAACACCCCACCCCACACGTAAACTTCCACTCGCACTAAATAAAATAACCTTACCCATTCCCCCATTTACCATTCGTTACAAACTAGGAGAAAACCTTTATCTTCCATCTCTCCCAAAAACACAGCCAATCTCAAAACCTTAAAAATTACCATCACAATTTTACTCAACAAAAATTGGGGGTTTTACCCTAAAAGGTTAATTCACACATATGGGAAATAAATCCCCATGAATATCGGAAGATCCACTCATGGTGGTCCTATCTCCAAAACTGATGTGGCCAAACCCTTGCAATTGATTGGTGGATACAAATCACCAATAAAAACCCTCCACCTCAGATTAAAGAAACACAAATTCTCCACTTTGGCAATCCATGTGAATGAAGGTAATTTTCATCTGTTGGATCGAAGAGAAGAGAGAGAGAGAAGATGAATGAAGGTCCTGGATTAGTTGCTTAATTTTTAAGCCATGAAGAGGGTTTGAGGGTTTGCCTATAAAAACCCCCACATCTTGTAATTTTGATTAGTCCATTTTTTTTCTTTAATTTACTGTTTTTTAATTAATTTAGGAGTAGGGTTAAATTAGATTTAATTTTCTGAAAATTAGTTTTAGGATTTAAATTGTAATTTTAATTTCCAGTATTGTAATTTTAATATTAATTAATGAAACGTTTATTTTAATTACTTTGAGTCTCATTTAAATTTCTGTCAATTTTAACTTTAATCTTCAAATCTGCTTTCATATAGTACTGTTCGTGTTCGATTATTATTATTAGAAAAAAAAGAAAGAAGAAGCTACTGTTGATGGTTCGTATGGTATGATGTTTGGTTCGAGTGATATTCTTGGTTCGAGAAGGTGACTCAGATTGATTAACGGTAGTGTTTGTTTATTCGTTTCAGTTCGAAAGGAGGCACAGCGCCTACCTTCATCCCAAAGGCTGTCTCCACAAGGTTTCTACTCTCTTTTTATTTACAAGTTCTTTATAAGTTTTAGTTTAATTTGCTTTGAATCTGCTTTAATTATTTAGAACTGCTTTAATACTGTTTGGGTATTGTTTTCGTTAGGATCTTGTTAGCTGGTAAGGTTTATTAGAATACGTTTTATTTTGTTAGTTCACTTATTTGCTCATTTTGGTTTTGTATATTGCCTCCTTAAGTTTCAGTTATTTGTTATTCTGCTAGTCTTATGTGTTATTCTATTGGTTTTAGATTTGGCTGATTTGATTACTGCGTAGGTATTTAGATTTGTTAGTTCATTTGGTATTTGTTTATTTTGCTGATTTCTGCTTTTTTATGTTGCTCGTCTTGCTTATTTGGGTTTTTATTAGTGGTTATATTGTTGCTACTGATCTGTTATTCTAAACATATAAAGTCATAAAACATAATAGCAAAAATTTTGGTCTAGCTTGGGATTCGACCCCTGGACCTCTCGTACACCTGTCCAACGCCTTACCATTTGTTCTAGCTTCTTTTTTTGTTAATTTACGCGTCTATTAAGTAATATAGGTTTCCAAATATTGTCTGGCAGTTTTAATTAATTAAGTCTTCATACAATTTTACGTTTATTCAATTTTATTTTAAAAAGTTTTATTTTAATTAAAAGTATTTCTTTTATAGATTTTCTTTTAATTCAGTTTTTATAAAAAATAAAAAGATAAAAAAAAATATTTTCATTTTGATTACTTTTATAAATTTAAATTAGTTTTAAATTTTGTTTAAGCTTTAAAATAGTCTTATTATTTTTAATTAGTTTAAATTAGTTTCAAAGTCTTATTAGTTTTATTTAAATTTTAAAATAGTTTTTATATTAAATAGATTTTAGTTTAAAATTCCAAAATATATATTACCAAAACCAAATTAAGTTTTACGTATAAACCGGAAATCAAATTCGAGTGAGTCGAGGAAAAATGAACATTCATTGTTAAAAATAGGATTGCAAAAACCCTAACATTAATGTTCAATAAAAGTCATTCATCATTGAAGAAATGACACTTTATACCCTTGTATATTCATAATTAAAAGTTTGGTCCCTAAAGTTTGTCAAAAATACAAAAAGGTCCCTTAACTTTGAAGAATTGACAAGATTAGTCCCTCAAAATTATGGATTTGTCAATATTGGTCTTCCTCAAAGTCAAACATACAAAGAAGAACTTCAAGAATCAAGATGAAACAAGAAAAGCCCTTGAAGATTCAACAAATGTACAAAACAAGTCCTTGTAATCCTTTTGAAAAGTTTTTGGCGCAAAAGTATGAAAACAAGAAGTTTGATAACAAAGGAAAGTAGTTTATGGCTGTTTAAAACATGTTATACACCTTTTCCCAAAATACAAGGACCATTCCTGCCATACCAAACATTTGAATCCTCAAACACGCGCCAAACTTTTCCACTCCACAAAAACGAACCAAACTTGTTACTATTTACCATCTTGAACCCAGTTACCATCTCACTTAAAACAAAGGGTAAAACTCAATTACCCATACCCACATGTAATTCACCTTCATACGCACCCATTCCACACTAAACATTCCACATCCCATCACCATGGACCCCACCCCAATTCCCTTTCCAGCAATGAACACACGACTTCCTCTCCAAGTTATCCCACGTGGCCAAATCAACAACCCACAGCTACTACTTGGTCCCCAGGCACATTTTGAACGATCAAGATTATATTTGGACAACTCATCAACTCAAAACACCCAAGGACATTTCTGGAATTTCATTAGCTAAGGTTTTCTACTTTCTAGCATTTGTAATCTTAGTATTTTCCTATAAAAGGCCTCTACCTGTGAGAGAGCCTTTGTTCCATTTTCTAGGCATTCTAGTTCTAATTCCTTTCATATCAATATAAAGTTGTGTATTTTGAAAATTCTCAATTGTAATTCCTTTTATATTGAATGAAGTTGGTGTTAGATGCTTGAATCTGAGTTCCACAATCATTATACAAGTGTTTTGGTGGTTTGTGTTGGCTACGTTTGAGTTTTGTTAAGATTTCAAGTTTTTTAAGTTTTTGAAAAAGTGTTTCATAAGCAGTTTTGATCTAGTGATTCAAGGATTTACCAGTTAAGGCCCTTGGATTCTAGGTGTTTAGATCTGTTATTTTGCCTCTCAAATCCTTAGTGTTTGAGTGGTGACGCAAGATCTTCATTAGAAAAGTTTTTATAATCTTTGGAAAAGTGGTTTTTGTTCACAGTATTCTGATATACCAACTGTTATAATCTTATCTTGTACTAATCCCTATCCTAAGCTCATAAGCTGTTTCAAGCTTGTCAACAGCAAGCATGTAAAGAGTTTTTGTGGTTTGGAAAGGTTGTTTGTTGCCTAGTGTTGAAGATCACATAACATATGCCTTGGTTCAGCTATTGAACCATCAACAAGGCTTCTTACTGTTTCAAGGACCTTAGCTACTCTCTAGTTGTTGAGAATAGTCTAAGGAGCATTGCTGAATCCTCCTAGGAAGTTGTGGGGGATAGGTGTACTCTCTAATACCTTTTCTCTTTTATTAATTTTGGTCAAAAATTTGTCATAGTTTGATTACCATGTGATTTTGTGTGTAAGTGTTTGTGTGCTTTTGATTTTGCTTTACATCTGCTTAGTGTCACCTAGTAGACCTATAGGAAGTACAAAATGAGTAGGTTGTGTGTTTTAAAAAGGATTTGGAACAAAAGTACTAAAAGGGGGCATAAGGGTGCCTTTTGTGTGCAGAAGGTCTCAGGGCCTTTTGCCCTTGGATTTTGGGTGGAAATCAGTCATTCAAGTGTTTTTAAGTTTAATTGAACCTTTGCTTAAATCTCATCAAGTTCGGTTAATCAACTGATTTGCCAAGTTCATTGGTCTTAACCTTAAGACCTCATCCAAGATAGCTCAAAACAAGCTTATAACCATCTTATAAGCATAATCTGAAATTTTGGTTAAATTTGACTCGCATTGCCTTTCGTTGACCAAGCACCAAAGTGCTCATTGACTTATTCCATCTTATTCAAACGTGCAACAACTTAGTTTTTGTGAATTTCATCAATCATCATAGCTCATAAGTGCAATTGGAAGAAATGAGACCTTAAAATAAGCTTTTGACTAGAAAATCAACTTATTACTATTTTTGGAAGTGCTTATTGGTTCATACAGCTTATTCTACTTGGCTTATTGGAAATTTCTTTATTGAATCATCTTAGTTAAGCTAATTATGAGCTTTTGCAAAAAGAATCGGCTCTTGAAACGTCTTAATACTCAAACCCGACTATTTTGTCTTTTTAGTGGATTAGTGTTTTGCTTATTTCCAACTTATTCCTTGGTCTTTTTCAGAATTTATTTTTGAAAATAAGCTAAAATATCCAAGAGAAGGACGTGTGTTTAATTAGAGCTTATGGCACCGGCTTATGTTTTAATGGGCTTATTGGCCCATTAAGATTAAGCTTATTGTGAAATAAGTTGTGTTAGACACGTACTGGAGTTTTTGGGCTTGTTTTATTGAGTTTGATTTTTGTTGGGCTTAAAAGCCCATTAAGTGCATTGTTTTCATTTTTAGCCCATTTCTGGCCCAATAGGAGTGTTTTGGTAATTTTGCTTTTCATTTTTGAGTTTAATTTGGGAAAATAAACTAGTTTGCAAGTTTTTAGAATTTTTAAATTTTTGATTTTTAATATTATTTTAATATTTTAGTTTAGTTTTTAATTATTTTTAATTGATTTAATAGCTTTAAAATTTTGGAAAAATACTTTTTAGTTTTGTAAGTTATTTTTGAGGTTTACAAGTAGAAAAATCTTTGTTTGGGTTTTTGTTAATATATTTGATTTTTAGGGCTTTAATTAGCATTAAAAAATGAAATATTAATTAATTAAACAGTTTAAAAAAGTTTTGATCATTTGTAAACCTTAGTTTGATTTTCAGGAATTTTTTTTAATTTTTTGGGAATTCTTAGAGCAAGTTTCTATTTTGTCTATCTTTACGGTTTTACGTTTTTACGTCTTGGTATAATTTTAACGTAACCGTCATTTTCTTTTCTTCCCTTTTTCTTTCTATCAATATTAATCCAAACCTTACAAGTTTTTCACACACAATCAACCTCCTTGGGAAACGAACATTACTTTTGGTCATTAGCAATTGGTTTTCCTAAATCGATTCGCTTAATACTTATCGCTTTTACACTTTGTTTTCCTAAACAAACGTAATTTTACTCCAATCATTTCGGCGCCTCTGTCGGGGAGGTGTGTTGTGATTAATTTGGACAATTTTATTTTTAATATTAACCATAAATAGTATTTGTGTTAGTAGAACTCTATTAACACTTATTATCGGTTTTCGTTTTCTTTGTTAATATTATTACTATATTGTATACGTATCACAATAAAATCACAATATCTCCAAAAGCGTGAAAACGCAACCTTAGTTGGGATTTCATCACTCAATTATTATATTCGAATCTCAAACCAAAAAAAGGCAAAAATACATAAATACTTTCTTTTAGCTCGATTTTGAAAAATACAAACTACACGGTGAATAGATAGGCAACATGCTATAAAAGGCCGTTAAAGAGAAGCTAGGTACTTAAGTGATTCGCGCCACCTCATTCCCCCCGTTCACTTGTGAGTATTTAATCTTGAAGGCTTATCGAGGGTTTTGCCGCCCAAAGTATTATCTACGTACATATATATTTTCTTGGTTTTAAAGATTAAAACCTCTTGAACGTTTTGGTGTTCCACCATCGTTCTAAAGTCATTTAAGGCGTTCACTCCACATGATCGTTTCATTCCTTGAGGCTCCTTTAATCGAGAAATTTTTACGAGGATAGATTTATAGATTTGAGTCTACGTAATACACAAGAAAATCCAAAAAAATAAATTAAAAACAATCAAAAACAAAAAAAAATTGAAAATTCACAAAAACTCCAAAAGAATCTTCTTTGCTCACCTCCACGTTCTACGTTACGTTTATGCAAACCCCCTCTAAAGCAAAACGTGCTCGTAAACGTCGTCAAAAAGTAGGAAACCAAGATCCTTCATTTGAAGAAGAAACCCCAATTGTCGAACCCGTTGTAGAACCAATAGTCACCATGGCCAATCGTACTATGATGGAGTTGCTTCAAGCACCCATCGAGGGTTTTGGAGAAACTATTGTGATTCTCGCCATCCTTGCGGATAATTTTGAGATCAAGACGGGTTTAATGTCGATGCTACAAGCCAACAAGTTTCGCGGATATGAAAAGGATAACCCTCATTATCACATACGGAATTTCAATCGTCTCACCGCTAAAAGCAAGTTTAAGGATGTTCCACACGACGCCATTAAGATGATATTGTTTCCATACTCTTTAGATGGACCCGCCAAAATTTAGCTCTGTAGTAATTCGACTACAACCTGGTTAACTAGATGCGGATAACTTCGATCAAAGATGCATCGACAGAAAAGTAAACCCACAAGGTATGTCCCTAATCGAACCGATTAGTTTTATTGATAAAGAATGCGTTGTGAATCTCGTCCCCCCTCACCTCCTTTTATAGAGATGAGGGGGAACCGATTATTACATAGTCCTACGGGTCGGGTTGGGCTGCGACCACCATCCGACCTTTATTGTACATAGCTATTTAGGAAACTCGGAAATTCTACCCTAGACACGACATTAGGCTAACTTAGGCTAATAAAGACTATAAACCTAACAATTTCCACCTTAGGCTTATATTACCCTATCCCAACACTCAGCAACTCCAAGTAGTGTTGTAACTTGTGTTTAGGTATCACCTTTGTCAAGGCATTCACAGCATTGTGTTCAGCACCCACCTTTAGAACTTCAACCGTCTTTGTATCCAAGACTCCTTTGCAAAAGTGATAACGCACATTGATGTGCTTAGTCCTATCATGAAAAACATGATTCCGCGATAGATGAATCGCGCCCTGATTATCACAATTAACTACAACGATGTTGAGCTTTACGCCCAACTCTTCCAAGAATCCCCTTAGCCAAATAGCTCCTTTCACAACCTCCGTAAGTGTCATATACTCCGCTTTAGTTGTCCACAAAGCCTCCGTGTGCTGCAACTTAGCTTCCCAACTCCTCGCACATCCATGTATCAGCAACCCGTACCCTGTGATTGATCTACCCATGACAGTGATCGATCTACCCATGGTGTAGTCAAAATCCACAAAACCTGTACGTTTGTCTGTAATCCATGATCAAACCCATCCAACATACCCACATCTGCATATGCTATGTCGGGTCTCATGCAGACCACCTGATACTCCTGGCTTCCAACTACATATATATATATGACCACTTACTATTCTTTTCCACATCACAATCCCCTGATAGACTATCCTCCAACGATAGTATGAAGTGTCCCTTCAACAAAGTCTGTACCAACTTTCTGTTGTAAAACCTGGAGTGTGACACCCTCAGAGTATTACCACTCTGATTCCTGATGATCTTAATACCAAGTATATCTACCTTTGCTTTAACCAGCAAACCCTTGGTAACCGAGATCTTAGCCTTGAATCCGCAAGAAAATACCATACAATCTATATAGAGAAATAGATGTATGAACATACCTGGTGTATCCTCCCAGTAATAACCGTATCTGTCGTCACAGCTTTTCCTACAACCATTGCTGAGCACATGCACATCTAACCGAGTATCCATTTCTTCCTTCAATCCAGCCATCCAGTTGGAAAGAACCTCACAAGCAACTATATCATTGAAAGTCAATGACTCGTGTGCATATATATTCTCCACTGCAGCAACTACAATGGCAACATCATTACTGTCTTCTCTATACTTGAATAGTCACGTGCTAAGTGTTGCTCCCTATCACGTGCTAGATGATAGTATATCAAATCTTGAGTTTGTACTTCTTTTGAAACATCTATATGATCATCATTCCTCTAAGGTTCCACCTCAAATGCATGATCCTCCTGATATTCCACCTCAAACTCAACTCATTTCAACACCCGCACTGAACTTGTACATACACCAGAACCAATGAAAGTTTTCTTGTATTGCCCACTTTCATTGAAACCCATATTCCTGTAAAGCACTCCCTCTGAAGTAACGTCGTCTAACCTACAAAGTTGATAAACATTCATACCTTGACGGTATCCCAGGAATATGCACTTGACCTTAACCGGTTCAAGCATCCCTTGATCAATACTATCAAGCCAACCAAAAAACCCCAACATATCTATAGTCTTCTTGAATCCAATCGCCGCTGATGGTGACCTATTATCTAGATATGTAGATATGGTTGTATCCTCTGTCCAAAAAACCTTGGAAAGACCAGACTGAATCAGAAAACAACGTATCTCATCCAAGAGTGTCACGTTTGTCTCCTCAACCAACCCATTCTGCTGTTGTAACCCTGCAACATCCAAATGTTTGGCGACTCCACTCTTCATACATTGTTGTGTAGACTTCTGATTACAAGAATCAAGAACATCACCTGTCTTGATCTTCCACCCAGTCTGAAGTTTTCCTAACTGCTTCCTACCCTTCATTGTCTTCCCGGTCATAGCCTGACCGTTCAGGGTATATACGCAATTAGCCCTTCTTGTTCCAGATAGTACCACCAGTGAACCCTTAATAACCTTGATCTTCATCTTCACGGTAAAACCCTCTTTTTCAAGAGTGCCCAGCGATATCAAGTTTCGTCTTAATTCCGGAACATACCTAACGTTGTCTAACAGGAAACTTGACCCATCCCACATTCGTACTCGAACCTTACCTGTCCCCCGTACACGGCATTCCCTGCCATCACCTAGCAGTACATTACCACCGTCATACCCCTTAAAATCAACCAAATAATCTCTCATGTATGTCATATGGTATGAGCCCCCTGAATCCATGATCCAGTCCAAAAGTTCATCAACACTCATAGCCATCATAACATCAGCATTGCCATACCCATCAGCTCGAGAACCGGATACCTAATCTTCATTCCTGACAAAACCTTGAGATTTCTTGTGATTATACCTGGGACAATCCCTCTTCAAATGATCCTCAGAGTGACATACATAACACCCGAGTCTGCCGCTCATTCCTTGTGACCTTGACCACGAACTATTTTCACGATGCTCCATATCTCTCTGACCAGATCTCTCCCTCACATACATCCCTTCACCACCATCACCCTTTGCTTCCGTCATCTTCTGAAGTTCCCTAGAATTAAGTGTCGAGACCACGTCTTCTAGCTTCAAAATATCCCGACCATATAGAAAAGTCTCCACGACATTATCGTAAGACGTTGGTAAAGATGTGAGTAACAATAATGCCTGGTCCTCATCCGATATAAGAGTATCTATAGCCGCTAAGTCACCTACGAGCTTGTAAAACTCATCAATATGTTCAGACTGACTCTTACCTTGATGCATTTAAAAAGTATATAAACTTTTCTTCAAGTACAAACGATTAGCTAAATACTTTGTCATGTATAAAGTCTCTAACTTTTTCCAATTCCTCGCTGCAGTCGTCTACTTGGTGATCTCCAGTAGGACCCGATCATCCAAACACAAGATCTGTGCGTTGTAAGCCTTTTTCTGAATGACGTTATCGTAAGCCACTATTGTGGTGGCGGGTAATTCTTCCAATGCTGTATCTAATTCAAGATGTTCCAGCAAAGCCTTCATCCTTACCTGCCATAACCCAAAGTCATTCTTCCCATCGAATTTCTCGATGTCAAATTTGCTCAGCGTCATCTTATTTTAACCCTTTGCTAACCGCTTAACCTTTTGTGAATTTACCTACACAAAACACGATCTAGCAAAGTACCCTGTGTGTAAAACACCCTTACTTTATCGATATAACCTAAGATAAAAATACTATAAAATGGATCAAAACAAGTAACCCTTCAAAAGAAACCCCTTTCTTACTCAAATATCGACTGAACCTTGGAAATTAACCTATCCAATAAATCGAAATTCCTTGAATCAAGAAAGTATCTGACGCCTTTTGAAGTAACCCTTGTCGTACTTTTAATTTGCAAACCGAACTCTAATAACCTAAGAAATCTTGCAACCTCGACAAGTTTTGAACGCTTCTTTATCCCCTTTGTTGATTTGCTAAACCTAGTGAAAAACCTCACAATCACAAACCGACAAAGTCCATTCGATAATTTGATAAACCTTGTGATATATTAACCCTCACAATCACGAATTACGAAGTCCCCTTGTGTAAAATACCTTCAAAGCAATTTGCTTTTGTTTTATAAAAACAAAAATTAATCTAGTTCAACTTTAAAGTCTTGGCACAAAAAAACCGAGTCCAATATTAAAAGTTGGCCTAAGAATAATTATAAACCTAACTTTGAAGTAGTCAAATACAGTTGACTTAATAAAACACAGAGCCGTGTCTTTTCCTTTCTTCTTTATATCAATGGCGGCAATAACAAAGAGACACCACCAGACCTTCGATCGACGACCTTTCGGTCGAATCCACAAGAAGAAAACCTTTCTATTAATCGCCTGCTGCTCTTCGATGATGTCCATGAACCGTGAATACCAACACCTTCTTCTTCGATCGATCCTAGTAACCAGTACCCGCGAAACCGGGCTCTGATACCACTTGTAGTAATTCGACTACAACCTGGTTAACTAGATGCGGATAACTTCGATCAAAGATGCATCGACATAAAAGTAAACCCACAAGGTATGTCCCTAATCGAACCGATTAGTTTTATTGATAAAGAATGCGTTGTGAATCTCGTCCCCCTCACCTCCTTTTATTGAGATGAGGGGGAACCGACTGTTACATAGTCCTACGGGTGGGGTTAGGCTGCGACACCACCAACCGACCTTTATTGTACATAGCTATTTAGGAAACTCGGAACTTCTACCCTAGACACGACATTAGGCTAACTTAGGCTAATAAAGACTATAAACCTAACAATTTCCACCTTAGGCTTATATTAGCTTATCCCAACACTCAACAACTCCAAGTAGTGTTGTAACTTGCGTCTAGGTATCACCTTTGTCAAGGCATTCGCAGCATTGTGTTCAGCACCCACCTTCAGAACTTCAACCGTCTTTGTATCCAAGACTCCTCTAAAAAAGTGATAACGCACATTGATGTGCTTAGTCCTATCATGAAAAACATGATTCCGCGATAAATGAATCGCGCCCTGATTATCACAATTAACTGCAACAGTGTTGAGCTTTACGCCCAACTCTTCCAAGAATCCCCTTAGCCAAATAGCTCCTTTCACAACCTCCGTAAGTGTCATATACTCTGCTTTAGTTGTCCACAAAGCCTCCGTGTGCTGCAACTTAGCTTCCCAGATCCTCGCACATCCATGTATCAGCAACCCGTACCATGTGATTGATCTACCCATGACAGTGATCGATCAACCCATGGTGTAGTTAAAATCCACAAAAAACCTGTACGTTTGTCTGTAATCCATGATCAAACCCATCCAACATACCCACATCTGCAGATGCTATGTCGGGTCTCATGCAGACCACCTGATACTCTTGGCTTCCAACTGCATACAATATGACCACTTACTATTCTTTTCCACATCACAATCCCCTGATAGACTATCCTTCAACGACAGTATGGAGTGTCCCTTCAACAAAGTCTGTACCAACTTTCTGTTGTAAAACCTAGCTTGTGACACCCTTAGAGTACTACCACTCTGATTCCTGATGATCTTAATACCAAGTATATCTCCCTTTGCTTTAACCAGCAAACCCTTGGTAACCGAGATCTCAGCCTTGCATCCGCAAGAAAATACCATACAATCTATATAGAGAAATAGATGTATGAACATACCTAGTGTATCCTCCCAGTAATAACCGTATCTGTCGTCACTTGCTTTTCCTGCAACCGTTGCTGAGCACATGCACATCTAACCGAGTATCCATTTCTTCCTTCAATCCAGCCATCCAGTTGGAAAGAACCTCACAAGCAACTATATCATTGAAAGTCAATGACTCGTGTGCATATATCTTCGACACTGCAGCAACTACAAAGGCAACATCATTACTGTCTTCTCTATACTTGAATAGTTCACGTGCTAAGTGTTGCTCCCTATCACGTGCTAGATGATAGTATATCAAATGTTGAGTTTGTACTTCTTTTGAAACATCTATGTGATCATCATTCCTCTGAGGTTCCACCTCAAATGCATGATCCTCCTGATATTCCACCTCAAACTCAACTCCTTGCAACACCCGCACTGAACTTGTACATACACCCGAACCAATGAAAGTTTTCTTGTATTGCCCACTTTCACTGAAACCCATATTCCTGTAAAGCACTCCCTCTAAAGTAACGTCATGTAAGCTACAAAGTTTATAAACATTCAAAACTTGACGGTATCCCAGGAATATGCACTTGACCTTAACCGGTTCAAGCATACCTTGCTCAATACTATCAAGCCAACCAAAAAACCCCAACATATCAATAGTCTTCTTGAATCCAATCGCCGCTGATGGTGACCTATTATCTAGATATGTAGACATGGTTGTATCCTCTGTCCAAAAACCTTTGGACAGACCAGACTGAATCAGAAAACAACGTATCTTATCCAAGAGTGTCACGTTCATCTCCTCAACCAACCCATTCTGCTGTTGTAACCCTGAAACATCCAAATGTTTGGCGACCTCACTCTTCATACATTGTTGTGTAGACTTCTGATTACAAGAATCAAGAACATCACCTGTCTTGATCTTCCACCCAGTCTGAAGTTTTCCTAACTGCTTCCTACCCTTCATTGTCTTCCCGGTCATAGCTTGACCGTTCAGGGTATATACGCAATTAGCCCTACTTGTTCCTGATAGTACCACCAGTGAACCCTTAATAACCTTGATCTTGCCCGACTGCATCTTCATGGTAAAACCCTCTTTTTCAAGAATGCCCAGCGATATCACGTTTCGTCTTAAATCCGGAACATATCTGACGTTGTCCAACACGAAACTTGACCCATCCCTCATTCGTACTCGAACCTTACATGTCCCCCGTACACGGCATTCCCTGCCATCACCAAGCAGTACATTACCACCGTCATACCCCTTAAAATCAACCAAATAATCTCTCCTGTATGTCATATGGTATGAGCCCCCTGAATCCATTGTCCAAAAGTTCATCAAGACTCATAGCCATCATAACATCAGCATTGGCATACCCATCAGCTCCAGAACCGGATACCTGATCTTCATTCCTAACAAAACCTTGAGATTTCTTGTGATTATACTTGGGACAATCCCTCTTCAAATGATCCTCAGACTGACATATATAACACCCGAGTCTGCCGCTCCTTCCTTGTGAACTTGACCACGAACTATTTTCACCGTGCTCCATATCTCTCTGACCATATCTCTCCCTCACATACAGCCCTTCACCACCATCACCCTTTGCTTTCGTCATCTTCTGAGGTTCCCTAGAATTAAGTGTCGCGACCACGTCTTCTAGCTTCAAAATATCCCGACCATATAGCAAAGTCTCCACGAAATTATCGTAAGACGGTGGTAAAGATGCGAGTAACAATAATGTCTGGTCCTCATCCGATATAACAGTATCTATAGCCGCTAAGTCACCTACGAGCTTGTAAAAATCATCAATATGTTCAGACTGACTCTTACCTTGATGCATTTGAAAAGAATATAACTTTTTCTTCAAGTACAAACGATTAGCTAAAGACTTTGTCATGTATAAAGTGTCTAACTTTTTCCAAATCCCTGTTGTAGTCTTCTCCTTGGTGATCTCCCATAGGACCCGATCTTCCAAACATAAGATCAATGTGCTGTATGCCTTTTTCTGAATGACGTTATCGTAAGCCACTATTGTGGTGGCGGGTAATTCTTCCAATGCTGCATCTAATTCAAGATGTTCCAGCAAAGCCTTCATCCTTACCTGCCATAACCCAAAGTCATTCTTCCCATCGAATTTCTCGATGTCAAATTTGCTCAGCGTCATCTTATTTTAACCATTTGCTAACCGCTTAACCTTTTGTGAATTTACCTACACAAAACACGATCTAGCAAAGTACCCCGTGTGTAAAACACCCTTACTTTTTCGATATAACCTAAGATAAAAATATTATAAAATCGATCAAAACAAGTAACCCTTCAAAAGAAACCCCTTTCTTACTCAAATATCGACTGAACCTTGGAACTTAACCTATCCAATAAATCGACAATCCCTGAATCAAGAAAGTGTCTGACGCCTTTTGAAGTAACCCTTGTCGTACTTTTAATTTTACAAACCGATCTCTAATAACCTAAGAAATCTTTCAACCTCGACAAGTCTTGAACGCTTCTTTGTCCCCTTTGTTGATTTTCTAAACCTTGTGAAAAACCTCACAATCACAAACCGACAAAGTCTCTTCGATAATTCGATAAACCTTGTGATATATTAACCCTCACAATCACGAATTACGAAGTCCCCTTGTGTAAAATACCTTCAAAGCATTTACCTTTTGTTTTATAAAAACAAAAATTAATCTAGTTCAACTTTAAAGTCTTGGCCAAAAAAACCGAGTCCAATATTAAAAGTTGGCCCAAGAATAATTATAAACCTATCTTTGGAGTAGTAAAATACAGTTGACTTAATAAAACACACAACCGTGTCTTTTCATTTCTTTTTTATATCAATGGTGGCAATAACAAAGAGACACCACCAGACCTTTGATCGACGACCTTTCAGTCGAATCTACAAGAAGAAAACCTTTCTATCGATCGTCTGCTGCTCTTCGATGATGTCCACGAACCCTGAACACCAGCGCCTTCTTCTTTGATCGATCCTATTAACCAGCACCCGCGAAACCGAGCTCTGATACCACTTGTAGTAATTCGACTACAACCTGGTTAACTAGATGTGGATAACTTCGATCAAAGATGCATCGACAGAAAAGTAAACCCACAAGGTATGTCCCTAATCGAACCGATTAGTTTTATTGATAAAGAATGCGTTGTGAATCTCGTCCCCCCTCACCTCCTTTTATAGAGATGAGGGGGAACCGACTGTTACATAGTCCTACGGGTCGGGTTGGGCTGCGACACCACCAACCGACCTTTATTGTACTTAGCTATTTAGGAAACTCGGAAATTCTACCCTAGACTCGACATTAGGCTAACTTAGGCTAATAAAGACTATAAACCAAACAAGCTCGATAAAGAACCACAAAATTCGATTTTGACGTGGAACAATCTCGTGCCTTAATTTGTGAACCAATTTTTCTCACCATCGAAGACGACACATTTGAAAAATGAGATTTCAAGGTTTACGCAAAGTCTTAACGAAAGTTTTTCTATGGAATAGGAACGACTTAAGGAAATGTTACATGAATGTCCACACCATGATTTTTCCGAATTGCATCAAATTGATATGTTTTTATAACGGGCTTAACGATCATGAACGAGATTATTTGTATGCCGCCGCGGGTGGTAATTTTTTGTGCAAAACGACAAATGAAGCTTTAACGATTATTGAGAATAGATTTAAGGTTTATAACCCTCGTAACACACCGAGTGTTGCCACTATGTATTCGTCGCCGTCTCGTAACATAAATGCCTTACAAGATGAAGCAAATGAGGAAAATCGGTTTTTCGATAGATTTTCGTCTCTTAAGACTCATTGGAAAGCACAAGATGCTTTGAGTTCCGCATCGGTTAAAGCGGTTGAAAAGAGTTGTATATCTTATAGTGAAGCTCATGATTTTTCCCAGTGCATTACCGCCGGTGGTAACACTTTCGAGTGCTTATATAGAAACGGGAACTTACAACCAAAACAGCCAAGGTTCCCGCCAAAATCAAGCTCCACTAAATCAAAATGCTAATAACTATCGAAACAACAATCAAGGTGGTGGTTATCAAGGAAATAAAAGAAACTATAACAAGGGTAATTACAACAACCAAGATGGGAACAATGGGCAAGTGCAAAATCAAAATCAAAACCGTGATTTTCAAAATACTACTCAAGGTGTTCAAAATGCTCACACTAAAAATCTTCAAGGAGAATTTTTGGATTATGCTAAAGCAAATGATGCTAAATTTGATAACATGCAAAGGGAAATGATTAGCCTAAGATCCAAGTTGAAAAACGAGTTAATAAAATGAACTTGCAAATGAATTGAAACCTCATGCTAATAAAATGGAAGGAAACGTTCAACGTCTTCAACAAAATCAACAAAAGATGAAACAAGGCCAACATGAGATTAAGCAAGAGTTATTAAAAGTGGATAAAAGGAAATCAAAATTTGAAGATAGAATGGCTAGTATGTTTGAGGCCATAATGTGTAAACCGTCTTCCTCGAGTGGTCTTCCTAGTGATACCAATACAAACCCGAAGGGGGAAATGAAGGTTATTACTACTCATAGTGGTAAAACTTTTAAAGAGCCAATCTCTCATCCAAGTACTTCTAAGGAGAAGGAAATCGAGAAAGAACCCGAGGTGATGGTCGAAAAAGATCATATCACAAGCCCATAAAGTACCGCTCAAACCACACCTACGGTTGAACCAATACCAATTATGAAACCCGAGATTCCAAGGCTGTTGCCTACGCCCCAACCCACACCACCCATACCTTACCCATCGAGACGAAACAAGGAGAAATTACATGAACGTAATAAACATCATGCCTCGTTTTGCCTCCACTTTTAAAGGTATGATGAATGATAAGGAAAAGCTTTCAAAGCTATCTAATTGTTCTTCGCTTTATCTTAACTGAATACCGGAAAAAGCTAGTAACCCCAGGAAGTTTCTTATTCCATGCGATATTCATGAAATGGAAGGATGCCTCTCTTTGGCCGATCTTGGCGCGAACATTAATTTGATGCCTTTTTCCATATGGAAATCGCTATCACTTCCAGCTCTTACTGGTTCGAAAATGTCTATCGAGATGGCCGATCATTCTACGATTCTCGCATGTGGAGTGGCCGAAGACGTTTTTGTGAAAGTGGGGAAGTTCTACTATCCCGTTGATCTTATCGTAGTAGACATTCCCATGGATCCTCAAGTTCCTCTAATTCTAGGTCGTCCATTTTTAGATACCTCGAAATCGATCATTGATGTGCATGCTAGAAAAATCACTTTGCGATTCAACGCGGAGGAACTTGTTATAAATGCTACTCAAAACTGTACACCTTCTCATGTTTATGCAATCGCTACCATCAACCATATTGACTTAGTCGATGTAGTTTGCGATGAGTTTACACAAGAAGTGTTAGATTTTCCGATAGTTCGTCTAGTGGTAATCCCACTATTATGGATCTGATTCTTGCTAATTCTACACCAAATCTCACTCCATTCCAAGGAGGCGAATTTATTTTAGATGAAATCGACAATGAAGATTAGGTGATTATCGGTAGGGATAATCTGATTCCACCATTTCTTCCGCCGATGGAAATTATGAGTGTTGAACAAAAATCATCAATCGAGGATCCACCAATCCTTGAATTGAGAGATCTTCCACCTCACCTCGAATACGCATTTTTAGAAGGTGAAGATAAGTTGCCAGTTATTATTGCGAAAGATCTTTCCAATGATGAAAAACCGCACTTTTGACAATCCTAAAAGCTCACAAAGGGGCAATTACGTGGAAAATTTCTAACATTAAGGGTATCGACCCAAAATTTTGTACTCACAAGATTTTAATGGAGGAGGACTACAAACCCGCAATTCAATGTCAAGAAGGGTAAACCCCAAAATTCACGATGTCATTAAAAAAAGGTCTTAGAACTTCTTGACGCGGGAATGATTTATCCTATATCTGATAGCCCATGGGTGATCCCAATCCATTGTGTCCCGAAGAAGGGAGGAATGACCGTTGTGCCCAATGAAGACAATGAGTTAATTCCCACTCGTGTTGTGACTGGTTGGAGGGTGTGTATTGACTACCGAAAGTTAAATGACGCCACTCGTAAAGACCACTTTCCCTTTCCCTTCGGGGATCAAATGTTGTAGCGACTCGCGGGAAATGACTTCTATTGCTTTTTAGATGGTTTTTCCGGTTACTTTCAAATCCCTATCGACCCTCTTGATCAAGAGAAAACTACGTTTACATGTCCATATGGTATGTTTGCTTATCGTAGAATGCCATTCGGACTTTGCAATGCACCAGGAACTTTTCAACGTTGTATGATGGTTATTTTTCACGATATGATCGAGAAATTGATGGATGTATTCATGGATGACTTTTTGGTGTTTGGTGATTCGTTCACGTCGTGTTTATCTAATCTTGAAAGAATGTTAAAACGTTGTGAAGAAACCAACCTTGTGCTTAATTGGGAAAAATGTCGTTTATGTGTAAACAAGGAATTGTCTTAGGGCACAAGGTCTTGAAAGCGTGGATTGAGGTAGATAAAGCTAAGATAGACGTCATCGCCAAATTACCTCATCCCAAAATCGTTAAGGGAGTTAGGAGTTTCCTAGGCCACGCGGGCTTTTATCGTCGAGTCATCAAAGACTTTTCGAAAATAACTCGACCTATGACACACGTTCTAGAGAAAAATGCTCCTTTCATCTTCAATGAGGATTGTGTTCGAGCTTTTAAAAATCTTAAGAGGAAACTTACCGAAGCTCCCATTCTTGTTGCTCCTAATTGGGAATTACCCTTTGAAATCATGTGCGATGCAAGTGATTATGCAATTGGGGTCGTTTTAGGGCAACGTCATGAACAACACTTTCGACCTATTCATTATGCTTGTAAAATGATGACCGAGGCTCAAATGAAATACACTACAACGGAAAAAGAACTACTTGCCGTGGTGTACGCTTTTGAGAAATTCCGACCTTATCTCCTCTTAACAAAAAGAATCGTGTATATGGATCATTCGGCTATCAAGTACCTCTTCTCTAAGTTTGATGCAAAGCCGAGATTGCTCCATTGGATTCTCCTCCTACAAGAATTTGATGTCACCATACTTGACAAAATGGGAGCCGAGAATCTAGCGGCCGATCATCTCTCTCGTTTGGAAGATCCTCACAAAAATGAGTTTGAGAACAAGGAAATTACCAAAACATTTCCTCTCGAGACTCTCGGTGTGGTGAATTCTAAAGACGACACCCCATGGTTTGCCAACATTGCAAATTACCATGCGGGCAATTTCATAATCAAGGGTATGAAGACACAACAAAAGCGAAAATTCTTCCGTGACGTCAAGTTCTATTTTTGGGACGAACCTTACCTCTTTCAGGTTAGTGCGGATCAACTCGTTCGACGTTGTGTTTTTGGTACCGAATCTTATAACATTCTTAGAGCTTGTCATGAGGGACCCACGGGTGGTCACCACGGTGCTAACTTCACGGCTAAGAAAATGTTCGATGCCGACTTCTTTTGGCCTACGATCTATCGTGATGCACACGCACTTGTTAAGTCGCGTGATTCTTGCCAACGTCAAGGAAAATCCTCTCAAAAGGATGAAATGCCGAAAAACATAATTCAAGTGTGTGAGATTTTCGACGTATGGGGCATTGACTTTATGGGGTCGTTCCTATCTTCTCATGGAAACAAGTATATCCTCTTCGCTATCGACTACCTATCTAAGTGGGTGGAAGCTAAGGCTTTGCCTACTAATGATGCTCGTGTGGTAGTGAAGTTTTTGAAGCAACTATTCTCTCGTTTTGGGACCCCTCGTGCTATTATAAGCGATCGTGGAACTCATTTTTGTAATGACCAATTCGAAAAGGTTCTAAATAAATATGGGGTTACACATCATCTTTTTACGGCTTATCACCCGCAAACAAGTAGGCAAGTCGAGGTTTCAAACCAAGCTTTGAAGAGGATTTTGGAAAGGTCTATTGGAGAAAACCGTGCTTCATGGTCCGACAAACTTGATGATGCTTTATGGGCCGTACTGCTTATAAGACCTCAATCGGGTGCACTCCTTATAAGTTGGTGTATGGTAAGAATTTCCATTTGCCAATTGAATTAGAACGTAAGGCATATTGGCCCCTAAAGCATGAAAACTTTGACTTGAAGACCGCGGGAGATCACCAGAAAATACAACTTAATGAATTGGATGAATTACGTGATAATGCTTATGAAAATTCGTTGATTTTTAAGGAAAAGACTAAAAAGTTTCACGATTCAAAGATTAAAAACCGGGTTTTTACCGTTGGTGATCAAGTGTTACTTTTTAACTCTCGTTTGAAAAAAAATTCCGGAAAGTTGAAATCCCGTTGGTCGGGTCCATTCACCGTCGCATAAGTTTTTCCATATGGGACCATCGAGCTAGCTCAAAATGATGGACCTAACTTCAAGGTGAATGGACATCGGCTTAAGCACTACTTCGGTGGGGAAGTCCCTTCTTTGGACGACCTCGACCAAGTCACCTTCCCCAATGATAATTAGCATTGAGGGGATCGAGTCGAGCTCATGACTTGGTAATCAAAAACAAGGTGCTTCGGGGGAGAGTTCCCATGCTTATCCATGTACATATTATCGTTTTATAATGTAGTTAATATGAGAGTATTTGTGCCCTTCCAACTCGTTGTCTCGTGGTTGTTTGTGAATGTGTTATCCAGATCATCATCATCACCAGGTTGAAGACTCTCGTGTTCGTTTACGTGAGCCTCGATCATTTGCTTGAAGATTATTGTTGATCATGTGGATTTGCTATTAGCTAATCCGGTGGTATAACATGGTGGTAGATGGTAGTGGTAGCCATTGTTGAAGCTTAGAGAGAGAGTGGTTGTGTGTGAAAGAAAGAAAAGATGTATTAAAACACAAATGGAAAACACAATCAACACCCCTCCTTGGAAGCCTAGGAGGGGTATATATAGTCACACACGCTACTTAAACTATACAACGTTCCTAGTCTAGTCTAAGCGTGTTTGACTATGATAACTAATGGGAATTCTTAAATGTCGTCACATAAAGTGAATTTCCAACAATCTTTCCCCATGAGACGACGTGTAGAATTCCTTACAATATTTTTCCTAACAAGTACATAATGATTAAGAACAAGAGCTTTCATGAAGCATCCAATGCTGATGATGTCTTCTGAGGCCTTTGACTTCAAAACGACTCATCTTTAAAGTCACTTGTAGTAGAAATACTGTAACGGCACGAGCTAAGTAATCCATATACTTCTGGTTAAGGAGAAGCTTCTGAATTAACTTCCCCCTAATTCATGCCACATAGACTTGATGTAGAAGCTTTTAAATAGCTTCCCCCTAAACCGACAATCCTCGTAAGCAACTTCAAAGCTTTCAATAAAGCTTAGAATGGTTAAGCGCACAGCGGAATCTAACAAGCAAATCCCATCATATAACATGATAACGTTGCTAAGAGGGATTGAAATTTTGGGGCACACCAAGTAGATCAACAACTTCTTTTCTCACGCTTGAATAATTCTTATGAATTTTTCTTCCCCCTGAGAGTTCAAGTTATGCATACTAGAAAGAATCAAGACATTTCTTCCCCCACATAGTTAGAGAAAGTAAATCAATCCCATGTATGAAGCTCAAATACTGAAGTAGACACTTTATCCCATTCATGAAGTTGACATCATAACACCAGAGTCAATTAAGTCCCGGAAATGCGCATATCTTCTTCCGGAGATGCACCAGAGTCAATTAAGTCCCGGTAATGCATATAGGATAATGATGATGAATAATTGCAACAACCAAACAATTAAACATCGAATCAGTAGTGTACCGTTTAGAGATTGATAACGCCACGAGTTAAAACACTGATTTTCTCTGCGGCTATGACAAATGTCATCCCGGAATGTCTTCAAATCAAAAGAAGGTATGAAGTTCATCACGTGTACTCGTTGTGCGTTCAATGTGTCTTCTTCTTTCCCCTTGATGGTTTCGAGACTCAGAACCATCAATAAATCACACGCACATGTACCTGAAATCTCGTGAGAATAATAAATAAGCTGAATTATATATTTCGTGAGAATCAGCTGTTGATCGAAATCCTCTACTCATAAACTCTCCACGGCTATCTTTACCAACCCACTTGAAAGCAATTTGAAGTGACCACTGATAGAATAAACCAGATACATCAAGCGTGAAACTGAATAAGAATCCTTCGATCTTGTGACATAAGCTTGCACAATTGTTGAATGAAGAACGGTGGAGAAATCTCTAAGTACTCAATGCATCACTGAAGAAGTCTATAAGCACAACACCTCTTGAAATTATCCACGTCGACTAAGCGCGTGACACTGAGTACAACAATGTAACCCCTTTAAGTGATAGTTATCCGAGTCATCAACCAACCACCCCGAACCCGGAAACTAGATAACCAAGTCGTCATTCTAAGATTAAGCACGAGCAAGTTATCTTTGAAGATAAAATAAATACACGCCGTCGAAAAATCCGTCTTCAACTTCACATAATTAATACCCGATCAAACGAATCCGTAGTTACTTAAAATATACCCATTTTTTCTTGGTCTCGTCAAATTAATTTTGTCACAATGTCTCGTCACTTTGTCACGTCACTTGTTGTCTCGTCCCGATGATGACCGAAGTATAACTTAATACACACAAAATTTATACAAAGATACAAATTTTGTGTTAAAAAATTGTGTGTATAAATCAAGTCACACGGCCAAATCAAATGCATTGTTAAAAATTCGAGTCCAAGGCCATCATATACAAGTCCAATGCCCAAGTTAAAATACCCGGTCTACAAGATTGGGATATAACACCCACAACCCCTAATTTCACACACATTATCTTAATCTCATTACCTAGATACATCCACCCCCATCGCTTTCTTAACCTCTCTTACCTACTCAGACACCACATAATTTCCATCGCCTCCTACACCAAATCTCATCTTCAATCTTCATCAAACAATTAAACCATCTCATCTTAATCTATCTAATCTCAACCAACAAATAACATCAATCCCATCAGTCATTTTCAATCGTAGCATCAAGATCTTTAAATGAATAAAGGTCTCGGGTAAGTTCAGTTGACTGTAAATGTTTGATTCTTTAAATCGAATGAAAGAAAGATTATAACAAAATTTTTATACATCTTCTTTATTTTCGTAGATTAAATGACATATCTGTGGTTGCATGTTGATTTTTGATGAAACAAAGAAAAGATATGAACATAAATGTTCCTAGTCTTTCTTTATTTTCGAAAATAAACGAGATGGATGAACCATACATAGATCTATGATGCGTGTTGTTTCGAGATGTATAGATCAATTAAGATCTTGATATATCTTTGAAAGATATAGAGCGAAACAGAAACTGAGATCTAAATGTTTTTGTTTTGAGGCTTTTTAAAGATGTTATAGAGGGGATTAGGTGACGATGGGCATTAGGTTAGTTTAAATTGGTGTTGAGGAGGAATAAGGTTGGTGATATGTTTGGTCCTGGTCCAGTCTTTTAAGGTCTCGGAAAGGTTTTGTTTTAATCATCGCAATGATTTTGTTTAACAGCAACAAGAACCCATCACAATGACTTAACCAAGCCATCGCAGTCAAACATTTTTTAACCCATCGCAGTCTGTTTTAATCATCATCTTGATGGTTCCATCGCAACTTGATGGACACTATCGCAGTCCCATCGCAGTCAAAAAGATTAAGTCCATCGCAGTCTTAACTAGGACCCATCGCAGTCTAAAAAAGAGTCCATCGTATCATGACCCATTGCGATGGACACCATCGCAATGGTTCCATCATAATGGAGCCATCGCAGTGGTACCATCGTAGTCTACCCATCGCACTCAATGTGATGTACCAAGAAGCTGAAATCTTATCCAAAAAAATGTCCTTTTTTTCTGATTTATCAGGATCTGTGAATTCTGGATCTAATTTTTCTGGGCAAATCTGGGCACATCTCATCTTCATCTTCAAAAGATTACCAGAAATTTTTTTTCCAGAAGGTGATAGCACACAAAATCAGTCACACGATCATTAGCAGGGACTTAAAACCAGGAACTTCAGCAGGTTTGACTTTTGACTAACCAGGGACTTTAAAATGATGGCAACTTTTGACCATAAACGATAATGAAATCTAGATGAGTGAGAACCATGTGACCAAAAAATGTATCCATGAGACAAAGAAACAGTTATAAATTAGTGGACAATAATGAAACAACCGTGACAAAATTGTGAAACAATGAAACTGTGGACAAAAATAACAAGACGTGACAAATAAAATATCAAGACGGACCAAAAAAAATTTAGACCACCTAAATCGAAAACAATAACACGATCCAAGGATGGAACCGAGGCTCTGATGCCAATTGTGGATTTGCTTTTATCTAATCCGGTGGTCTAACATGGTGGTAGATGGTAGTGGAAGCCATTGTTGAGACTTAGAGAGAGAGTGGTTGTGTGTGTAAAGAGAAAGAAAGGAAAATGTAATAGAAATGAAAAAGAAACACAAGCAACACCCCTCCTTGGAAGCCTAGGAGGGGTATATATAGCCACACACCATACACTTAACTATACATTGAACCTAGTCTAGTCTAAGCGTGTGTTACTATGATAACTAATGGGAATTCTTAAATATCGTCACATAAAGTGAATTTCCAACAGATCACCCTTTCCATTCTAGATCCTAAGCATTCGACTCTTCATCTCTAGTATGGGGGTGCTCCACCTTTAGACTCGAAACATTGAGGACAATGTTTACTTTTAGTATGGGGGGTGAATAGATACTTGCCTTGCTACGCCATCATGCTTTCCAATTTTCATCATTTTGTTTTGTTTTGTTGCAAATAAGGCTAAAAATGGCCAAATTTAAAAAATTTCTTAAGTTTTCATAAGTGTTTTTAAGACACGAATGTATATTTCCTGATGGGTAGAATAAGAGTTAATTTTTTACTTGATGGGCATTTGGAGCCCTTTACATTTCTTAACCCGCTTGAATCAAGTTTTGCTAGACTTTTATATAGGGAACTTTAATATGCGAAAGTCTTAACTCATACGGGTTAAGAACAAGAACTTTTCGCAAGTTCCTATAATTGATCCTAGAAAGTCACTTATCAAGGGAATTTTAAAATGTATTTTCTAAACTTTCTAAGTCTAAGAAAGTGCAAGCTCCTATAGGTGACTTGAGAACCTAAAACTTTGATTTAATATAGTCTTAATAAAGGTAATCTAAATTTGGCTTAAATTTTGACTTGCATGGATAAGTATTCACGAGTCTTTTTAATTAGAGGTCTTTAAATAGTGAAGAACGAGAAGTGATAGAGTTAAACAAGTGATCATGCTAAACGTAGAACATGAAAATGTTTTTTCAAAACCTCATACATTTTTAATTGTGGCTTTTTCTCCCAAAAGATCAATGCATTAGGACAAATAAATTGCAATAAGTAAGGTCGTACGATTTAAAAGATTACTTACCTTCTAGCCCAAGATCGTTTAAAAGTTGCTCGTGTTCGAATAGAGTTCATAGCCAAGGCATGACTTATTGAAGCGGGACGCGAAGATTGGCAAGTCCAAAAAGGCCCTAACAAGGCATGAGGACTCCATTATGTTGCTAAAGATCCAAGATGATGTGAAGAATCATTATTCCAAAATCAATATGAAGGATCAAGACACCCGACGAAAAGCAGTTTACTCCAATAAAGATCATGGAGAAATCTATCGAAAAAGACCCTGACAAGGTATGAGGATAATAGATCCAAGTCCTAAAAGGAGGCGGATCGTTGTATATCAAAATCCCAAATAAAGATTGAAGAAAAATGAAGAAGTCGTGGTACAAGTTTGAAGAATCTCTCAAAAACGTCAAGTGAAGAAATTCCACATATGAATTGAAGACCATTATTTCAAGAACGTCTCTCAAGATTCGAAGAATGAAGTACATGCCAAATATCGTTTCGAGAAAGTTCTCAAATCGTGAAATTAGTTATGCCAAGATATGAACTTAAGGAGATTACGAGAAGCCGTTTTAAAAGATTTTGTCCTTTAGCTAACTAGTAATTAAATCGTCCTACTTTACTTTCGGACTAATAAATATCTCAATAAGTCAATATGAATCACTTGTGATCCATGACAAATAGTTAAAAAAATTCTATATATTTTTCTTTCATAATAATTAGGATTGCGGGGAGAATAAAGTATTACACAATTTGAATGTATGAGTAGTGTTAGCATTGTGACTTGTACCAACAATGATCTCATTTTTGCACTTAGTATGGAATGTTTGACAATCAAGGATGACGAACTTTACTCTATAAGACATTCATTTGTTTTTATTATTTGACCCTAAAAGTCACATTTTTGTGATAAAAATCATACATAACGTCTTTTACACACCGTAGTAGTAGCATAGTGAGTTTACATGTAAATAAAGGTTCATAAGAGTGAATTTTGGAGATGCTTATATACTTTATTCTAGCATTGCACGAGGGAACGGCAGTGGTTTAGTATGGGGGAGTGATGAGACTGCAATTATACATGGTCTCATCGTTCTTTTTGGGCTTTAAATGCTAACAAATGTCATAAAATACCATATATTATGCTTGTGTTTGTTACTTGTGTATTTTAGGTATGAATATCGTGAAAAAGACAAAAGATCACAAGAAACAAGCAAAAACGAACACGAGAAACGAAGCCGCACAATGAACCGGGCCCTAATTATGATTTTCCAAGAATAAGTCCTTGAAGAATTGAAGATGTTCAAGAAAATTCCTTCATCATTGAAGAAATGACACTTTATACCCTTGTATATTCATAATTATAAGTTTGGTCCCTAAATTTCGTCAAACTTACAAAAAGGTCCTTCATCTTTGAAGAATTGAAAATATTAGTCCCTCAAAATTATGGATTTTTCAATATTGGTCCTCCTCAAAGTCAAACATACAAAAAAGACCTTCAAGAATCAAGATTATACAAGAAAAGCCCTTGAAGATTCAACAAATGTGCAAAACAAGTCCTTGTAATCCTTTGGAAAAGTTTTTGGGGCAAAAGTATGAAAACAAGAAGTTTGAGAACAAAGGAAAGTGGTTTATGGCTGCTTAAAACATGTTATACACCTTTTCCCAAAATACAAGGACCATTCCTGCCATACCAAACGTTTGAATCCTCAAACACGCGCCAAACTTTTCCACTCCACAAAAAAGGATCAAACTTGTTACTATTCACCATCTTGAACCCAGTTACCATCTCACTTAAAACAAAGGGTAAAACTCAATTACCCATGCCCATGTGTGATTTACCTTCACACGCACCCATCTCACACTTAACATTCCCCCATCCCATCACCATGGACCCCACCCCAATTCCCTTTCCACCAATGGACATACGACTACCTCTCTAAGTTATCCTACGTAGCCCAATCAACAACCCACAGCTACTACTTGGTCCCCAAGCACATTTTGAACGATCAAGGTCATATTTGGACAACTCATCAACTCAAAACGCCTAAGGACATTTCTGGAATTTCATTAGCTAAGGTTTTCTACATTCTAGCATTTGTAACCTTAGTATTTGCCTATAAAAGGACTCCTTAACCTGTGAAAGAGCCTTTGTTCCTTTTTCTAGGCATTCTAGTTGTAGTTCCTTTCATATCAATATAAACTTGTGTATTTTGAAAATTCTCAATTGTAATTCCTTTTATATTGAATGAAGTTGGTGTTAGATGCTTGAATCTGAGTTCCACAATCATTATACAACTGTTTTGGTGGTTTGTGTTGGCCACGTTTGAGTTTTGTTAAGATTTCAAGTTTTTCAAGTTTTTGAAAAAGTGTTTCATAAGCAGTTTTGATCTAGTGCTTCAAGGCTTTACCAGTTAAGTCCCTTGGATATTAGGTGTTTAGACTGTTATTTGCCTCTCAAATCCTTAGTGTTTGAGTGGTGAAGCTAGATCTTCATTAGAAAATTTTTATAAGCTTTGGAAAATTGGTTTTTGTTCACAGTTTTCTGATATACCAACTATTATAATCTTATCTTGTACTAATCCCTATCCTAAGCTCATAAGTCGTTTCAAGCTTGTCAACAGCAAGCTTGTAAAGAGTTTTTGGGGTTTGTAAAGGTTGTTTGTTGCCTTGTGTTGAAGATCACATAACATAGGCCTTGGTTCAGCTGTTGAACCATAAAAAGGCTTCTTGTTGTTTCAAGGACCTTGGCTACTCTCTAGTGTTAAGAATAGCCCAAGGAGCATTGCTGAATCCTCCTAGGAAGTTGTGGGGATAGGTGTACTCTCTAATACCTTTTCTCTTTTATGAAATTTGGTCAAAAATCTGTCATAGTTTGATTACCATGTGATTTTGTATATAAGTGTTTGTGTGCTTTTGTTTTTGCTTTACATCTTCTTAGTGTCACCTAGTAGACCTATAGGAAGTATATAATCAGTAGCTTGTATGTTTGAAAAAGGAATTGGAACGAAAAGTACTAAAAGGGGGCATAAGGGTGCCTTTTGTGTGCCGAAGGTCTCAGGGCCTTTTACCCTTGGATTTTTGGGTTGAAATCAGTTATTCAAGTGTCTTTAAGTGTAATTGAACCTTTGATTAAATCTGATCAAGTTTGGAAATCATTTGAACAAGTTTTGCTAAACCTGCAAATATTGGTTTTGAATTTGGTCAAGTATATCAGAAGGTATAACTTCTTCATAAGTTGGAATTAAGGGCTGAAATTTGGTTTGGGAGTAGTCCTAGTTTGTATGCATCTCTTCAATATCTGGTTGTGTGATTTTGTGGCTTATTGAATAAGCCACAACTTATTGAAATTCTCTACAAGTGTCAACTGCATCAGCAAAGTGACACTTGCATTTTGACCAACACTTGCATGAACCTTGAATGCCTGTGGTCTTTGCTTATCAACATCTCATATTTGGTTGCTAGTGAATGTGTTTTGAGCTTTGTATGCTTAATTGACAGCCTCATAAGCCAACTAGCTTATTGAGACTTATTTCCAAAAAAACAAGCTTGGTTAATCAACTGATTGGCCAAGTTCATTGGTCTTAACCTTAAGACCTCATCCAAAATAGCTCAAAACGAGCTTATAACCATCTCATAAGCATAATCTGAAAGTTTGGTTAAATTTGATTAGCATTGACTTTCGTTGACCAAGCACCAAAGTGCTCATTAACTTATTCCAGCTTATTCAAACGTGCAACAACTTAGTTTTTGTAAATTTCATCGATCATCATAACTCATAAGTACAATTGAAGAAATCAGACCTTAAAATAAGCTTTTGACTAGAAAATCAACTTATTACTATTTTGGAAGTGCTTATTGGCTCATACAGCTTATTCTACTTGGCTTATTGGAAATATCTTTGTTGAATCATCTTAGTTAAGCTAATTGTGAGATTTTGTAAAAAGAATCAGCTCTTGAAACGCCTTAATACTCAAACCTGACTATTTTGTCTTTTAGTGGATTTGTGTTTTGCTTATTTCTAGCTTATTCCTTGGTCTTTTTCCGAATTTCTTTTTGCAAATAAGCTTAAATATCCAAGAGAATGACGTCTGTTTAATTAGAGCTTATGGCACTGGCTTATGGCTTAATGGGCTTATTGGCCCATTAAGATTAAGCTTATTGTGAAATAAGCTGTGTTAGACACGTTTTCAGCTTTTGGACCTTTTAGACTTTTGTGCTTAAAATTAAATTTTGAGCTAGACTGGAATTTATGGGCTTGTTTTATTGAGTTTGATTTTTATTGGGCTTAAAATCCCATTAAGCCTAGTGTTTTCATTTTCAGCCCATTTCTGGCCTAATAGGGGTGTTTTGGTAATTTTGCTTTTCATTTTTGAGTTTAATTTGAAAAAAAAAACTAGTTTGCAAGTTTTTAATCTTTAATTTTTTTTATTTTTAATATTATTTTAATATTGTATTTTAGTTTTTAGTTATTTTTAAATGATTTAATAGGTTTAAAATTTTGGAAAAATACTTTTTAGTTTTATTAAGTTATTTTTTAGGTTTACAAGTAGAAAAATCTTTGTTTGGGTTTTTGTTAATTTATTTGATTTTTAGGGCTTTAATTAGCATTAAAAAATTAAATATTATTTAATTAAAAAGTTTTGATTATTTGTAAACCTTAGTTTGATTTTTAGGAATTTTTGTTAATTTTTTGGGAATTTTTAGAGCAAGTTTTTATTTTGTCTATCTTTACGGTTTTGCGTTTTTACGTGTTAGTATAATTTTAACGTATCCGTCATTTTCTTTTCTTCCCTTTTGTTGGGTCAGTATTTACTGACCCTGAAGCAACTCTAGGATTTGAATATAAGATCCCCCTAAGTGTTTCATGCTCAGCAGTAAGGCCAGTCTGCTGATGGATGACCAGAGGAACAAAGTTCCTACTGAAGACTTTAAAGCTGAAGAAAGTTCAGCACTCCCCTTCCAGTGAACTTAAAAGACAAAGGAGTCTTCGCTTCAAATACTAGGCGGTCTAGTTGCTGAAGAACAAGGACTGAAGAAGGGCTTTCACTTCAGTTTGTCTTGACAATACCAAACTGAATGATGTCGATCTCCTCTAGGATACTGAAGACTCTTCAGTATTCTGATGGTTTGCATTAGGCGGGAAAAGATTACTTTAAGTAAAAGTAGGTTGCTTGTATACTTAGATATAAGTACAACCTTTATCTTTTCTAGAATAGTTTACTAAGTACTTTGTACTGTTTATCCAGCATGGGCATCAACCACCCACTGGATAAACTAATGCATTGGTACATGCAAAATGCAAACCCTAATTTACACTGCCTATATAAGGGAGTGTACATTGGGAGAGAAAGGTAACCAATAGAAGAGCTTAAACTCTGGAAAACCTTTCTCTCTCGATACCAACTAAACCATATAGCCAAAGATGCATATGAACGTTTAGATTGGAGCTTAGAGTTTAACTTTGGTTAAACGTTTAAGTAGAGGAGATCAAACCCTATTTTTATTCAACCACTTTGTTATTCCGCAAACAAAGTGGGTTATAGATTCTTTATTTGATTCTAATAAAAGTCTATACGTTGAAAAGTATATTGGTATTGTTGTTTTAATCTTTCATAGTTCTTATCTTATGTTAAAACAACACACTTGAGTCAAAGTAATAGTTATTACTTAACATAATAAGTAATATCGAATTAGAGGGACCAACAACAAGTGGTATCAGAGCAGTTTGATTAGTTAAACTCTTATTTTATTAAATTGCTCATTTAAAAGTTTTCAAATCAAGATCCAAAATGGCTCAAGTTATACCACAAACCCTAGAATATAGGGGTGGCCAAATCAATGCTGCTCCTGTACTAGAGGTAGCCAATTTTACAAATTGGAAGAAGAGGTTTCTTGTTCACATGGTTGGAATTGAACCTCAATTCCTTGGAATCATTGAAAATGGTTCTTTTGTTCCCATGGTTGGGGACAATAAAAAACCTGAAGTACAATGGACTGCTGATGAGAGAAAAGCTGCTAACCTTGATCAGCATCTCAAAAGTCTCATCATGTCTGTACTCCCAGATGACCAAATGAATTCTGTTGTAAATTGTAAAACAGCCAAAATCAACATGGGAGGACCTTATTCTTTACCATGAGGGACCCTCTGATGTAAAAGAAACCAGAATCATGGATTTAAAGCTTCAATACAACACCTTCAAGCACAAAGAAAGGGAAACCCTCACACAGACATTCACTAGATACAAAGCACTGATGAATGAACTTGTGAATGATGGTGTTGAGCTTTCAAAACTTGAAATCAACACAGTTTTTGTTAATGCATTGCCAAAGAAGTGGCTCAGTTTCTGCCAAATCTTGAGAAATGCTAATCACATTAAAGATTGTGATCTAGCCTCTCTTTTGGGAAACTAAAATATGAAGAAAACCTAGTTGATAGGATTTATGAAGGCTCAAGCAAGAGTAAAGCATTAACCATTGCTACACCCTTGTCCACAGCCTTCTTTAGTGAAGCTGTCATACAAGACTACCAAGATAGTCCTGATGACGAGGAAGATACTAGATCTAGTGAGGAATATCTGAATGACCTCAAAGAGGAATTTCATGAAAGAGCACATAAGGCCAAGTCTAGAAGGTTCTTTAAGAAAGGAGGCAAGTTCTCCAGCTCCACAAAAGCTTCCGTTGACACTGAATGCTACAAATGTGGGTAGACTGGTCACTATGCTAGGGATTGTTATTCAAAAACATCTCTCCCTTCATATTCCTCACCAGCTCAATCAAGACCAACTAGTCAATCATCATTTCAACCAAAACAAATTGCTTCTACTCCATTTCAGCAAAGCAGGGTTGAACTCAGGCCTACAAAAGACTTTGAGGCCAAATACAGGGAAATCAAGGCAAGATTGGCCTTAATGAGTACTGAAAGCTCCTCATCTAAGAACCCCAAGCAAGACAAGAACAAAGGACTTGTTGTTGAAGCATATAAATGGGATGAGGAAGTTGTTTCTTCAGATGATGATGAGTTGGTAAATGTAAAAGTGTTAATGGCACTTGCTGATGATGAAGGGGCAAGCTCAAATGTCGTCACCAGAGAAAGTGCCAGAAATGGAGAATGGGTCAATGTCACAATCAAAAAGGTACAAACTCTTCTTGAATTATAAGATAAAGATGACATTAAATTTGTCTTTGATTACTTGTGCATTGATCTAAAGTTTGTTGAAGAGCAAAGAAACAATTTGCTTGAAAATTTTCACAAACTTGTTTTACAACTTGAAGATTTTGAAAGTAAGCAAATAGAACTAAAAGAAGCTAAACTTGATATTCTTACGTTTTAACGATTGAACAAAGAAATTTTGGAAGAAAACAAATCTCTTAGAGTGGAAATAAAAGAAGCAAATGACATTGTTAAATCTTGGCTTAGAAACTCTGATAGGGTAAATCAATGCATAAGTGAACAAATACCTGCTCAATAGAAGAAAATGCTTGGTGCTGAAGGATCCTCCAGCACCAAATCTATTGTCTTTGTTAAAGCTTCAAATGAGGATGGTAGCTCTATCCCTGACATTGAAAGGTCAGTTGAAGAGAATTTACCCAATCATGACACTAGACGAATCCTTCTTCCTGAGTTACAAGCATGTGTTGACACTTCAGCACTAGTTGAATCCTCAGTTACTAAGGATGACTCAGATGATGATATAGAGAATGAAGTAAGTACTCCACTTCCTCCTTTGGAGAAGCTGGCTAGTGCTGAACCCTCTACTGGACCCAAAACTATCCAGTCTATCATCAAGTCACACACCACACACAAAGGTAGTTCTTCCAAACATGTTAAAATTGACACTTCAAAGAACTCTTCAGCTCCTGCTGAAGGTTTACATATGGGAACTACCTCTTCAGTTTCATCAAATAAACTGAAAAATGTTAAATCTGATGAAGATAAGAGAATGTCTCTTGTCATGCAAGAGATCAATGATCTTAAAATTCAACTTAGACATCAGCAAACACCAACACGATTCAGAGATGAACCTTCAAATTCTCCTCATTTAAAGTACAAGACACAACTCAAAAGAGCTTGTGAGTTATATGGTCAAAACAACTATCTCACTCAAACTTGCTTAAGAGTGATTTATTGTACTAAATGTGAAAGGACTGATCATCGCACTTGTGAACACACTCAGTATATGCTGGCCAAAACAAGTGATGATGCCCACAAATCTAAAGCATTTCATTCCATGCGAAATATGCCTTTCCTACCATGCATTCATTGTGGTATGGGCAATCATCACCCAGATGACTGCCACTATTACCCTGTTTATAATATTTGTGGAAGTTATGACCATGACACTCATGGACATAATCGAACCATCTCACTCAGAAGAGGTATTAAACCAATAAACCCAAACTCTATTACCAAATGTTGTGAGACTTGTGGAAGCGATGTCCACACTACATCTGATCACAACCATATAGAGTGGTTCAGAAGAGGTGAAGCCCTACAGGCTAAGAAAGCTAAAGCTGTTCAAACCTTTTCTTCTTCTGAGAAATCACACATACCCTCTACAAGAGGACCCTTCAGATCTAGAACACCTTCTAGATCTAAAACCCCCATCCAACAAAGGTGGGTTTCAAAACAAAACTGACCATTTCCTTAACTTGTGTAGTGTGATCTCAGGAAGCCTATTTGGTACCTAGATAGTGGCTGCTCAAGGCATATGACTGGTACCAAAAGTTATCTGCACAAGTATAAGAAGGAACAAGGTCCTAAAGTTGTTTTTGGTGATAACTCATCAGCTACTACTAAAGGATTTGGTTCAGTAAAATGCAATTGTATAGTTTTCTCAAGGGTAGCATATGTAAATGGATTGAAGCACAACCTCATCAGCATAATTCAACTTTGTGATGCAAAGTATCTTGTGTTGTTTGATGACAAAAAAGGTACAATCTTCAAATCCAATCAAGAAATTGTGATGATTGCACCAAGAGTCAAAGATGTTTATGTCATGAACATGAACTCAACTCAGGAGACATGCTTCTTTGCTAAAGCCTCCAATATTACCAATTGGCTTTGGCATAAGAGGCTCTCACATCTCAATTTCAAAACAATAACTCTACTGGAAAAACAAAATTTTGTTATTGGTCTTCCCTCACTTGTCTACTCCAAGGACAAACCATGCTCAGCATGTGGAAAAGGGAAGCACCATAGGGCCAATTTCAAAACAAAGCAAACTTTCTCAATCACAGAAAGTCTTCATTTTCTTCACATGGACTTATTTGGCCCAGTATCACCTAGGGCCATTTATCATGAAAAATATACACATGTCATTGTTGATGAGTACTCAAGGTACACCTGGGTATATTTTTTGACAAAGAAAAGCCATGCACCAGATGCCATTATGTCATTCATCAAAAGAGTTGAAAATCAAAATGACACTCATGTCAAACAAATCAGAACTGACAATGGCACTGAATTCAGACTTCACTCACTGATCAAATTCTGTGATGACAAAGTAATTTCCCAAAATTTCTCATCTCCTTACACACTTGAACAAAATGGTGTGGCTGAAAGAAGGAACAGAACTTTGATTGAAGCAGCAAGAACAATGCTTGCTAGATCTGCTCTCTCTAAGCACTTTTAGACTGATGCTGTAGCTACTGCTTGCTACACTCAAAATAGATCCATTATTATGAAGAGACACATGAAGACTCCCTATGAAGTCTTCAGGGGGGAATTCCAAACATTTCATTCTTACATGTGTTTGGGTGTCCAGTATTCATTCACAATCACAAGGATCACCTTGGAAAGTTTGATGAAAAATCTGATGATGGTTATTTTCTTGGATACTCCCTAGTATCTAAAGCATACAGAGTCTTCAACACAAGAAGACAATGTATTTAAGAAACCTATCACATCACATTCAATGAAAGTTCTGAAGCTCTCACTTTTACAAATCCATCATATGATGAACTTCATATACATGAATCTCAAAATTATCCATCTGATGAATTTAATCATTATGAGCCTTCTCAAAAATATCAAACAAGCAACTCAGTCCCTCATATTGATCCATTTGAAGATATGACAAGTCCTGCAAAAGGAAATCCTTCAGTATCACATACTGATGGCTGACAATCAAATAATGATCAATCTCAAAATAATCAAAATGATCAACAAGGAAACACAAATGACCAAAATGGTCAGTCTCAAAACAATCAGCATGCTGACACACATGATCAAAATGATCAATCATATGCAGCTGCTGAAGAACAATTTGAGCCCCTTGCTCAAAGCTCTCCTATCATCTCTAGGGAATTAGGTCTTGGATATGCTTCTTCTGACCAAGAAGGAAGTCCTCCAAGGATTGAACCCTTGTTCATTGAATATCCTTCAGTAGACACTAGAGACATTCCAAGTCCAAGTCCATGTCATGGAATTCCAAGTTCTAGCTCTAATCATGATACCAGTACCTATTCTCCAGCTCCACAAAAATCTTGGACTCAAAATAGTCACATACAGCTGGTGAACATAATAGGTAATCCTGGTGAAGGTAGAGTCACTAGATCTATGGCAAAGAAACTGAGTGCTGCTTCATCTGGGGAATGCCTTTATTCAAATTTTCTCTTAGAAATTAAACCTACCAAGGTTTCTGAAGCACTCACACACCCTGTATGGGTGGATTCCATTCAAGAGGAACTCAATCAATTTGAAAGAAACAAAGTCTGGGAATTGGTTCCTCTTCCATATGGTAAATTAACCACTGGCACTAAATGGGTTTACAAGCTCAAAAGAGATGAAACCAATGCAGTGACCAAAAATAAAGCTAGGCTGGTGCAATCAAGAGCCTGATGTTGATTTTGATCAAACCTTTGCTCTAGTTGCACGTATGGAAGCCATACGAATCTTCCTTGCATATGCCACTTACATGAACTTCATAATCTACCAAATGGATGTCAAAAGTGCATTCCTAAATGGTTACCTAAAAGAAGAAGTTTATGTTACCTAGCCTCCTGGCTTTGAGAGTAGTAAATACCCATTTGAGAGTAGTAAATACCCAAATCATGTCTACAAGCTTTGCAAAGCTTTGTATGGACTGAAGCAAGCTCCAAGAGCATGGTATGAAACTCTCTCAACTTTTCTCATTGAACATAAATTTGTCAGAGGAAAAATAGATAACGCCTTGTTCATCTATAAATCTAAAACTGACACCATTTTGGTACAAATTCATGTGGATGACATAATCTTTGGTTCTACAACCTTGAAACTTTGCAAACAATTTGCCAAGCTTATGACCAGCAAGTTTGAGATGAGTATGATGGGAGAACTCACATACTTCCTTGGTCTTCAGATTAAACAATCTGACCAAGGCATCTCCATCAATCAAGAAAAATATGTCAAGGATCTGCTAAATAAGTATGATATCAATTATGCTCCAGTGAAGACTGCAATGGTACCCCCTAACAACTTAGGACCTGATCTCACTGGACAATCAGTCAATGAGACTCAGTATAGAGGTATGATTGGGTCACTCATGTACTTAACTGCAAGCAGACCTGACATTCAGTTCTTTACTTGCCTTTGTGCAAGATACCAAGCAGATCCAAAGGAATCACACCTTACTGCTGTTAAGAGAATCTTCAGATACCTAAAAGGTACACCAAGTCTAGGTCTTTGGTACCCCAAATCTTCAGGTTTTGATCTAAAGGGGTACTCAGATTCTGACTATGCTGGTTGCAATTTAGACAGAAAAAGCACTTCTGGTGCCTGCCAACTGCTAGGTGGCAAACTTGTGTGTTGGAGTGCTAAAAAGAAACAAACATTTGCCATGTCTTCAGCATAAGTTGAATATGTGGCAGCTGCTGGATGTTGTGCCAATGTTCTTTGGATGAAAAGCCAACTGGCTGATTATGACATAGAATATGAAAAGGTACCAATCTTTTGTGATAACACTAGTGCTATTGCAATATCCAATAATCCAGTCCTCCACTCAAGACAAAACACATTGATATCAGATATCACTTTATCAGAGATCACATTATGAAAGGGGACATTGAATTACATTTCATCCCCACTCAATACCAATTGGCTGATATCTTCACCAAACCATTAGATGAACCAACTTTCAAAATATTGATAATGGAGCTTGCTATGCTAAACATTGATGATACAAAACCTGAACCTTCAGCATTCACTGAAGAAGCTTGAAGGTTCAGCATTTCTTAAAAGATTTTGATTAATGTTAAGTAGCATTATCTGAGTAAAGAAGTGTGCAATGTCATGTGTCTATTTCACTTTATGTGATTGTGTATATGATGTTTTGTCGCCTTATCTGATTCACTGAAGCTGAACAAATAAATCACCAGTCATCAAAAGATTCCTTCAGCAATGCTGAACAAATTTTTAATACAAATGAGCAGCTAGGCCTGAGTAGAGGAGCGTGCAATGTCATATGTCTTGTTCACTTATGTGAACATGTATATGTGGTTTTGTCGCCTCATCTGATGCACTGAAGCTTACAAGTATAGCCATCAGCTTCAGCATATCTGAGCAACAGCTTTTAAACAAATCAATCATGTGACTCAATGGAGTAAATGGCATTAAATTTCTTGAGAATAAATACAAAACATTCTTTCAAAAGGTGTCATTGTTTATTTAAGAAATATCAAGAGTCCATATCACAGTCAACAACTTTCTGACACAATGAGGCGTTTCACTGTTTAAAGCAATAGAAAATCATCACCTTTTTCAGAACATTAATGAGAGAGTTTGTGCAATTTGTTCAAAAAGAACCCTAAAAGTTTCATTCTCTTTTCAAATGTTTTACAAAATTTGACAACTCAGTTTTAAAAAGGTGTTTACATATATCTTTTGAAGAATGATGATTCATATCATTTGTAAAAACTTTAAAACACACACAAACAACTCTCTCTCTTGCTTTTCAAAAAAAACAAACAACAAACATCAATGGCTGCTGAATCTTCTTCACAACCACAAGAGACTAAGATCACCCTCAATCCGTCCATCCATGTAAACTATCCCATCGAGGACATATTCTTTAAACCCAACAACATCGCCTTGATCAAACCAGAAACCCTAACATTTGAACCAGGAAAACAAGTACTAAACTTTTTATCCAAATGTGTGATTCGTGATGCCTTGTTCAAGGATCCAGGGGTTATGTTTGAAAATGTGTTAAAAGAGTTTTGGTTCACAGCACAAGGGTCAACAAACAAGAAATCTATTGAGTTTGTGTCTACTACCTTGGGTATTCATGGGAAAATAAATTTAAATATGTTTAGAAGGGTCTTAGGATTAAACTATTTGGAGGATTCTATCAAATATAAGGTTGTTCCTAATGATCTCTCTGTTGTCAAAACATTTTTTTAGAGAAATTGGATACACTGAAGAGATTGGTGATAAATGGGGGTTGAAGCGAAGCTGTTTACCACCTAAGTGGAAACTTTTGATGTCCATCTTAATTGAGTGTCTGGGTGAGAAAACTGGTGGGCTGGATCAAATCAACCAAAAGGATGCCCTTATTTTGTATTGTCTGGCAAAGGGCATAAAAGCTGATTTTGGAAAACTAATCTATGAAGATCTCCATGGGAAAATGGAGAAGAAAACTAGGGAGAAGAATGTGGTCTACACCAGATTTTTATCCCTCATTTTTGCTGACCAATTTGGTGAAGAATACCCTGAAAATGAAGGAGTTAAACTTGTTTTCTCAATCTTTGATACCAATCGCTGGAACATTCCAGTCAGCACAACTGAACCTCCTTTCACACAGCCCATGCTGGACATTTGCTCAGCAAATTCTCTAGTAGTGTTCAAAGCTCCAAAAGGCACTTCTCCAACTGGAGAAGGGGATCTAACAGGCAAAAAGTCTGGATCTTCTTCTGGACCACGTCAAAAAAGCACATCACTGAATACTCTTAAGTGTAGACGTGGGTCTAAGAAAAGGAGGCACCCCACAGAATCTTCATCAAAGAAGCATTCTGATGATCCTAAAAACCAAGCTTTGAAGAAACAAAAGTCCTCGGCCAAGGACCAGAACCCAAGCCATCCACCACCATCAGTCTCTGCTGAAGGTGGTATGCATCAAGAGGCCCTGAAGGCAACCCATCTCTCAACTTCTTTAGGAGAGAAGGGTGAAGATAGAGCGCACCCTCAGCTCGATAGAGTGGAGTCAGCATCAGTAAGCAATTTAAATCTGAATGCATCTCAAATTTCATTACCAATCTCTATCATTTGTCACTCTGAGTCTGCATCAGGGAATGATGTGTCAGCAAATCCAACAGCTGATGCTGACCCTGGCCTATCTGTTTCTAATGATGTAGTTCCCCTACAACAAGGTTCTACTGAAGGAACCACAAACATTATCATTGATCTTAACTCATCAGAGACTCTTTCTCAGGATCTATCAGGTAAAACCAACCCTGGTGGTGAAGGACTTTAAACTGACCAGCACGCTGAAGGTGGCGATCAGCAGACAATGAAGGAAGTACCTCTCTCCACTGGCGCCAAAGGGGGGCACTTGCCTACATTTATATTCAGCATGTCTGCTGATGACTTGGAGAAGGAGTTGGGACTAAGTGAAAGAGCTCCAGTAAACTTGGATGATAGTGAATCTGAAGATGATATTGCTGATCAAACTCCCAAGCCTCCTTCCCCCCAGAACCGTCAAGGTAAATGAACTAACAAATCAGGTGTTGTTTCTACAATCACAGGTGACTAAGCTCAAGGAGGAAAAGGCTCTTGCTGATGCTGAACTCATTACTCTTAAAGCAAGGCCAGTTCCTCCCACTGCTGAACAGCTCAGAGATGCAATTCTCACTGCACTAAAGCCGTTGGTGAAAGATGTGGCCACTACCACTTCTATCAAGAAAGAAATCACCACCCTCATGGACTCTATTAATGATACATCGTTTGAGCTCCCTGCTGAATACAAGCCGATTCCTAATCAGCTTAATGAGTTATGCGATTCAGTTTCAAAGATCAAGGATAGGGTGGGTCTGCTGGAACAACAAAAACTGACCTTATCTGATGAAGTTCAGCAAAAACTAAATGCTCTTGCCAATGTTCTGGCAATATTGACCAAGGTATCCTCCACCTTAGACTCTATATGTGCATGGTTGCCTGCTAGGGGTTCATCAGAAATTGTAGGGCAATCTTCTGCCGAGGGGGAGAAAGTAACTATTTAGCAGCTCTTCAAGAAACATGCACAGAAGAAGGCCCAAAAACAACCTTTTGTTTATATATCTCCGTTCAGTGAAGGCCGTCCAGATAAGACTAAGGGGGGGTCTTCAGCAAAGGACACTCATATTGATGGCCTTACCACCAGCACTGAATCATCTGAAGATGTGTCACCTCCCATAAAACCCAGAAGCAAAGGTGAAACCACATTAGATGAAAGAATTATCAATTCAGGGTTGGTCACTCAAGAAGAACTTGATAGAATCCACAAACTTCAAAATGAAGAACACCTCAGAGATCTGAAGATGAGCTTATATGAAAGAATTGGAAAATCTGAAGTTGAAGGCCTCTTCAAGAAAAAGATGTTATACGAAAAATTCTGTATAGCAAGGTTGAACAGAAGATGTCTCTCAGAAATCAAAAATGTTGACATGATGACTTACAAGGGAGATATCAATCTAAAGTTCTATAGAGCTTATGGGGCTGATGAGATCATATTCCAAGGGAAGGAGCTCTCCTATACTGAATGGCTAGAGATGAGCAGAATCATTGAAAAGAAAATATCCAAGAGATGGGTAGATGTTCGCACAAGAATTGAACACTTTATGAGAAATCATGAAAGGCTTAGTCAGCATCTGAACATCAGCAACCAATCTCACTAGAGGATCAAGATCTAATTCTGGAACTGAACAAGAGAGCTAATCTGGTTCAACCTGGTGTAGGTGATATCTTTGTCACCACCAAGAAATACAAAGATCTTGTTCAATTTGAAAATCATCTCCCTAGACATGTGTTAGAAGAACTAGAATTGGGAATGATTATGTTCAACCATCGTGAACGACAAGACTTTGTGGGCATCAGTGATCTTGATGATCTGAACAATGAATTTCTTGGAAACATTCAGAAAATATTCTTAGCTCACCATGGTGGTCCAGGACTAACTAAAGCTGCAATAACCTTCAGCATGTGCTTACTATTGATACTGGACATCAGAAACTCATATCCATCAGTACAGACCCCTGTCATTGAAGAACTTAGGCCAAAGGAAAACTGAATAATCATTTGTAATATTTTGTTGTAATTTGTAATGTTATTAAATAAATGATTATCTGATGTTTATAAGTTATTAATTGTTTAGTGCAAGTAAGAAGAAGTTGTTATGCTCACTTACTACTGACATTAGACTTAGGCTATTTGTATATCCAAATAGGGGGAGATTGTTGGGTCAGTATTTACTGACCCTGAAGCAACACTTGAATTTGAATAAAACCCCCCTAAGTGTTTCATGCTCAGCAGTAAGGCCAGTATACTGATGGATGGCCAGAGGAACAAAGTTCCTACTGAAGACTTTAAAGCTGAAGAAAGTTCAGCACTCCCCTTCCAGTGAACTTAGAAGACAAAGGAGTCTTCGCTTTAAATACTAGGCGATCTAGTTGCTGAAGAACAAGGACTGAAGAAGGGCTTTCAGTTCAGTTTGGCTTGACAATACCAAACTGAATGATGTCGATCTCTTCTAGGATACTGAAGACTCTTCAGTATTCTGATGGTTTGCATTAGGCGGGAAAAGATTACTTTAAGTCAAAGTAGGTTGCTTGTATACTTAGATATAAGTACAACCTTTATCTTTTCTAGAATAGTCTATTAAGTACTTTGTACTGTTTATCCAGCATGGGCATCAACCACCCACTGGATAAACTGATGCATTGGTACATGCAAAATGTAAACCCTAATTTACACTGCCTATATAAGGGAGTGTACATTGGGAGAGAAAGGTAACCAATACAAGAGCTTAAACTCTAGAAAACCTTTCTCTCTCGATACCAACTAAACCATATAGCCAAAGATGCATATGAACGTTTAGATTGGAGCTTAGAGTTTAACTTTGGTTAAACGTTTAAGTAGAGGAGATCAAACCCCATTGTCATTAACCACTTTGTTATTCCGCAAACAAAGTAGGTTATAGTTATAGTTGAAAAGTATATTGGTATTGTTGTTTTAATCTTTCATAGTTCTTATGTTATGTGATAAGTGTGAAAACACTCATCAATTATGATCCAAATACCACTCAAAACACAGTCAAATACATTATTTTAACTGTTAATTATCAGAATTACGCGTGTATTTGGTGTTTGTGTATTTTCAGGTATATAGGTACATTTGAGACAAAACACGAGCTTTCAAGGGATTTTCATAATAAAAGACGAAGAAAAGGACGAAAGATGCTCCAAGGACCTTATTTGCCAAATCTCCAAAGATGGAGGACTAAGCTTGCAACTTTCTATAATTCAAAGGATGAAAAGAAATTGGCTTAAAAGTGTTTAACCTAAATTGAAAAGAAAATACAAGTTGAGGGATTAAATAGCAATTAAATGGAAAGTTAATATTTACTTAAACTTGGTCTGTTGACCAAGTCCCGGTCAAAGACTCACAACACATAAACACGTTTCTTCTTCTCCAAGAGAAGAGAGAGAAAACAGTCGGTTTCATCTCTTTTACCTCTTAACCTGCAAACTCAATATCAAGGATGATCAAGAGAGTTTTAGCCAAAGTCTTCAACAGCAAAAATACTCCCCTCCTTCTTCTCTACATGGAGGTACAAGTTAATTAGATCAAGGAGTGAAGGTAAAGAAATCCCCAATTTTGAAGATGATGAAGAACGAAGTGTGAACCTCGTATTAAACACGTGGCATCCACTCATTGGATCAACCACGTCACTCTACCTCTCCAGACGGCTATAAAAAGACATGAAGGCCTCATTTTGCAACCGGTTAGCTTAGGTGTAGATTTCACACACTAGGTTAGTTAGGAGTAGTTAGTTAATTCAGTTTTCTCTCAAAACTTTTGTTCTTATTTTCAGTTACTCAATTAGTTAACAGTCATCTTCAATTCTGTTAGACAGTTGTAACCGAATGCTTCATTTTTCCACCATTAATGAAATGAATAGTTCTCTTAATCTTCTTTACTGATTTTCGTTAAATAGAATCTTTCTTTTCTCTTAACAGTTTTCTTCAATGATCTTTAATTTCTGCTCTTCTTAGCTTATTACTGTTCACGCAGGGTGTGTAGCTTTTCAGAAAGTTATTGTAGCTTTTGTTGAGATTTCCTTTCTCTGATTTCAATAGCTAGTTTTGTTAATGAATACTGAATTTGTTGAAAATGGTTAAGTTTTCAGTTCAAGATGCTTTCTTTAAATCATTTTTGTTGATGTTTAGTGATTAGTTGAGTCAGTTAGAGTTACTGTTAATAAATCCTTAAGTAATTCAGTCAGAGTTGGAGTATGAGTTCTTTTTAGCTAGGGTAGATATAGATTTTGTTTCGTTATCTGATTGGTTTGGAACCTTTTATGAGAGTTGAAATGTTAGAGATTTAGTCTAATTCAGTTAGTAAAGTTGAAATCAGCCTGATTGGATAGTAAATAGCATAGGTCTTTAGTCTTATATTCATTCACAAAGTAAAAGTCAGTTAAAATTCGGATACGTTCTATAGAAGTTAGTTTGATCAGAACTTGATTACTGTTTAGTTCGTTATAGACCAGTTTATGTAGGTTTCATAATCGTAGAATCTGTTTGGGTTTTCTTCGGTTTACTTCGATTTTGCAGGTTGCGCTTTGCTGTTTCAGAAGATCATGTCAGCAGATCAGTAGGAGTTCTCTTCTTGATTTTAGTTTTACAGGTGTAGCTTAGCTTTGATTCAGTATTGGAGGTGTTTAGTGTTAAACCGGCTCAGCGCCGCGTTTCATCGTCAACGGACTTGGCCTGGATGAATTTGGTTAAGCACATATTATGTTTCTGTAATGGTAATATAGAATTTGATTTAGAATTTGTAAACTGACAAACTTGAATACAAGTAATCTGTTGGAAATTAAGTTTGTATTAGTTTCAGTGATCTACGATTTTAGTCCCTGAGTTTGTATATTTTTACAATCACAGTCCCTTAATGTTGTTTTATAACCTTGCTAGTTAGAATGTACTGCAAAGTTAGTCCTTTCACTATAATTTGTTAGAATAGGGGTCTGTTGGACGTGTAGCTCTATTGGGCTTAGTATCCATTTTGGGCTGTTAAGTTTGTTGTTTCTCACATTTCATTTAGAAAGAATTTTAATTTCTGCCATTTAAACTTCATTTTCATATTTCAAGTAATAACAATAATAACAAAAGTATAATACTAGTAAAGGATATAATTTTTAGTACTTTTCTCGATTTACGTGCATTTATATTTTACGTTTTATATTTTGTTAAAATTCGTATTTCGTGCATTTAAATGTTGTAATTGCAATTTGTTTTAGTGTAGTACGGTTACGTATATAGCTATTTTTACATTTTTGCTTGTTAATTGCGAATTAGAAATAGATACCAAACAAAGTTGTATAACCAAAAACAATCAAGTCTTTGCTTAAAAACGTTATATCAATTCGAATCGAGCTGAGAAGACAACTACACTAAAAAACGAAATATTAAATGGCGCCGCTGCCGGTTCTTTTCGTGACGATTAACGATTTCGAGTGAGACGATTGGATTTTGGGATCCGTTCACTTTGTGAACGTTATTTTTACGTATTATAAATCAAAAAGAAAAAAAAATCAAAAAGATAAAAATACAAAAAAATAAAAAATCATAAAATCAATTCTTTTCCTAAAGAATTGAACCAAAAAAATAAAAAATCCAAAAAGTAATCTTTTTCCTAAAAGATTACACCCAAAAATATATATTATATCGATTTTCATCGTTTTTTTACGTAGATATAGTATTTTTCTTAAAAAACAAATAAATACAAAAATATTTTTTTTTATATATTATTATATGTAGATACGTATAAGTATAAAAACAACCAAGTTACCTATCTCCATAAGTATTGCCAAGGCAATACACCGTGTTGAGGGGCGTTCCGGTCCTTGACACGCGTATCGATAAAATTTAATTAAGCAAGAATAGATAAATACTTCCAATTGGCAATAATTCGAAGAATACAAACTACTAAAGTGAATAGATAGGCGACGTGCTATAAAATGCCGTCTAAGGGTTAATAGGTACTTAAGTGCTTCGCGCCACCTAACCCCCCGTTCACTAGTGCGTATTTTGAGAAGGAAGGCTTAATTGGAGGTCTTGCACCCAAGTAGTAATTATATATATACTTTCTTGTGGATATTTGATATCGAACCTCGAAGAGATAATCTCTTCTCCTTCAAAAGTCGACCGAGGGCTACTCCCTCATTCCTCGTGTTTACTTACACGTGTACTCGCACGCGTGTAAACATACCACCTTTGGTGTATCACTTCCTTCCCCGAGGAAGCTTTTAGACGTCATTTCACTTGTATATACATTCGACCATTTTGTAGCCATGGATCAACGTACTCTTATGGAGATTCTCCAATAGAGAGTAGAGGGAAATGCCGACGCCATCGTTATACCTGAAATAACCGCACAGACTTTTGAGCTTAATGTCCACATGATCACTTTGGTTTCTTCTAGCCCCTTCTTAGGGAGATCCATAGATGACCCCCACGACCATATTAAGAGGTTCTTGTTACTTTGCAATACACTTAAGTATGATGGGATCCCTCCTGATGCTATTAAGATGATCCTATTCCCATTCTCCTTAGAGGGTCTTGCTAGAAATTGGTATGATAGGCAACCATCTAAGAGCATCTTCACTTGGGAGGATTTAAGGAAGAAGTTTTTGAACCAGTTCTTTCCTCCATCAAGGACTACGGCTTTGAGAAAATTAATTATTGGTTTTCAACAAAGGAATGATCAAACATTTAGTGAGGCTTGGGAGGATTTCAAGGAGTTGTTGAGGAAATGTCCAAATCATGGATTCGATGAGGTTTACCAACTCAACACTTTCTATAATGGATTAAGACCACACCACCAAGATTTACTCAACTCTTCCGCGGGTGGAAATCTTTTCTCTAAATCCTTTCAAGAAGCTTGGGACATTATTGAGAACAAATCGATGGTGCAAGCTAACACACAAATTGATGAGAGAGTCCATGTGGTGCAAGAGAGTGTTACTCCTCAAATAGAAAACATGATCTCTCAAAAGCTTGATACTATGACCAACACACTCATGAAATTTTGTGAACTCTTTTTGAACAAGAATTCCACCAATGATGTGAATGCTATTGCTCTTTCATGTGAGACTTGTGGAGGTCCCCATTCCTACCAACAATGTGATAAAGTTCAAGGCTATCAAGGGGAGTGTTATGCTTACCAAGGGAACAATTACAAAGCACCCAACACCTTTCAACATCAAGGAAATACCTTTTATCCACCAAATCAAGGATTTAATGCTCAACCTCCACCTTTCCAACCTCAAGGTTTTCAAAGTCATGTGCCACAAGAGTATAACACAATGGATCTCTTGCAAAAAATGAATCAAGAGAATGAAAGGAAGTTCCAAGCTATGGAGAAGAAAATGAATGACCAAACTAATAAGCTTTTGATGGCATTCAATCAAAAACAACAAGGAGCTTTACCATCTAACACACAAGCAAACCCAAGGGCAAATGTCAATGCTATTACAACAAGAAGTGGAAAGTCAACAAAGGATCCTTCACCTCCTAAACCTCCTATTGTTCCACCCACTTGTGCTCCTACTTGTGACAAGCCTTCTACATCTACTTCACCATCTCAAAATGCTCCCATTCAATCAAACATACCTTTCCAACCTATACCCACTTCTCCTTTACCTTCCACAACTCCCAATGAAGAAGCTAACAAAGAAAAATCTTCTACTACAAAACCTACTCCACCTACACCTAAACCAAACCTTCCATACCCTTCAAGATTGAGAAAGGAGAAATTGAAAAACAAGGATGATATACAAGTCTCTAATTTTTTGAGGATGTTCAAGCAACTTAACATAAACATCTCCTTTGCGGAAGCTCTTGCATATATGCCGAAATTTGCTAAGATGTTCAAAGATCTCCTTTCTAACAAGGAAAAATTGGTGGACTTGCCTAACACATCCCTTAATGAGAATTGTTCCGCCGTGTTGCTAAAAACCTTACCTACAAAACTTGGAGATCCAGGGCGCTTTTTGATCCCTTGTAATTTTCCTGGGGTGGAAAATTGCATGGCATTGGCGGATTTAGGGGCAAGCATAAATCTCATGCCTTTATCGGTTTGGCAAAAACTCTCTCTTCCTGAGCTCACTCCAACTAGGATGACCCTTGAGTTAGCCAATCGTACCATAGCTTACCCTGTAGGTATTGCGGAGGATGTGTTTGTAGGTGTGGATAAGTTTACCTTTCCAGCCGACTTTGTAGTGGTTGATTATGATATGGACCCGAGAGTTCCTCTTATTGTTGGTAGACCTTTCTTGAGGACGGGTCGTACTCTTATTGATGTGGCGGAAGGAGAATTGATTATAAGAGTTGAGGATGAGAAAGTTGCGTTTAAGATGGGAAAAGTCATTAAGAAACCTCAAGGTTATGAAACCGTTAATCATATTGATGTTCTTGACGAGGCGGTAAATCCTAGTGATGATGTAGGGATGAATAACAATGATATTCTTGATGAAGTTTGTCATGAATACTTTCATGAAGCTTGTCAAAGTGGGAATTATGAGATTCCCCATGTTGAGACCATAGCCTCCATTACTTCCTCATTGAATGTTTTTGAAACTCAAGAGTTTAACATTGATGATTTTGTGATTTATTCAAACCCTATTTTTCAAACATCACTTGATAACCCACTTTTCAATGACAATGAGGAAGTTGATGATGATTATAGTGATGAGCTTTCTATACCCTTAAGGTCTATGACTCATATCATCTCTACGAGTGATCCTCCTATACTTGAGCCTCATATTGACTCTTATTGTCCTACCTATCTGCCGGTGGATTTGGTTATTCTTGAGGAGGATCCTCAACCTTTAGAGAGTGATATTACTGTAGAGGATATTACTTTTGATGAGGAGTTAGACAAGTTTCTAGATACCTACTTTCCTCTTGAGGATGAGTTTTCCCATGATTCCAATGATTCATTTGTCTCTTCATTGAGTTTGGATGAGGACGACTCTCCTACTTTGGACTTAGATGATGACTTTTATCCCTATTTGGACCTTAATGAAAATTTTTCAAAAGGAAAAGAAAAGGAAGACCCGAAGGTTCATACTACTTGTGTTTTAACACCTCTTTTTCAACCTTCGGTGTCTAATGATGTGAATTTTTATAAGGGGGAGTCTTCTAAAGGAAACACTTATTTGACTTGTCATTTTCCCAAAAAGGACAAGGTTTTTGATCCTGGTATAAACATTTTTGAGCTATCTGCTATAAAAGGAAAACTCTTTAGAAAAATGGGATCCTTACCTGCTTATCATACCTTTCATTGTGACCATTGTTTGCTTAAGGGAACCTCGACTATTTTACCCTGGTTTGTGATTCCCACCTTGGGATTGAGCTATTATTGGGATGAAAATCATGTATTTGATCCTGGTGGACTTTCTTCGAGGTTTCCCTTTATGGGCATGACTTTTCACCCTTAGCATTGAATAACTAGGTTAGAAAACGTAGAGTAGATTTTCAATAGGTTAAGTTTAATCAAAAGGATGTTATAGTAGAGTTGAAGTGGAGGGGTGCCTTTCTTCGTCTTTTGGTGTTTGTTTCTAGGGTTGCTCTCTCTCATTTCATGCTTGGAGCTTATGGAGGAGGCCCGTGTATCTGGTTCACTTCGATTAGTTTTTGCTATTGTGATATTAACATTTGTGCTTAAAATGGATTCCCTTTAGTTGTCTCTTCCTTAACTTGGGTTAAGCAAGGTTATCAATGTCATAAGTGTAGGGGAGTTCACTCCCATGCTCTTAAACATTGAGGACAATGTTTATCTTAAGTGTAGGGGAGACTTCTATCGAAGTGACCTTACCTAGACCATTGCCTTAACTTCATGATAATTGGGAAAATTAATTTTTCGATCATTTTTCAAATTTTTGATCTACTTTGGCCAACAAAAATATGCATTCATGATTTTTGCATCAATCATTTTCATTTGCATAACATATTTGCATTGTATATATTTCTTCTCTTATTTTGCATCAAAAATATATAAAAAGAAAAAAATATAATAAAACATGGTTTTAACAAGTTTAGATTTCTTTGACATATTAGGCCCGCCATGGATATTTTGACTCAACCCGAGTTTGCTTATTTTAGCACTCTCTAGCTAGTATCCTTAACCATCTAGTCCTTCATTGGTCTATTAGGCTAAGCTTCCACCAATTTCATTCTTTGAAATTTTAAATTTGTGGAGAATGGGAAATGATAGAGTTGAAGCAAGTGTAAAAGGGCTAGATAGACTTCATGGCAATTACTTGTGGCTTAACCCTTCTCTTCTTTACCTCTATTTTCTTCGCATGTATATAATTGTTAATAAATAATCAAGTACGGTTTTAATTGGTTTGTAATCTCTTATGCATTTTTGGCTAATCATTTATGGTTGATATGAGTACGTCTTAAGATTCTAAGTTAGCACGTTTTATGTGTACTAGACTTATGTCATGCTCCATATTTAGCGGGTGTTTTTCCTTTTCTTCTTTTCAAATTTCTTTGTGAGGAATAAAGAAAAATAAGAGCGGCTTATGAAAAAAAAATGAGTGGCTAGAAAAAAAAAAAAAAAAAAAAAAAAAAAAAAAAAAGAAAAAGAAAAAAAAATAATGCAAGACTCCCAAGAGGGGCAGTGTGGTGTTAATTATAGTGACTATTGAGTTCCAATATTACCTTGACGGGTTGCGGGGATTCAATAGATTGCTCCAATCCAATATTACCTTGACGGGTTGCGGGGTTGAAGATCCAAAATCTCAAAAAGATGCGGATGTAAATTATTGCGTGAGTTTTATTTTTCTTTCCTTAGCGAGTGTGTAGTTACTTATGAAAGCATGACATGAGGATTTTACACATAAGGCGAATGACTTATTACTCTTAATACGGACTTATATTAATTGTGAGCGGTTTTTCAAGTAATGGATGAGAAGATTACTTAGGATTAAAACCGTGCTTCCTTATTTTTGGATTTTACATTTCTTATATTTCACACTTAAATAATGACAAATTTGCCCACAAGCAATTTGCTCAAATAATAACCGGTTCCATATTTAATTGTCATGAATAAGTTGATGCACTTTTTACTTGTGAATACAATGATCCCATTTATTAGCTTGGTATGGGGAAAGTGAAACTTGAGGGTGATAAATGTCCATGGTACCCAAGCCCTAATTTAAGTCATTGATTTCTTTATGAGTAATTTCCATCAAAACCATTTATGAAAAATCAAAAATGTAAATAGAATTGCTTTTCTTTGCATTGCATTGTAAATATTCAAAATCATGCATCATATAGAGTAGGGTAGTGTAGATGCATTCTATAATGGCCAAGGTGGGTTAATTATGAGAAAAGTGTAACTTTAGAGCTTTAAAATGCTGCATTGCATGAGGACATGGCAATGGTCAAGTGGAGGGGAGTTGATAAGTGTGAAAACACTCATCAATTATGATCCAAATACCACTCAAAACACAGTCAAATACATTATTTTAACTGTTAATTATCAGAATTACGCGTGTATTTGGTGTTTGTGTATTTTCAGGTATATAGGTACATTTGAGACAAAACACGAGCTTTCAAGGGATTTTCATAATAAAAGACGAAGAAAAGGACGAAAGATGCTCCAAGGACCTTATTTGCCAAATCTCCAAAGATGGAGGACTAAGCTTGCAACTTTCTATAATTCAAAGGATGAAAAGAAATTGGCTTAAAAGTGTTTAACCTAAATTGAAAAGAAAATACAAGTTGAGGGATTAAATAGCAATTAAATGGAAAGTTAATATTTACTTAAACTTGGTCTGTTGACCAAGTCCCGGTCAAAGACTCACAACACATAAACACGTTTCTTCTTCTCCAAGAGAAGAGAGAGAAAACAGTCGGTTTCATCTCTTTTACCTCTTAACCTGCAAACTCAATATCAAGGATGATCAAGAGAGTTTTAGCCAAAGTCTTCAACAGCAAAAATACTCCCCTCCTTCTTCTCTACATGGAGGTACAAGTTAATTAGATCAAGGAGTGAAGGTAAAGAAATCCCCAATTTTGAAGATGATGAAGAACGAAGTGTGAACCTCGTATTAAACACGTGGCATCCACTCATTGGATCAACCACGTCACTCTACCTCTCCAGACGGCTATAAAAAGACATGAAGGCCTCATTTTGCAACCGGTTAGCTTAGGTGTAGATTTCACACACTAGGTTAGTTAGGAGTAGTTAGTTAATTCAGTTTTCTCTCAAAACTTTTGTTCTTATTTTCAGTTACTCAATTAGTTAACAGTCATCTTCAATTCTGTTAGACAGTTGTAACCGAATGCTTCATTTTTCCACCATTAATGAAATGAATAGTTCTCTTAATCTTCTTTACTGATTTTCGTTAAATAGAATCTTTCTTTTCTCTTAACAGTTTTCTTCAATGATCTTTAATTTCTGCTCTTCTTAGCTTATTACTGTTCACGCAGGGTGTGTAGCTTTTCAGAAAGTTATTGTAGCTTTTGTTGAGATTTCCTTTCTCTGATTTCAATAGCTAGTTTTGTTAATGAATACTGAATTTGTTGAAAATGGTTAAGTTTTCAGTTCAAGATGCTTTCTTTAAATCGTTTTTGTTGATGTTTAGTGATTAGTTGAGTCAGTTAGAGTTACTGTTAATAAATCCTTAAGTAATTCAGTCAGAGTTGGAGTATGAGTTCTTTTTAGCTAGGGTAGATATAGATTTTGTTTCGTTATCTGATTGGTTTGGAACCTTTTATGAGAGTTGAAATGTTAGAGATTTAGTCTAATTCAGTTAGTAAAGTTGAAATCAGCCTGATTGGATAGTAAATAGCATAGGTCTTTAGTCTTATATTCATTCACAAAGTAAAAGTCAGTTAAAATTCGGATACGTTCTATAGAAGTTAGTTTGATCAGAACTTGATTACTGTTTAGTTCGTTATAGACCAGTTTATGTAGGTTTCATAATCGTAGAATCTGTTTGGGTTTTCTTCGGTTTACTTCGATTTTGCAGGTTGCGCTTTGCTGTTTCAGAAGATCATGTCAGCAGATCAGTAGGAGTTCTCTTCTTGATTTCAGTTTTACAGGTGTAGCTTAGCTTTGATTCAGTATTGGAGGTGTTTAGTGTTAAACCGGCTCAGCGCCGCGTTTCATCGTCAACGGACTTGGCCTGGATGAATTTGGTTAAGCACATATTATGTTTCTGTAATGGTAATATAGAATTTGATTTAGAATTTGTAAACTGACAAACTTGAATACAAGTAATCTGTTGGAAATTAAGTTTGTATTAGTTTCAGTGATCTACGATTTTAGTCCCTGAGTTTGTATATTTTTACAATCACAGTCCCTTAATGTTGTTTTATAACCTTGCTAGTTAGAATGTACTGCAAAGTTAGTCCTTTCACTATAATTTGTTAGAATAGGGGTCTGTTGGACGTGTAGCTCTATTGGGCTTAGTATCCATTTTGGGCTGTTAAGTTTGTTGTTTCTCACATTTCATTTAGAAAGAATTTTAATTTCTGCCATTTAAACTTCATTTTCATATTTCAAGTAATAACAATAATAACAAAAGTATAATACTAGTAAAGGATATAATTTTTAGTACTTTTCTCGATTTACGTGCATTTATATTTTACGTTTTATATTTTGTTAAAATTCGTATTTCGTGCATTTAAATGTTGTAATTGCAATTTGTTTTAGTGTAGTACGGTTACGTATATAGCTATTTTTACATTTTTGCTTGTTAATTGCGAATTAGAAATAGATACCAAACAAAGTTGTATAACCAAAAACAATCAAGTCTTTGCTTAAAAACGTTATATCAATTCGAATCGAGCTGAGAAGACAACTACACTAAAAAACGAAATATTATTATGTTAAAACAACACACTTGAGTCAAAGTAATAGTTATTACTTAACATAATAAGTACCTTTTTCTTTCTATAAATATTAATCTAAAACTTACAAGTTTTTCACACACAATCAACCTCCTTGGGAAACGAACTTTATTTTGGGTCATTAGCAATTGGTTTTCCTAAATCGATTCGCTTAAAATTTACCGCTTTTACGCTTTGTTTTCCTAAACAAACGTAATTTTACTCCAATCAAATACCGACGCTCGTCAGTCAAACTACCAGAAAATCACCACGTACCTAATACCGCCGCTGGTTAGACACTATTGTCGCCACTAGATCCAGTTATTGTCGCCAAACCAAACTCTATTCTTACCACCGACTATTAGTTTGGCTATTTCTCTCTCTCCCTCCCAAAAACAAACAAACCCATCCTCAATTTTTGGAAGATCAGACGTTAATGTTTGCATGCTAGAACAGATCGCCGAAAATGATTACATAATAGATCAGCCAATACCAACGTTTGTATGGGCATATTATACCTTCGTCGACATTGTAAATTTGTGTTTTCCTTTTCGGCTGGAACAACCACAACAACCGTCTCTTTCGGCGGCGATAATTCGTAGCATTAATAGCAATTTTCATTGTCGTGAAAAGCCCCGATGACTATTTTTTGTGATCGTCAAACAAGCCGGATGACCGGTTTTACATCAGATTTGGGATTCATCTTTTCAAGTGAAAGATGATACATCTTTTTGTTTTAGTTTTTGTTTTGATTGATTATAATCGATTATGCCGTCTTCTGTGTATCGAGGCTGAAATATGATAGTACATCGATATGCTAATAAAGATAGTACCACTACGTGTATCGAGGCTGAAATATGATGCATTGATTATATCAGAAAGATGGTAACGACATGTATCGAGGTTGAAAAGATGGTACAGCGGTTAATAGTTGGATTTGTGTAACTTTTTTTGGTACTTATGTAACTGATGATCTGACATATGATTATAGCCATGATCATTTTGTAATCGCTATCCTCTATTTTAAAAGTGTACTTTTTTTAGTTTCTGGCAATAGCTTGGTTACAAACTGTGTAACCGGGTTCTTCTGTTGTCTAGTTGGTTAGTTTAAATTTATGTGGTACAAGTGCACTTTTGTGATGCATGATGTATCAATTAGGACTAGTGATATATTAGTCGTTGTTCGAATGTAATTTTCACGATGTATCATTAAAATATGGTGATTCATTAGTGTTGATGTGTATCATTAAATTATTGTAATGCATGTGTACCAACGTCTTTGTTTTTAGTAAAATATGTATCATTTAATACTTTTTGGAAAGAGTGAGTATATGACATTGATGTTTTTTTGGAAGTGACGTACACGTTGTATCAGTTCTTTTAGTGTATGTGTATCAGATTTTTTGTATTATTTTAGTAACAATGGCTAATATAATACGCATAAAACAAACAATGTACCACTTATATGTATAAAAAATAGGCAACATCAGGCATAAAAAATTAGTAAAAGTTTTAAAAACAAATGATCACACTTGGATATGCATTCTCCAAAATACCTTTGGGTAAAAGAGACTTCATCCCGGTAAAATATATTATTCCCAAAAAATCAATTAAATACAATGGAATGTGACTGAAGTGTCACATTAACCTCAAGCAAACGCTTGAACAACCACTAATTCATATGACATGCCATACGAATCTAAAGAACTACATAACCAATGACGCCAATAGGGAAAAACCACCTAATGGTACATACACCCACAAACCTAAAACCAAACATCAAATAAGATAAGACTCAGGTTAACTTAAGAGGTGGGTAAACCGAGTCCCATCTCTATACTGTTTAAAACGGCAAGAAAGCATCTGTAAAACCCATAAACTTAAATATTATATTGTTTCATCGTTCTGAAAATAACTTAAAATATAAAATAATATGAACATAATAGTGGTATTATTAATAAGTTATTTATACTATTTTAGTAATACAAACAAATAGTTATAAGTAATTAAAGATATGATTGAATAGTTAACATGCATATGATACATTTCTTATTTTATCAAGTCATTTAATAATTTGTTGATTCAAAGTTGACTTGGCTTTTGGATTATAAAAATGAAATGGAATCTTAAAATGAAACGCAATACTTGAATGACCAAGTCAGAATCCATCGAAAATCACTCCTAAAATCATGCTGGTAATTTACAATTTTGATACTTATATATAACGTCGGCCTAACATGTTCACTATAAACAAAACCCTAATAAGAATATACGGCGCAACCGTCTTCTAAAATCATGTAGAAAAGCGACGTCGCGAGTAGTCGTCAAATAGGGTTTGCTTAAGTTCGAGCATTATCAGCTAAGTTTCTGGTTCACATGAAGCATCGTCCGCGGTTAGAGTTGCGGTTTTGTTTTCGAACTGCTGGAGAGTTTTGGGTTCATTAATGGTACTTGTTTAAGTAATCGTGTACGTGTGGTTGAGTTTCGATCATACCTCGTCTAATATTGGTGCTCCTGTTTGAATTGATGTTGATACTCGCGTTTGATTTGGAGTTTGGTTTCTCGTCCTATCGCTTGTTCTCGTATATCAACCTTAGGGTACTACTTTAAGCCATCATTTTCATTATTGTTTAGTTATTCTTGGGTAATATTTAGGCATTACTTAGTTATAAATTTTATAACTGTTAAACTAAAACATGTATGCAAGTATAAGTAAGTGTCAACATAGCCTCCACCATATTTGCAAAATTGATGAATTTAAACAAGATGTGCATATTTTCTTATAAATGAGCATGGCTTTGTATTATAATTTATGGGAAAATTATGGGGTTTTTTTTGTGTCTGTTGTTGTTCATGTCGACTTCGAGCATGATTCGATTTTTTTATTTGGTCATGTAATTGAAAAAAAAAACGACGCATGCATGAGTTCTCTTGCATAAAATATTTTTGAGTCTCGTCCTTATACTACAGTTTTTAAATGTGATCATTTTAGTAGCAAAGCTACTTAATATGAAGAGAACATTTTCCCACTGGTCTTATCATATGTATATGAAAGCACTACAAATAATGTGTTGAATATAAAATATTAGTTTAAGTTATCTTATATATTAATTTACTACTCATTCAAACTAATAGATTACATATAGATTTGAGTTAATATTGATAAAGTTTATAATTATTGTTTGTATAGACTGTTCATATATATTGTCGGACTAGCTAAAATTTTTGAGACGGTTGGTGTCATTAAGGTACGGATATCCTTATCTCTTTACTATTTGATTCGTTGTTCTTTCGTTCATTTGATTGATCGTACGGATTTTCCGTCCTTCAGTATGAACTTTTCTTTTCTAAGCATGATTATGATTCCCCGTCTGCAGCTAAATGTTTTCCCCAGTATATGTTTAAGCTTATCAGTAATCATGATTAATAACTAAATAAATTGCCTGAGCATTATATACAAGCATGACTAGTTTATGTACTAGTTACGGAGGTACCGTAACCATGGCACTAGAGGCACCGGTGTCGTGACTCACATGCAGGAGAGTGATATCCTGCATCGTCCCACTCATGTTCAGTTTGGCCATTTTATCAGTATGTTTAGTGGGGCGTATGGATGCATCCTAGGCTTATCAGTTTACAGTTATCAGGGTGAATGTGGTGTGTGCTCTACATCCTTCACATTGGAGCTGATCCCTCCACCCAGCACAGTATTTAGAGGTCACCCCTCTACAGTTATTTAGAGGTCACCCCTCTACAGCATGACGAGGTCACCCCTCCAGTTATTCATGCACCGTTGTTACAGCACATGACCTATATAAGCTCTGGCAATTAAAATACAGTAAATGCACGTTTTTCAGATTTAACAGATAACAGTTCAGCTTTATTATTTATAGATCAGACTTTACAGATTATACACAGATTTTCCGCTGCAACTTTACTTATCAGTCTTACAGCTTCAGTATTTTATCATCTGCTTCATTTCAGTAATTCCTTATCATGCTTTATATCCGTTCACTGAGCGTTATGCTCAGCCGTAGTTCTTTCATGTTCTAACGGCAGGTACACCAGGATGCTCTTAGGATTCTGAGAGCATGTGCATTGAATGGAAGCTTCCGGACTTCTTACTTTATGCACTTCTTACATTATTCTGCTTATTTGGACATTGGTTAGTCCTTTCCTTCCGTATTTTTTTACTTTTCATGTTTTGAGCTTATGTTTGGATTACCGATGTTTGATTTCGGTATTTCCTTCATGGTCAGTTAATGTTTTAGAACATTTAACTTATGCTTTGATGACACGCCATAAATACACGTAACGGTCCACTTATCCAAGTGGGATGTTACAATTATGGTATCAGAGCTATAGGTTCGACCTGTAGGCTCTAAAACTTGACCTGTGACTAGTGGGTAGTCACCAAGAACATCCTAGATTTTGGCGTTGTTATCTTTCATGTTTCTCATGCATTTATCAGTCAGTTATTGGTCGGTTTTCTTAAAGTTTTTGACTAAGTAAAAGGTTGGTACAGGACTGACCATATTTAGTCGCATGTGCTTTTCTGCGAATTTTCTTTTGGTAAACCGACCCATAGGCGTTCACCCATGCCCGTTCAGATTTTTGTATAGATGAACTGACCATAGGCGTTCATCCTTACTCATGTCAAATTCATGTTTTCAGTCGAATATTACTTGTTGAACCAACCCATATACGTTCACCAATGTTCAGATCAAATTTTCATGCTTTACAGTCGAATGTTGTTTTGTGAACCGATCCATAGTTGTTCACCTTTGTCATATCAGGACATTACATAAAATTTTGACAAGTATGGATTGGACTACAACCACCCTATTTAGTCTCATATCGTAAATTTCTATACATGACAGTTCTCATGAAATTTTGACAAGTATGGATCGAACCAGAATCACCCATACTTAGTCACATGCTTCCTACTATGAATATTATAAACTAAACCATAACTATCCACATCAGTTGATGTTAAGTTGATTATTCTTCTATGTTCTTTGTATCAGTCAAGTTTGTACTCTCAAGTGGATTTCATTTTCATGCTGACTAAGTTCATGTCTCTTTATGAGGATTACGTTTTCAGCAAGGTGATGATGTTTTCATGCTAAGATACAGAAGAATTACAGTAAAATCCTATTTCATGATAAATCATGTTCTGGTCTTTATCAATCATGTCCTTATATTGAACATTGATGAAACTCCGTTTAATCATACTTTTCAGCCTCTATACAACCAGCATTAAGTCTACGCAAAAATTTTCAGCCTATCATGTTAACTGTTTCGGTTCAGTTGCTAACCAGTTAAATCAAATTATCTTCCGTTGACCGTGTCAGACGGTTTACACCAGTATCGATCATATCAGCAAACCTTCAGCGGTACCACATGAATAGTATTCAACGTGTACTTCACGTACAGTATTTCAGGTGTACCCCATGCACCTTACACCATTTGTACCGTTAATCGATCCTTAATCACCTCAGGCATTTCCGATTGTCGATATTCTACTAGATGCTGATGCTGCTCGTGAGTTGAAGATTTTGCCAGATGCTGATGCCGCTAACACTTTGAAGACCTCATAAATGCTGATGCTGCTGATACTTTAGGATTTCTCAAGATGCTGAGGCTGTTTATACTATGAAGACCCTGCAGAATAAAGACGAAAACTATAAATTTGAAATTTCTGACAAGAATAAATTTCAACCATCAGACACTACCACTCTATTCCATGCTTTCACTTTCTTAGCTAGATGTCGCACTTCACTCAGCTAACCTTTCATTCAGAAGAGTGTGAACCGGAACCCAGCCGGTCAGTCAGCAGAATAGCTACAGGAATCATGGTAGTAATAATGACCGTCTTGAAACTAAAAGACAAGGCGGTAATGACAACCACCGTGCTTAAAAATAATCAGTCAGTAACCATCGGAACTCCGGAACAGACGTGACCAGAAATACAAAGGTCAGTAGTCTAGCCGGTTCGCCAATCCTAGCAGTTACTAGAAATTCTTAACCTTATTCAGACTCACCATTAAAATACATGTCCAGACAACAGTTAAGACACAGGTCTCATGTATCATTTTGGAAGACACATATCAGGACACCAGTCATGGTACACGTCATACGAATATCTTCTCAGAGTACGAGTCAGAACTCATAACTCTGTATGTTCGCTAAATCATGCTCTTAGAAAGTCAGGGTACCCTCCAAGGAAGTATACCGTTTTTGTCATGACACGCTTAAATCAGATAATTAAAAACTTAGTTACAACTACTAGAATATTATTCAGATTAAACACACAGAGTTCATTCTGTAAGGTTACAGACAAACATATTCAGCAAGATCTGCCATGCTTGCTCAATTATTCATATGTCAGCTTTATGTAAGTCGGACATTATCTACCTCCCAGCCAGAAAAGACTCCACAGTATCACCCATATTTATAAGATTTTCTTTTCAGTTAACGACGAGATCCGTCTTACTAAATCCCAAGTATATTCATTATATTTTGCCAGAATTTTTTTTAATACAAATGATTTCTGCTTTACAAGCGCCTGACTTATCAGTCCATAGCTACGAAGAATTTTGAACTACCCGTTATAAACTCACTTCTGATACCTTTAAATTCACGATCAGCAGATTCTCCAAAAATTTCCAAAGGTCATTCCAGAATTTTTTTTGAAATTCCTTCCTAACCACGAGACAGGATTTAACATATAACTTGTCTCAAGAACAAAACCTATTTTCAGAACTCTTTATCGCAGGACTTCGGCTAAATTAAAAGAGTTGCAGCATTAACTACGATAGTTACTAGAACGAGGCATCAATTTCCCTAACACGTCACCAAAAGGTGCACCGTTTCTGTCTATCAGGAAGAAGGTCGGTAACCTGAGAACATGTATCGACCACCAAAAATTTGACAAGATCACTATTCATCAACGATATTCATTCCACGAATAGAAGGTTTACCTGACCTGCTACGATGTCTAAAATATTTTCCAGAACAATTCACGATCATGCCACCAGCAGTGGTGAGAGAAGGAACATGAGATTTTTCAGACTATTGTTGTACACGTTATAGTCTCTCTAAAATTTTGACTTATACTTCTGAGCTCCCTAATACTCCAGCTATAGTATAAAATTTATGAACAAAATTTTTCCCATGACTTCTCAGACAAAATCGTCAGTATATTCACTGATCACATTCTGACCTGCCAAATTCTAAAGAAGAACATGAGAATCATCTTCTCGCAGTTGTTCTGAATCTTTGATAGGAGAATTTTATATACAGCTTTCCAGATATGAATTCCAATCGATCGAAGTGGCATTTCTGAGCCGTCCTACTTTAGCAGAAAGAAATTTAAAACAATGCTGCTAAGGTGAAGACCATCACCAAATGGTCAAGACCGACACCTGTGAACGAAGTACCAAATTTTCTAAATCTTAATTGACTGCTACCGCAGAAATTGCTGACAGTTCTCCCTAAAAAAAATTTTCCATGACTATTCAACCAGATTTCCACCAGAATGTCCCATAATCAGGCAGAATTTTGATAGAAGTAGTGTAACACAATTGATGCAGCTATGTTCATATCTAATGCCTGCCATCCCAACAGGTTCAAGATAGGACACCAACATGCTAATGAGTTATTACAACCATTGGAAATTTCTGAACATAAATGAGATAAGATTCCATGGAGGTTATTGTCAGTTACCACAGACTCAGACGAAGCATGATGCTATCTAAGTCGTTGTAACCAGTTAACCCAGCCTACACGTCTTATTTTATCCGAGATGATTACGCAGTAACAAATTTGTAGGAAATTCAGCAATACATCATATGATTCCACGGTATTCCATCAACAATCTTGTCAGATGGAAATTAGCGTTCGTGAATCGCGCTCACGTTCATGATCACGATCACGTGTACGTTCACATTCACGTTCACGTTTATTTTCACTTTTACGTTTACGTCTCACTTTCACATTATGATGTGGTTTCAGTCCATAGTTTATGCTATCTCATGATTTAAGTTCACGCTCGCATTCACGGCATTGTTCACGTTCAAATTAGTGTTCCATCTCGCGATAACGTTTCACAGCTTTTTACCGAATACGGTTACAGAAAGCTAAAGAAACCATACTCAAGTTTAGTACAGCGTTTCCATACTCTGGCAGACGTTTCTTATCTCAGGCCGTATCGTTTGGCATTCCTCCCTCAGTCAGCATACGTTCATGATATGTCTAATATCACGTTCACAGTATGTTCGACAGATCACGTTCACGACATATTCCATGCCAGCGTTCATCAGATGATCGCGAACCACGTTCATAATTGTTCACGTAGCACGTTCACAATTGTTCACGTAGTTCGTGTCAATATGTTCTCAGCAGCTTTGCCAGAGATATATAAGTCATCGTTTCATGTTATTTTGTACTTATCATTTCATGTATTCCTACATAATATAGCTTATTTATTCTATCAGATTCAGAAAATCCATCTTAATATGGAACAAGAAACTATTCAGCATCGTCAGGACAGGGTCATCAGGACCAATATTTTCATTATGTTTAGACCCTTGAAGGAATCGTTTCGAGCGGGAAGCTACTCGAAACGGAGGAGTCCATCCGGACCTCTCGTCACTTTCCTTCAATAAATCCAGTTAAGTTCTTTCAGTCAGGTTACGTTTCATGTTCACTTCAGTCATGTCACGTTATACCCTTTCAACAGCAGTATGTTCTAAATCAAGGACAAATTGTCTTTCAGCTTATGTGTCTTTCAGCTTTCATGTCCTTTCAATCTATGTGTCTTTCAGCTTATATAACCTCATCAGTTTAAATTACTTTTTAATTCGAGGACGAATTTCTCCTTTTTAGAGGGGAAGAATTGTAAAACCCATAAACTTAAATATTATATTGTTTCATCATTCTGAAAATAACTTAAAATATAAAATAATATGAACATAATAGTGGTATTATTAATAAGTTATTTATACTATTTTAGTAATACAAACAAATAGTTATAAGTAATTAAAGATATGATTGAATAGTTAACATGCATATGATACATTTCTTATTTTATCAAGTCATTTAATAATTTGTTGATTCAAAGTTGACTTGGCTTTTGGATTATAAAAATGAAATGGAATCTTAAAATGAAACGCAATACTTGAATGACCAAGTCAGAATCCATCGAAAATCACTCCTAAAATCATGCTGGTAATTTACAATTTTGATACTTATATATAACGTCGGCCTAACATGTTCACTATAAACAAAACCCTAATAAGAATATACGGCGCAACCGTCTTCTAAAATCATGTAGAAAAGCGACGTCGCGAGTAGTCGTCAAATAGGGTTTGCTTAAGTTCGAGCATTATCAGCTAAGTTTCTGGTTCACATGAAGCATCGTCCGCGGTTAGAGTTACGGTTTTGTTTTCGAACTGCTGGAGAGTTTTGGGTTCATTAATGGTACTTGTTTAAGTAATCGTGTACGTGTGGTTGAGTTTCGATCATACCTCGTCTAATATTGGTGCTCCTGTTTGAATTGATGTTGATACTCGCGTTTGATTTGGAGTTTGGTTTCTCGTCCTATCGCTTGTTCTCGTATATCAACCTTAGGGTACTACTTTAAGCCATCATTTTCATTATTGTTTAGTTATTCTTGGGTAATATTTAGGCATTACTTAGTTATAAATTTTATAACTGTTAAACTAAAACATGTATGCAAGTATAAGTAAGTGTCAACATAGCCTCCACCATATTTGCAAAATTGATGAATTTAAACAAGATGTGCATATTTTCTTATAAATGAGCATGGCTTTGTATTATAATTTATGGGAAAATTATGGGGTTTTTTTTGTGTCTGTTGTTGTTCATGTCGACTTCGAGCATGATTCGATTTTTTTATTTGGTCATGTAATTGAAAAAAAAAACGACGCATGCATGAGTTCTCTTGCATAAAATATTTTTGAGTCTCGTCCTTATACTACAGTTTTTAAATGTGATCATTTTAGTAGCAAAGCTACTTAATATGAAGAGAACATTTTCCCACTGGTCTTATCATATGTATATGAAAGCACTACAAATAATGTGTTGAATATAAAATATTAGTTTAAGTTATCTTATATATTAATTTACTACTCATTCAAACTAATAGATTACATATAGATTTGAGTTAATATTGATAAAGTTTATAATTATTGTTTGTATAGACTGTTCATATATATTGTCGGACTAGCTAAAATTTTTGAGACGGTTGGTGTCATTAAGGTACGGATATCCTTATCTCTTTACTATTTGATTCGTTGTTCTTTCGTTCATTTGATTGATCGTACGGATTTTCCGTCCTTCAGTATGAACTTTTCTTTTCTAAGCATGATTATGATTCCCCGTCTGCAGCTAAATGTTTTCCCCAGTATATGTTTAAGCTTATCAGTAATCATGATTAATAACTAAATAAATTGCCTGAGCATTATATACAAGCATGACTAGTTTATGTACTAGTTACGGAGGTACCGTAACCATGGCACTAGAGGCACCGGTGTCGTGACTCACATGCAGGAGAGTGATATCCTGCATCGTCCCACTCATGTTCAGTTTGGCCATTTTATCAGTATGTTTAGTGGGGCGTATGGATGCATCCTAGGCTTATCAGTTTACAGTTATCAGGGTGAATGTGGTGTGTGCTCTACATCCTTCACATTGGAGCTGATCCCTCCACCCAGCACAGTATTTAGAGGTCACCCCTCTACAGTTATTTAGAGGTCACCCCTCTACAGCATGACGAGGTCACCCCTCCAGTTATTCATGCACCGTTGTTACAGCACATGACCTATATAAGCTCTGGCAATTAAAATACAGTAAATGCACGTTTTTCAGATTTAACAGATAACAGTTCAGCTTTATTATTTATAGATCAGACTTTACAGATTATACACAGATTTTCCGCTGCAACTTTACTTATCAGTCTTACAGCTTCAGTATTTTATCATCTGCTTCATTTCAGTAATTCCTTATCATGCTTTATATCCGTTCACTGAGCGTTATGCTCAGCCGTAGTTCTTTCATGTTCTAACGGCAGGTACACCAGGATGCTCTTAGGATTCTGAGAGCATGTGCATTGAATGGAAGCTTCCGGACTTCTTACTTTATGCACTTCTTACATTATTCTGCTTATTTGGACATTGGTTAGTCCTTTCCTTCCGTATTTTTTTACTTTTCATGTTTTGAGCTTATGTTTGGATTACCGATGTTTGATTTCGGTATTTCCTTCATGGTCAGTTAATGTTTTAGAACATTTAACTTATGCTTTGATGACACGCCATAAATACACGTAACGGTCCACTTATCCAAGTGGGATGTTACAATTATGGTATCAGAGCTATAGGTTCGACCTGTAGGCTCTAAAACTTGACCTGTGACTAGTGGGTAGTCACCAAGAACATCCTAGATTTTGGCGTTGTTATCTTTCATGTTTCTCATGCATTTATCAGTCAGTTATTGGTCGGTTTTCTTAAAGTTTTTGACTAAGTAAAAGGTTGGTACAGGACTGACCATATTTAGTCGCATGTGCTTTTCTGCGAATTTTCTTTTGGTAAACCGACCCATAGGCGTTCACCCATGCCCGTTCAGATTTTTGTATAGATGAACTGACCATAGGCGTTCATCCTTACTCATGTCAAATTCATGTTTTCAGTCGAATATTACTTGTTGAACCAACCCATATACGTTCACCAATGTTCAGATCAAATTTTCATGCTTTACAGTCGAATGTTGTTTTGTGAACCGATCCATAGTTGTTCACCTTTGTCATATCAGGACATTACATAAAATTTTGACAAGTATGGATTGGACTACAACCACCCTATTTAGTCTCATATCGTAAATTTCTATACATGACAGTTCTCATGAAATTTTGACAAGTATGGATCGAACCAGAATCACCCATACTTAGTCACATGCTTCCTACTATGAATATTATAAACTAAACCATAACTATCCACATCAGTTGATGTTAAGTTGATTATTCTTCTATGTTCTTTGTATCAGTCAAGTTTGTACTCTCAAGTGGATTTCATTTTCATGCTGACTAAGTTCATGTCTCTTTATGAGGATTACGTTTTCAGCAAGGTGATGATGTTTTCATGCTAAGATACAGAAGAATTACAGTAAAATCCTATTTCATGATAAATCATGTTCTGGTCTTTATCAATCATGTCCTTATATTGAACATTGATGAAACTCCGTTTAATCATACTTTTCAGCCTCTATACAACCAGCATTAAGTCTACGCAAAAATTTTCAGCCTATCATGTTAACTGTTTCGGTTCAGTTGCTAACCAGTTAAATCAAATTATCTTCCGTTGACCGTGTCAGACGGTTTACACCAGTATCGATCATATCAGCAAACCTTCAGCGGTACCACATGAATAGTATTCAACGTGTACTTCACGTACAGTATTTCAGGTGTACCCCATGCACCTTACACCATTTGTACCGTTAATCGATCCTTAATCACCTCAGGCATTTCCGATTGTCGATATTCTACTAGATGCTGATGCTGCTCGTGAGTTGAAGATTTTGCCAGATGCTGATGCCGCTAACACTTTGAAGACCTCATAAATGCTGATGCTGCTGATACTTTAGGATTTCTCAAGATGCTGAGGCTGTTTATACTATGAAGACCCTGCAGAATAAAGACGAAAACTATAAATTTGAAATTTCTGACAAGAATAAATTTCAACCATCAGACACTACCACTCTATTCCATGCTTTCACTTTCTTAGCTAGATGTCGCACTTCACTCAGCTAACCTTTCATTCAGAAGAGTGTGAACCGGAACCCAGCCGGTCAGTCAGCAGAATAGCTACAGGAATCATGGTAGTAATAATGACCGTCTTGAAACTAAAAGACAAGGCGGTAATGACAACCACCGTGCTTAAAAATAATCAGTCAGTAACCATCGGAACTCCGGAACAGACGTGACCAGAAATACAAAGGTCAGTAGTCTAGCCGGTTCGCCAATCCTAGCAGTTACTAGAAATTCTTAACCTTATTCAGACTCACCAGAAATACAAAGGTCAATACATTAATTTTTTTTTGAACGACAATATTTTACAACTCACACTAATTATCTCACAAATTCTATCTCACATGTTTCCACTAAGACTTGAACCCACGACTTTTAGGTTAGAGGCACCAAGAGGCCTTTCGTTATCATTACATTAAAATGATGAGATAAATTAATACATTAAAATGACGAGATTCATTGGTACATCATCTCGAAAATAACTTATGCATCATGTAAAAAATAACTGATGTATTGAGGTGCATCATCTCGAAAATCTCAGAAATAACTAATGTATCGAGATACACCATCACGGAAATCTCGAAAATAACTAATTCATAATGGTACGTCATTGATGAGATGGCATTTATACATGATCTCACCGTTCTTTTCGGGCTTTAAATGCATAAAAATTTCATAAAATACCATATATATGCTTGTGTTTGTTACTTGTGTATTTTAGGTATGGATATCGTGAAAAAGACAAAAGATCACAAGAAACAAGGAAAAACGGACACGAGAAACGAAGCCATACAAAGAACCGGGCCCTAGATCATGATTTATCCAACAAATACCCTTAAAAACTTGAAGATATGCAAGATTGATCCTCAAAGATAGAAGAAATGACAATTAAAACCCTTTTCAATTCATAATTACAAGTTTGGTCCCTTAAGTTTGTCAAAATTACACAAATGGTCCTTCAACTTTGAAGAATTGGCAAGATTAGTCCCTCATCAAATCTAATTTGTCAACAATGGTCCCTAATGAAGTCAAAGTTACATTGAAGACCTTTGAAGATCAACAATGTCCAAGATCAGTCCTTGAGTTATCCAAAAATGGCAAAAACAACCCTTTTAAACCTTTTGACAAAGTTTGGTGTCAAAAGTGTCAAGAATGGAAAGTTTGTAACAAAGGGAATTCGTTTGTGTTGGCTGAAATAATTGATTTATATTCTTTCCCAAAGAACAAGGGCTAAAGCTGTACAAGTGAAACATTTAAACCAAAAATGCGCCAAACACTTCCCCAATCCACCAAAAACGGATCAAAAGTACTACTATTCACCTTTCACCACCCAGAATTTACCCCACTTAAAACAAAGGGTTAATTTAAATTACCTTGACACACACTTAATTCACACGCCCAGAAACTCTTCCCAACCTTAAAACACTCATTCCCACTCACAATGGACCCCACCCCCAATACCCGTCCACCAATCATGTGACAACTTAGCCTCCAAGTCATCCTGTGTGGCAAAATCAACAGCCAAGATTCTTAGCTTCATCCTAAAGCTAAAATGAGCGCCCTTGATCACTTTGGATAGTTCACAACCAAGAAATCATCTAGAAGCATTTGGGGACAAAATAGGAATTTCACTTCTAGGGTTTGTGAATAGTGCTAGCTTGGCATTTGCCTATAAAAAGACTCCTCAACCTGTGAGAGAGCTTTTGTTCCAGATTTTAGCTTTTAAATCTTTGTAATTCCTTTTTATGAAATAATGTTTGAATTTCTTAAAATTTTGAATTCTCATTTGTTATTTATAAAAGTTTGGTATCTGATAAGCTAAAATCTGAGTTCCATATTCATGTTTGAAGGTTTTTGAGGCAAGGTTTTAAGTGATAAGGCTTGTGCTTCAAAAATCAGAAAGTGGTTGTTTATTTGATCTCACCTTATTGTTTGTTCATCTTAGCAGCATTGGAAGTTGGTACTTGTTCTGCTAGTACCCCAGCTCAAACAATCCAAGGCATGGATGTAGGTCTTGGAGGTTTGCACCCTTCTCCCTTTTCATTTCCTCTTTAAATTTCTGAATTTTGTGATTATTGCATAATTATTGGTGAATTTGTGTTTTTGTGGTTGAATATTGTTAATCTGTTCTTGTTTGAGGTTTGTGAGTTGTTATTGACTGGATTTGTGGGTTAGAACTGGATAATCCTTTGAAAAATTGTGAAAACAGGTTTTTAAGGGGTGTTTGGGTCAACTGCATAATTTGGATTTGTGGATTGTTGAGTGGTTGTTTATTGTTGCTATCTGTTGGTATCTGTTTTATTGGTGCTCTTGTTCATCTGTTTGCATGTTTTATGGTTTGAAACACCTTGATTCATAAAAAGGGCTATAAAATCTTTGTTACTTGGTAAAATTGGCTAGAATTTTGAGGACACCTAGATCTAAGCATAGACTAGGGATAACAAGTGCTAGATCTTAGTTAATATCACCAGAGAAAGAGATTTGAGTGCCTGAATTTGGATCTGTGGTCAATTAGATCAGCAAAGTGTGCTTGAGTACTTATAGTTCATATCAGTAACTGTTTGTGCTTTGATCTTATTCATTACTTTGATTTAGTGTTTGATATAAGTTTGTTTGTTCTTATTCATAGTTTATATAGCTTGTGTATGCATCCTGTTGAGTTTGGTTGGCTTATTCATGCTATATCTGCTTTTTAGTGCATAACTGCTTATTTTCCATATCTGAGCAATATCTGGTGACTGTTTGATTGATTCTGGCTTATTGTGTGAACCAAATTGTGATTTTCTTGTTGATATTAACTCCTTGTGATTCACTGATCACAAGGGTGCCCTTGTTTCCAATTGAATCCAACTAAATCTCTCTAAAAAGCTTGGTCAAATTGTCAAAGCAGTGGGAACTCCTTTCCCCTGCTGCTAGCCACTGCTAGTGTATTTTGGGTTTCAACTTATCATTAAGCTATAATAGCTTATTTTAACCAGCAACAACTTGGATTTTGTAATAGGTGCTCATTATTTGACCCATTTGTTCATACTGGAGCATTTGGTGGGTTGACTTTAGGTTTTGACTAGAAAACCAACTTAATTGACTTTTTCATAAGTGCTTATTGGCTTATTTTGGCTTATTGGTTTTGCTTATTGGAATTTTGTTGATTGTTTTGACTTATTGAGTTCATTTGTGACATTTTGCAAGTTGAATCAAGTCCTGAGGTGCCTTATTTCTCAAAAACGACTATTTTGTCTTTTAGTGAAATATTACTTTGCTTATTTCTGGCTTATTGAGTGTGCTTTTTCAAAATTTCTTTTTACAGATCTCTTAAGCATCCTAAAAGAAGGTTGTGTGTCAAATTAGAGCTTATGGCATTAACTTATTGCTTAATGGGCTAAAAAGCCCAATAAGAATAAGCTGTTTGCTTAATAAGCTGTGATATGCTCACTTTCAGCTTTTGGGCCTTTGGAGTTTTGTGAGAATCAAATTTTGAGTCAGATTGGGCTTTTTCAAGTTAATTGGGCCAGGTTTGACTTTTTGGGCTAAAAGCCCATTTAAGTGGACTGTTTTTGGTTTTGTCCCATTTGAGGGCCCAATAGGGGTATTCTGGTCATTTTACTTTCATTTTCTGATTATTTAGGGTAAAATAAACTAGTTTGCAAGTTTTTAGAATTTTTTAGAATTTTTGGATTTTTAATATTATTTTAATATTATTTTATTATTATTTTTCAAATTTCACATTTTTCAACTTTTTACATTTTTCTTAGCTTAAATACATTAAAATAGGAATTTAGCAACTTTTAGAATAATTTTATCACTTCTAGATTAATTTTTATAATTATTTTAAGTTTTAATAGTTTTTAAATCATTTTAAATAGTTTTTCTTAGTTTAAAAATTTCTAAAAATAGTTTTTAATCTTTTTAGGTCATTTTAGAGGTTTACCAATTGAAAAATATTTATTTGGGCTTTTTGATAATTTATTTGATTTTTAGGGCTTTAATTAGCATTTAAAAATTGAATATTTAATTATTTAAAAGGTTTGAAAAAGTTTTGATCATCGGTAAACTCTTAGTTTATTTATATTGATTTTTGGTGAATTTTTGGTAATTTTTAGAATTAATTTTTATTTTAGCTTGTTTTACGATTTTACGTTTTGTCGTCGTAGTATTAATTTCACGTCTTCGTCATCTTCTTTTCTCATCCCCTTCTAACCAATTATTAATCTCAAACATTTAACAAGTTTTTCACACACATATACCTCCTTGGGAAACGAACTTTCACATCATAAGGGTCATTAGTGTTGATTTTCCTAAATCATCGCTTAATACTTACCGCTTTTACGCTCCTTTTCCTAAAGGTCGTAATTTACCACAATCATTTTGGTGCCGCTGCCGGGGAGGTGTGTCGTGATTAATTTGCATTGTTGTTTTTAATACTAACCATAAATAGTATGTGTATTAGTAGAAATCTACTAATACGTATTATTGGTTTTATTGGTTTTTCTTGTGAAATTATTATTACTATATTGTATTAATTATCACAATCAATATACAATATCTCCAAAAGTGTGAAAACACAACCTTAATTGGGATTTGATCTCCTAATTATTGTATTCGAATCTCAAACAAAAAGAAAAAGGCAAAAATAGATAAATACTTTCGTGAAGCTCGATTTTGAAAAATACAAACTATAAGGTGGGTATAAGGCGGGTATTATAAAATATACCCTAAGGAAAAAGGCTCTTAAGTGCTTTGCGCCGCCTCGTTTCCCCGCTTGCTTGTGAGTATTTTGAGATTGAAGGCTAATGGAGGTTTTTGCCGGCCAAAGTATTATTACGTATAATATATTTGCTTGGTTTCTTTGTGATTAAACCCTCTTGAACAATTTGGTTTTCACCAAAGTTCTAAAGTCATTCGAAGGCGTTCACTCCACGTGATCATTTTCATTCCTTTGAGGCTTCTTTAATCAAGAGTTTGATTCGAGGAGAGATTTGGTAGATTGTTGTCTACGAGGATACACCAAAATCCAAAAAAATTAAAACAATCAAAAACACAAAAAAATTAAAAATCCACAAAACACCCAAAAAGAATCTTCTTTGCTCACCTCCCATTCTTCGTGAAGTTTATGATCACTCGTAATCAAGCAAAACGAGCTCGTAAACGTCTTCAAAAGCAAGCCAATCAAGAGACGTTGATTGAAGAACAAACTCTAATTGTTGAGCCTATTGTAGAACAAGAAGTCGTCATGGCTAATCGTACTATGATGGAGTTGCTACAAGTACCCACCGAGGGTTTTGGAGAGGCCATTGTGATTCCCGCTATCCTTGCGGAGAATTTCGAGATTAAGACGGGTTTAATGTCGATGTTGCAAGCTAATAAGTTTAGAGGTCATGAGAAAGACAACCCGCACTATCACATTAGGAATTTTAATCGTCTCACCGCCACTAGCAAGTTTAAGGATGTTCCACATGACGCCATTAAGATGATGTTGTTTCCATACTCGTTAGATGGACCAGCAAAAATTTGGCTTGAGAAAGAACCGCCAAATTCGATTTTGACATGAGGTGATCTCGTTTCTAAGTTTGTGAACAAATTTTTTCCACCATCTAAAACAACACATTTGAAAAATGAGATTTCACCATTTGTTCAACAAAATAATGTAAGTTTTTCAATGGCATGGGAACGCTTTAAAGAAATGTTACATGAATGTCCACACCATGATTTTTCGGAATTGCATCAAATTGATACTTTTTATAATGGGCTTAATGATCATGAACGAGATTACTTGAATGCCGCAGCGGGTGGTAATTTTTTGTGCAAAACGACCGATGAAGCTTTAAAGATTATCGAGAATAGATCTAAGGTTTATAGCCCTCGTAACACACCGAGTGTTGCCAATTTGGGTTCGTCATCGTCGTCATCGTCTCGTAACATTAATGCCTTACATGATGAAGCTAATGAGGAAAATCGGTTTTTCGATAGATTTGCTAATCTTATGTCCTATTGGAAAGCTCAAGAAGCTTCAAATTCCGCTTCGGTTAAAGCGGTTGCTAAGAGTTGTTTGTCTTGTGGTGGAGCTCATGATCTTTCCGAGTGCATTAACGCGGATGGTAACACTTCGAGTGCTTATGTAGCAACGGGAACTTATAACCAAAACGGTCAAGGTTCCCGTCCAAATCAAGCTCCACCAAATCAAAATGCTAATAACTATCGAAACAACAACCAAGGTGGTAATTACCAAGGCAATTCACGTAACTACAACAAGGGGAATTATCAAAGTGGGAATGGACAAGTCACTAATCAAAACCAAAACCGTGATTTTCAAAACACTATACAAGGTTTTCAAAATGCTCACACTAAAAATCTTCAAGGAGAATTTTTGGATTATGCTAAAGCAAATGATGCTAAGTTTGATAACATGCAACGTGAGATGATTAGCTTAAGATCCGAGTTGAAAAACAAGCTTAAAAATGAACTTACTAATGAACTTAAAACTCATGCTAATAAAATGGAAGGAAATGTCCAACGTCTTCAACAAAATCAACAAAAGATGGAACAAGGACAACATGAGATTAAGCAAGAATTGTTACAAGCGGATGCTAGGCAATCAAAATTTGAGGACCGAATGGCTAAAATGTTTGAAGCAATCATGTGTAAACTCTCTTCCTCGGGTAGTCTTCCTAGTGATACCATTGCAAACCCGAAGGGAGAAATGAAGGTTATTACCACACGAAGTGGTAAAACTTTCAAGGAACCAATCTCTCGTCCAAGTACTTCTACGGAGAAGGAAATCGAGAAAGAACCCGAGGTGATGGTCGAAAAGGAGCACATTACAATCCCACGAAGTACCGCTCATACCACACCTACGGTTGAACCAATACCAATTGTGGAACCCGAGATTCCAAGGCCGTTGCCTAATGTCCAACCCACACCACCCTTACCTTACCCTTCGAGACGAAACAAAGAGAAATTGCAAGAACGTAACAAACAACAAATCGAGATTTTTATAAAAATGTTTCAACAAGTGCATTTTGATGTGAGTTTAGCCGACGCGTTGTTGTATATGCCTCGTTTATCTTCCACTTTTAAAAGTATGATGAGCGATAAGGAAAAGCTTTCAAAGCTTGCTAATTGTTCTTCGGTTTATCTTAACCGCATACAGGAAAAAGTTGGTGACCCCGGAAAGTTTCTCGTTCCTTGTGACATACAAGATATGAAAGAATGCCTCGCCTTGGCCGATCTTGGTGCGAGCATTAATTTGATGCCATTTTCCATTTGGAAATCGCTTTCACTTCCGGCTCTTATTCCTTCGAACATGTCTATCGAGATGGATGATCATTCTACGATTCTAGCATGTGGAGTAGCCGAAGATGTTTTCGTGAAAGTGGGGAAGTTCTACTATCCCGTTGATTTTGTAGTAGTTGACATCCCCGCGGATCCTCAAGTTCCTCTAATTTTAGGTCGTTCATTTTTAGACACCTCGAGATCGCTTATCGACGTTCATGCAAGAACTATCACTTTGAGATTCAACGAAGTGGAACTTGTTATAAACGCTACTCAAAACTCGAAACCTTCTCATGTTTATGCAATCGCTACCATCAATCACATTGACATCGCTGATGTGGTTTGCGATGAGTTTTCACAAGAAGTGTTAGGTTTTTCCGATAGCTCGTCAAGTGGCAATCCCACTATTTTGGATCCGATTCTTGCTAATTCCACACCAAATCTCACTCCATTCCAAGGAGGCGATCTCACTTCAAATGAAATCGACAATGAAGATGAGGTGTTGATTAGTGATGATACTTCTATTCCACCATTTCTTCCGCCGATGGAAGTTATGAGTGTTGAACCAAAATCTTCAATCGAGGAACCACCTATCCTTGAATTGAAAGATCTTCCTTCTCACCTTAAATATGCATTCTTGGAAGGTGATGACAAGTTGCCGGTTATTATTGCAAGAGGTCTTGCTAATGATGAAAAAATCGAACTCTTGAAAGTTCTTAAGGCTCATAAAGGGGCAATTGCGTGGAAAATTTCTGACATTAAGGGTATTGACCCAAAATTTTTTACTCACAAGATTTTAATGGAGGAGGACTATAAACCCGCAATTCAAAGTCAAAGAAGGGTGAATCCCAAAATTCACGATGTCATTAAAAAGGAAGTATTGAAACTCCTTGACGCGGGAATGATTTATCCTATCTCCGATAGCCCATGGGTGAGCCCAATCCATTGTGTCCCTAAAAAGGGAGGAATGACCGTTGTGCCTAATGAAAACGACGAGTTGATTCCCACTCGTGTTGTGACCGGTTGGAGGGTGTGTATTGACTACTGAAAGTTAAATGAAGCCACTCGTAAAGACCACTTTCCTTTGCCCTTCATGGATCAAATGTTGGAGCGACTCGCGGGAAATGAATTCTATTGCTTTTTAAATGGTTTTTCCAGTTACTTTCAAATCCCTATCGACCCTCGTGATCAAGAGAAGACTACTTTTACGTGTCCTTATGGAACGTTCGCTTATCGTAGGATGCCTTTCGGACTTTGTAATGCACCGGGTACGTTTCAACGGTGTATGATGGCGATTTTTCACGATATGATCGAGAAGTCGATGGAAGTGTTTATGGATGACTTCTCGGTTTTTGGCAATTCGTTCACGTCGTGTTTATCTAATCTCGAGCAAATGTTAAAACGTTGTGAAGAAACCAATCTTGTGCTTAATTGGGAAAAATGTCATTTTATGTGTAAACAAGGAATCGTCTTAGGACATAAGGTGTCGAAAGCGGGGATTGAGGTCGACAAAGCTAAGGTAGACGTCATCGCCAAGTTACCTCATCCCAAAACCGTTAAGGGAGTTAGGAGTTTCCCAGGCCACGCGGGCTTTTATCGTCGTTTCATCAAGGACTTTTCGAAAATCTCTCGACCTATGACACACCTTCTCGAGAAGGATGCTCCTTTTAATTTCAACGAGGATTATGTTAGAGCTTTCGAAACTCTCAAAAGGAAACTTACCGAAGCTCCCATTCTTGTTGCTCCTAATTGGGAATTGCCCGTTGAAATCATGTGCGATACAAGTGATTATGCTATAGGGGCCGTCTTAGGGCAACGTTATGACAAACATTTCCGTCCTATCCACTATGCTAGTAAGACGATGACCGAGGCTCAATTAAAGTACACGACAACGGAAAAGGAATTCCTTGCCGTGGTCTATGCTTTTGAGAAATTCTGACCTTATCTCGTCTTAACTAAAAGCATCGTGTATACCGACCATTCGACTATCAAGTATCTCTTAGCTAAGCAAGATGCTAAGCCGAGATTGCTTCGTTGGATGCTCCTCCTCCAAGAATTTGATGTCACCGTGCTTGACAAAAAAGGAGCCGAGAATCTAGCGGTCGATCATCTCTCTCGTCTAGAAGATCCTCATAAAGATGTTTTCGAGAACAAGGAAATCACCTAAACATTTCCTCTCGAGACTCTCGGTGTAGTGAATTCTAAAGACACCACCCCATGGTTTGCCGACATTGCAAATTACCATACGGGCAATTTCATAATCAAGGGTATGACGACACAACAAAAGCAAAAATTCTTTCGTGACGTCAAGTTCTATTTTTGGGACGACCCTTATCTCTTTCGGGTTTGTGCGGATCAACTCGTTCGACGTTGTGTTTTTGGTGCCGAAGCTTCTAATATCCTTAGAGCTTGTCACGAGGGACCCACGGGTGGTCACCATGGTGCTAATCTCACGGCTAAGAAAGTGTTTGATGCCGGCTTCTTTTGGCCTTCTATCTATCGTGATGCACACGCACTTGTGAAGTCGTGTGATTCGTGCCAACGTCAAGGAAAATCGTCTCAACGTGATGAAATGCCGCAAAACATAATTTAAGTGTGAGATTTTCGACATATGGGGAATAGACTTTATGGGGTCGTTCCCATCGTCTCATGGTAACAAGTATATCCTCGCCGCGGTGGACTACCTTTCTAAGTGGGTGGAAGCTAAGGCTTTACCTACTAATGATGCTCGTGTGGTAGTAAAGTTTTTGAAGCAACTATTCTCTCGGTTCGGAACCCCTCGTGCTATTATAAGCGATCGTGGAACCCATTTTTGTAATGACCAATTCGAGAAGGTCTTAAAGAAATATGGAGTTACTGATCGTCTTTCTACGGCTTATCACCCGCAAACGAGTGGGCAAGTCGAGGTTTCAAACCGAGCTTTGAAGAGGATTTTAGAAAGGTCAATTGGAGAAAACCGTGCTTCATGGTCCGACAAACTCGATGACGCTTTATGGGCCTTTAGGACCGCTTATAAGACACCTATCAGTTGCACTCCTTATAAGTTAGTCTATGGGAAGAATTGTCATTTGCCCATTGAATTGGAGCACAAGGCATATTGGGCCCTTAAGCATGCAAACTTTGACTTGAAGACCGCGGGAGATCACCAGAAAATACAATTGAATGAATTGGATGAATTAAGAGATAATGCTTATGAAAATTCATTGATTTTCAAAGAAAAGACTAAAAAGTTTCATGATGCAAAGATTAAAAACCGGGTTTTTAACGTTGGTGATCAAGTGTTACTTTTTAACTCTCGACTTAAGATATTTTCCAGGAAATTGAAATCTCGTTGGTCGGGTCCGTTCACCATTACACAAGTGTTTCCTTATGGGACCATCGAGCTAGCTCAAGATGATGGTCCTAACTTCAAGGTGAATGGACATAGGCTTAAGCAATACTTTGGTGGGGAAATCCCTTCAATGGTTACCCTCGACCAAGTCACCTTCCCCAATGATAATTAGCATTGAGGGGATCGAGTCGAGCTCATGACTCGGTAATCCAAAACGAGGTGCCTCGTGGGGGGGATCCCATGCTTATCCTTTTATGCTTACTATTCACTAATAAGGGGACTTGTACCCTTCCAACTCGTTGTCTCGTGGTTGTTTGTGATTGTGTTATCTAGATCATCATCATCATCTACGATTGAAGACTCTCGTGTTCGTTTACGTGAGCCTCCATCGTTTGCTTGAGGAAGTTTTTCACGAATCCATTGACATATCCTTTATTGTTCTAACAATTATCTTTTAGCATACTTAATAAACGGCTTTAGAGATATTGTTGATCACCCTTTCCATGCTAGATCCTAAGCATTCGATTCTTCGTCTCTAGTATGGGGGTGCTCCACCTTTAGACTCGAAACATTGAGGATAATGTTTACTTTTAGTATGGGGGGTGAATAGGTACTTGCTTTGCTACGCCCTCACGCTTTCCAACTTTCAATGTTTTGTTTTTGTTACTAATAAAGCTAAAAATGGCCAAATTTTAAAATTTTTGTTAGTTTTCATAAGTGTTTTTAAGACACGAATGTATATTTTCCGATGGGTGGAATAAGAGCTAATTTTTGACTTGATGGGCATTTGGAGCCATTTACATTCCTTAACCCGCTCAATTCAAGTTTTGCTAGACTTTTATATAGGGAGCTTTAAAACGCGAAAGTCTTAGCTCATTCGGGTTAAGAACAAGAACTTTTCGCAAGCTTCTATAATTAATCCTAGAAAGTCACTTATCAAGGGAACTATAAAATGCATTCTCTAAACTTGAAAAAGTCCAAGAAAGTGCAAGATCCTATAGGTGACTTGAAAACCCAAAACTTTGATTTGATATAGTCTTAATGAAAGCAAATCCAAATTTGGCTTAATTATGACTTGCATGGCTAGGTATTCACGAGTCTCTTTAATTAGAGGTCTTTATATAGTGAAGAACGAGAGATGATAGAGTTAGACAAGTGATCATGCTAAACGTAGAGCATGAAAATGTTCTTTCAAAAACTCATATGTTTTTAATTGTGGCTTTTTCTTCCCATAAGATCAATGCATTAGGAATAAAAATAATTGCAATAAGTAAGGTCGTACGATTTGAAAGGTTACTTAGCCTCTAGCGCAAGATCGTTTAAAAGTTGCTCGGGGTTGAATAGTGTTCATAGCCAAGGCATAACTTATTGAAGCGGGACGCGAAGATTGGCGATCATCCAAAAAGGCCCTAACAAGGCATGAGGATCCCTATTTTGTTGCTAAAGATCCAAGATGATGTGAAGTATCATTATTCCTAAATCAATATGAAGGATCGAGACACACGACGAAAAGCAATTACTCCCCTAAAGATCATGGAGAAAGTCTATCCAAAAAGACCCTTACAAGGTATGAGGATAAATATATCCAAGTCCGAAAAGGAGGCGGATCGTTGTATATCAAAATCCAAAGTAAAGATTGAAGAAAAATGATGAAGTCGTTGTCCAAATATGAAGAATCTCTCAAAAACGTCAAGTGAAGAAATTCTAAGTATATGAAGAGAAGACCATAATTTCAAGAACGTCTTCCCAAGATTTGAAGTATGAAGTACATGCCAAATATCGGTCTGAGAAAGGTCTCAAATCGTGAAACGAGTTATGCCAAGATATGAACTTAAGGAGATACACGAGAAGCCGTTTTAAAAGATTTTTTCCTTCGGCTAACTATCGATTAAATCGTGCTACTTTGCTTTCGGACTAATAACTACTCAAATAAGTCAATATGAATCACTTGTGATCCAAGACAAATAGTTAAAAAATGCTAGTAACCCATTTCCTTTTATAATAACTAGGATTGTGGGGAGAAAACGTATTACACAATTTGGACGTATGAGTAGTGTTAGCATTGTGACTTGTACCAACAATGATCTCGTTTTTGCACTTAGCATGGAATGTATGACAATCAAGGATGACGAAGTTTACTCTAAGGGACATTTACTTGTTTCTATTCTTTGACCCTAAAAGTCACATTCGTGATGAAAATCATACATTATGTCTTTACACATCTTCGTAGTATGTTGCAAGTCTTTTACTCTTCAATAAAGGTTAATAAAATTGAACTTTGGTGATGCTTAGATAATTTATTCTAGCATTGCGTGAGGGCACGACAATGGCTTAGTATGGGGGAGTGATGAGATGGCATTTATACATGATCTCACCGTTCTTTTCGGGCTTTAAATGCATAAAAATGTCATAAAATACCATATATATGCTTGTGTTTGTTTACTTGTGTATTTTAGGTATGGATATCGTGAAAAAGACAAAAGATCACAAGAACCAAGGAAAAACGGACACGAGAAACGAAGTCGTACAAAGAACCGGGCCCTAGATCATGATTTATCCAACAAATACCCTTGAAGACTTGAAGATATGCAAGATTGATCCTCAAAGAATGAAGAAATGACACTTAAAACCCTTGTGAATTAATAATTACAAGTTTGGTCTCTTAAGTTTGTCAAAATTACACAAATGGTCCTTCAACTTTGAAGAATTGGCAAGATTAGTCCCTCATCAAATCTAATTTGTCAACAATGGTCCCTAATGAAGTCAAAGTTACATTGAAGACCTTTGAAGATTGATAGGTGTGTAAACACCCATCCTTTTACCACTTAATTCTGGCTAAAACAAGACCAAAACACGTATTTAATATCATTTGTTTGGAATTATGCGTGGTTTTTGTGTTTATTGTGTTTTCAGAGCTAACCGGATGATTATTAAAGAAAACATGGGATTGCACGGGTTTTATCAAGGAAAAAGACCAAAGACGAAGTCTATTGTCCAAGAGATGCAAAAGATTTGGAGTCAATGGGCCTATTTGGAGATTTATCGAAGAAAAGGACCAAAGATGGAAGATTTACATATGTCGAAGAAACTCAAGTCTATTTAACGAAGAAATTAAAAGACGAGTTGAATTTAATCGACGACAAATCCCGAATCAGAATCGAAAACGTCAACTTTTCTAAAAAGACGAGAAGACAAGAAGAAAGGGAGAAAGCCCAGTCACCAACCAACCACTAGGACTATATATAGATTTTTCCTTCACACAATTAGGGAGTTAGTTCATTTTTTTTCTTTTCCCAGTTTCTTTCTCTTTGGTTCGTTTCATCACCAACACCATTAGGGTGTTTGGTGATTTTTCATTTTTCCTTCAATCTTGTAAGTTTTAATTATTACTCTTGTTAACTTTTACATTAATCTTTCAATTCCATCTTTTCATTCATCTTGTTCTTCATCATCTTTTTATTACAAGTTCTTAAGTTCTTGAGTGATTGATTTTGATCTTTTAAAAGTGGTTGAATTTGTGTTTTTGTTGTTGGGATTTGTTACTTACGATATTTAAATGATTATTGGTTGATTTGGCAAAACCTTTTTGAGTATTTTGGTGTTTAGATTGAAAAAAACGTTTTTGCTTAACTGTTACTGTTCTTTCTGTTCTGAACTTTCCGAATAGGGCTTGCATTCCGAATAGACCATTTGCTAATTCCCTTATTCGGAATATTTTAAATATTCCGAATAGTGTTGTTTTTCCGCATAGATATGTTTTTCCGAATTGGCCATATTTTCCGCATAAGCCATTTTTCCGAATAGGACTTGTTTTCCGATTAGGAACCTTTTTTCCGAATTGCATCTTTATTCTGAATAGTGTTGTTTTTCCGCATAGATATGTTTTTCCGAATAGGACCTCTTTTCCGCATAAGCCATTTTTCCGAATAGGGCTTTGTTTTCCGAATAGAACAATTTTCCGAGTAGAACTTATTTTTCCGAATAGCCTTTACTTTCCGAATACCCCAGTTTTCCGCATAAGGTATTATTTTCCGAATTGAGCATTTTATTCCGAATAGAAGATTGCTTTCCGCATAGTGCTTGTTTTCCGAATAGGGTAGTTTCTGCTCGGGTATTTTTCATTCACTGTTTGATTTAAATTTTTACGTCTAGCTTTATCTTTTTAATAGAATAGAAAACCAAAACCACTTTTTGTCACCAAAAACAAATCATTCCACTTTTAACCGAGATCAATTCGAGAGGATATCGAGAAATATTTGTTTTGAACCCAACGAAAAGCCTTGTATCAAAGATCAACAATGTCCAAGATCAGTCCTTGAATTATCCAAAAATGGCAAAAACAACCCTTTTAAACCTTTTGACAAAGTTTGGTGTCAAAAGTGTCAAGAATGGAAAGTTTGTAACAAAGGGAATTCGTTTGTGTTGGCTGAAATACTTGATTTACATTCTTTCCCAAAGAACAAGGGCTAAAGCTGTGCAAGTGAAACATTTAAACCAAAAATGCGCCAAACACTTCCCCAATCCACCAAAAACGGATCAAAAGTACTACTATTCACCTTTCACCACCCAGAATTTACCCCACTTAAAACAAAGGGTTAATTTAAATTACCTTGACACACACTTAATTCACACGCCTAGAAACCCTTCCCAACCTTAAAACACTCATTCCCACTCACAATGGACCCCACCCCCAATACCCGTCCACCAATCATGTGACAACTTAGCCTCCAAGTCATCCTATGTGGCAAAATCAACAGCCAAGATTCTTAGCTTCATCGTAAAGCTAAAATGAACGCCCTTGATCACTTTGGACAGCTCACAACCAAGAAATCGTCTAGAAGCATTTGGGGACAAAATAGGAATTTCACTTCTAGGGTTTGTGAATAGTGCTAGCTTGGCATTTGCCTATAAAAAGACTCCTCAACCTGTGAGAGAGCTTTTGTTCCAGATTTTAGCTTTTAAATCTTTGTAATTCCTTTTTATGAAATAAAGTTTGAATTTCTTAAAATTTTGAATTCTCATTTGTTATTTATAAAAGTTTGGTATCTGATAAGCTAAAATCTGAGTTCCATATTCATGTTTGAAGGTTTTTGAGGCAAGGTTTTAAGTGATAAGGCTTGTGCTTCAAAAATCAGAAAGTGGTTGTTTATTTGATCTCACCTTATTGTTTGTTCATCTTAGCAGCATTGGAAGCTGGTACTTGTTCTGCTAGTACCTCAGCTCAAATAATCCAAGGCCTGGATGTAGGTCTTGGAGGTTTTCACCCTTCTCCCTTTTCATTTCCTCTTTAAATTTCTGAATTTTGTGATTATTGCATGATTATTGGTGAATCTGTGTTTTTGTGGTTGAATATTGTTAATCTGTTCTTGTTTGAGGTTTGTGAGTTGTTATTGACTGGATTTGTGGGTTAGAACTGGATAATCCTTTGAAAAATTATGAAAACAGGTTTTTAAGGGGTGTTTGGGTCAACTGCATAATTTGGATTTGTGGATTGTTGAGTGGTTGTTTATTGTTGCTATATGTTGGTATCTGTTTTATTGGTGCTCTTGTTCATCTGTTTGCATGTTTTATGGTTTGAAACACCTTGATTCATAAAAAGGGCTATAAAATCTTTGTTACTTGGTAAAATTGGCTAGAATTTTGAGGACACCAAGATCTAAGCATAGACTAGGGTTAACAAGTGATAGATCTTAGTTAATATCACCAGAGAAAGAGATTTGAGTGCCCGAATTTGGATCTGTGGTCAATTAGATCAGCAAAGTGTGCTTGAGTACTTGTAGTTCATATCAGTAACTGTTTGTGCTTTGATCTTGTTCATCACTTTGATTAAGTGTTTGATATAAGTTTGTTTGTGCTTATTCATAGTTTATATAGCTTGTGTATGCATCTTGTTGAGTATGGTTGGCTTATTCATGCTATATCTGCTTTTTAGTGCATAACTGCTTATTTTCCATATCTGAGCAATATCTGGTGACTGTTTGATTGATTCTGGCTTATTGTGTGAACCAAATTGTGATTTTCTTGTTGATATTGACTCCTTGTGATTCACTGATCACAAGGGTGCCCTTGTTTCCAATTGAATCCAACTAAATCTCTCTAAAAAGCTTGGTCAAATTGTCAAAGCAGTGGGAACTCCTTTCCCCTGCTGCAAGCCACTGCTAGTGTATTTTGGGTTTCAGCTTATCATTAAGCTATAATAGCTTATTTTAACCAGCAACAACTTGGATTTTGTAATAGGTGCTCATTATTTGACCCATTTGTTCATACTGGAGCATTTGGTGGGTTGACTTTAGGGTTTGACTAGAAAACCAACTTAAATTGACTTTTTCATAAGTGCTTTATGGCTTATTCGGGCTTATTGGTTTTGCTTATTGGAATTTTGTTGATTTTTTTGACTTATTGAGTTCATTTGTGACATTTTGCAAGTTGAATCAAGTCCTGAGGTGCCTTATTTCTCAAAAACGACTATTTTGCCTTTTAGTGAAATATTACTTTGCTTATTTCTAGCTTATTGAGTGTGCTTTTTCAAAATTTCTTTTTACAGATCTCTTAAGCATCCCAAAAGAAGGTTGTGTGTCAAATTAGAGCTTATGGCATTAGCTTATTGCTTAATGGGCTAAAAAGCCCAATAAGAATAAGCTGTTTGCTTAATAAGCTGTGATAAGCTCACTTTTAGCTTTTAGGCCTTTAGAGTTTTGTGTTTAGAATCAAATTTTGAGTCAGATTGGGCTTTTCCAAGTTAATTGGGCCAGGTTTGACTTTTTGGGCTAAAAGCCCATTTAAGTGGACTATTTTTTGTTTTGGCCCATTTGAGGGCCCAATAGGGGTATTCTGGTCATTTCACTTTCATTTTCTGATTATTTAGGGTAAAATAAACTAGTTTGCAAGTTTTAAGAATTTTTTATAATTTTTGGATTTTTAATATTATTTTAATATTATTTTATTATTATTTTTCAAATTTCACATTTTTCAACTTTTTACATTTTTTTTAGCTTAAATACATTAAAATAGGAATTTAGCAACTTTTAGAATAATTTTATCACTTCTAGATTAATTTTTATAATTATTTTAAGTTTTAATAGTTTTAAAATCATTTTAAATAGTTTTTCTTGTTTAAAAATTTCTAAAAATAGTTTTTAATCTTTTTAGGTCATTTTAGAGGTTTACCAATTGAAAAATCTTTATTTGGGCTTTTTGATAATTTATTTGATTTTTAGGGCTTTAATTAGCATTTAAAAATTGAATATTTAATTGTTTAAAAGGTTTGAAAAAGTTTTGATCATTGGTAAACTCTTAGTTTATTTATTTTGATTTTTGGTGAATTTTTGGTAATTTTTAGAATTAATTTTTATTTTAGCTTGTTTTACGATTTTACGTTTTGTCGTCGTAGTATTAATTTCACGTCTTCGTCATCTTCTTTTCTCATCCCATTCTAACCAATTATTAATCTCAAACATTTAACAAGTTTTTCACACAAATATACCTCCTTGGGAAACGAACTTTCACATCATAAGGGTCATTAGTGTTGATTTTCCTAAATTATCACTTAATACTTACCGCTTTTACGCTCCTTTTCCTAAAGGTCGTAATTTGTCAAACATGAATATACAAGTTAACGTAATAAGAATGTAAAATTAATTTTGTAAAAACAAATAGCCATGATAAAATGACGCAACTCCAAATGCCTTAATCACATATAAAAACTGAATTTGTTACCTTGAAAATAATGGTCAACGACCTAAATTTCTATGGAAATGCATGAGAATTAAAAAAAAGTTGGAATCGAATGAGGAATATGACGTGGTTAACCTAGAAATTTGTTGTAGAATTGTTATTGTTATTAAATAATTGGATTGAGTGATGTTTTGTCAAAAATATGGAAATTGATCAAAATGCCCGTATTATGAAACGCATGTGATTTGAGTTGAATACTTGAATGCAGTGAATGTTAACATTACCCAAATACCCTTAAACTCATTTAAATACATTTAATTTTTTTTTATTTTTTTTTTGTTCTTTAAATGTATTGCAACTTCCTTTAATCCTATAGGCTACCTATTATGTTCTATTTTTTATAATTTTAAAAAGTTCTTATTTGATCTAGATTATATATATATATATATATATATATATATATATATATATATATATATATATATATATATATATATATATATATATATATATATATATATATATATATATATATATATATATATATATATATATATATATATATAGTTAGGATCAAATAAGAAGATTAAGTAAAATGAGAAGAATAAGAAAAAACCGCAGCCACACATTTTAGATGCACCTACAAAGTCAGATGCATCTCCCCTTAAAATTCTCCTTACTTTGTAAAATTTGTGGTCAGGTTTCTTCTTATTCTTCTCATTTTAATTTTTCTTCTCACTGGATATATATATATATATATATATATATATATATATATATATATATATATATATATATATATATATATATATATATATATATATATATATATATATATATAAATATATATATATATATATATATGTATATATATATACATATATATACATATACATATATATATATATATATATATATATATATATATATATATATATATATATATATATATATATATATATATATATATATATATATATATATATATATATATATATATATATATATATATATATATATATATATATATATATATATATATATATATATATATATATATATATATATATATATAGAGAGAGAGAGAGAGAGAGAATTTAGATAAAATGGTGTAGGTGCTTAAAGTTGTTAAAATAAAAAGCAATAAAAATGGGTAAATTTCACATTATTGATTAGTTTTGGTCCGTTTAATCAATTATTGGTTTGTGTACGAGATATTTGGAAGTTTTAGTTCGTGTACGAGTAGTTGATTCACGATTTTTAATATTACAAGTTTCTCGTGTATCAGTTGTGTATCATAGTTTAGGAATTGTTAGTTAGCTCGAATGCAATTTGTGATAATGTATCACTGAATTTGTAAATAAAATAATTATTTATGCTAATAATATATTGTGAAGCAAAATTATGTATCATATGTATCAGTTATACAAATTTTACGTATCAATTTTCTATGGTTTTATATAAATTTTTATGTGTATCATTTATAATTTTATGTCTAATATTAAATACATCACGTGTTAATTGTAAAAAATAATGGTTAAGATAACTTCTCATATTAATAACTTTAAGCTACTACACTACAATAACCCAACTATATATATATATATATATATATATATATATATATATATATATATATATATATATATATATATATATATATATCTTAATTTATACGTATATATAAGGATCAATTAATGCCACATCCTACTCATAAATCCACCTCATTAATCTACCTAAGTACAATTAATATAACATGGCAATGTTTAATGTGACATGACACTCCACATAAGCATCATTATGCCACATCAGCACAATTCGTGTGCCACATCAGCACATAAAGTGTGCCACCTATACATGTTCATGGAACAATTTTTAAAAATATGTCTAGAGTGAGATTCGAACTCGGGTCATTATGCTAGAAACATAATATCTTTACCACTATGCCAAATCCACATTTGTGTTGGACTTTAAAATACAAAGGCAATAAAGACCATTAACCATACCATCATTTAATTATATATTAGCATGTTTGAATAATCCATCAGTTACAGTTCTCTATTAAAATCACCTAAAATATCGGAGATCATAAATACTAATTAATTATACGTTTCATATCAATTCAAAATAATAAACACACAATCATCTTATTAAACTCCTAACTCCTAAATCAACCACAACCCTAATAGCATCTGAATCAGCCAGGTTTGTTTAATTTTGTAATCATTTATCAAGGTTTTCAATTATGTGATTTACCAGTTCTCTATTATTCGTCGTGCATACCGTGTGAAGAAATCATTTATCATTATTATTAATATGAGTAGGTATGTTCTTCATTTGGCCAAACTTTTATATTTGTTCTTAATGTTAAATCAGCCATTTTATTTTACTAAATTGAATTGAATGTAACTGTTTGTATTCCGTTACTATTGGTATGTTTTTATTAGTCATTTATATGATTTGACTTTGCTAAGGAATTATTAACAATGATTATTCGAATATTTGTTTTTGTAAGCCTCTGTGTTTCGTGTTTTGTAATGATGTGCAGGAAGAAACTGTTACCACAAAACAAAGATGCTAAAGTGTTAAACCACTGTTTTTTTTAACCCAAGGTAAAAACTCATATTTATTGTGTGATTTTAAAATAAATTTCTATGAATAATTTTGAATGGTATTCTTTTTTTTAGATTGATTATTAAAATCAGTGAACACCATGTGTTCCATAATATGCTTGAATTAATTTTATACTTTAGATATTGTTAGCTTTTTGATTATCATTGGAAGGATATATGCATATCGATCTTCATCCTAAAGTAACCTTTTGAAAGTTCGATAGATCTCTTAACAGGTACATGTAATTGCTAAAACTATAATATGTTATATTATCTCAGGTTGAGAAGTGGATGAAAAACATTGAGGAGTCTGATACTAATCAAAGAAGTTAGCAGCCATTGTTTCAGTATATGTTCTGGTTAGTATATATTTTTTTTTAGTCTAAATGAGGATAACTGTGGTCTTGACAAACTAAAGCAATGAAAAGTGCTACGGTTGTTTCTCAAGCAGTAATGAACTTACATCCCGCTTATCCTAAACTTGATTTAATTTTGTGAAAGTTAATTGTGATGTCTTCAAAATATTGTTATTTGAGAAACTGAACATATGTAAAAATGCTACGATTGTTTCTCATACAATACTGAACTTACACCCGCTTATCCTAAACCTGATTTAATTTACCGGACAACTGTCTTGATAGGTGGCCGATCCATGGTTTGCTTATGAACCTTTGAAGAACAATCTTCAAGATGTTGCAAAGGTACTTCTACGATCCTTATAATCGATTACACTTCAACTGTACAAATTGATATATAATACTATTAAAGAAAAAGATATATTTATTCATTGACAAGTTATTTTATATGGATTGTTGTTATAGGTGCTAAAGGGTAATCCATATCACAGTGCTACTTTAGGAGAAACAACAGTGTATCGATCTAATACTATGATTCTAAGAAAGGCCAGCCAAAATTCAGATTCTCATACTAGTACGTAATTTTTTAGTCGAAATTCAATCCCCTCCATAAATCTACCATTGTAACAAATAAATGGTGGGTTTGTTTAAACTCTTCAGGTGATTATTGGATCGGTTGTTTTGAAAGCAAACCAATCAATTAACAAGGTTATAGAAGTGGGAGTACAAGCAGAGAAGTATATAAGGTATTTGTGGTTTGAATAGTTTGTTACGTGATTTGTCAACGTTTTGTGACAGGTCATTATTCTTGACACTAAATTAAATATATATATTTACTTTCTACTCAGAGTTTCTATGTTGTGTTCCAAAACAATAGGTACTTGCAAAAGTTTTGTGGCTTGGTTCGCACGACCATGTCAAATGTTCAATGGCTAAATTATCCAAGACAAGAGAAAGGGGATGAAGTTGATGGAGAAAAGCTTTCGGATCTGTTTTATGGACTTATTTTAGAGGTATAGATATCATTTCACTTGCTTTCATTTTATTCCACTGATATATATATGTTCAGTGGTTCAAAATGTTTTCCTTAAATATTGATGTTGAGAATGGTCTAGAAGTGTTTTGCACATTCGAATTGGATAATGTTCGTGGTCCACTACTTATCCTTGATTTATTTATTATCGAATGATCTTAGTTGAGAACTTGTGTACCATCCAGTCATTTCGCAATTCGCGTACCTTTATGGGCTGTTGGTTGCACATACAAATTGGGCCAGTCAGAGAACATATAAGAGAACAATATTTACTCAGATTTGGATCCTCTCACATGCTCTCACATAAAAGAACAATAATTAAATCTTCTCGATCAGTGAGCATAAACATGTCAAAGCTCTTTTGATCGTGGTACTTTTTTTAGCATTTTGCTTATTTCTGTCCTTTATTTATCTTTGAAAAGGAAGAAAAGTTTAGACAAGTAATAACAGCTGTATATTATTTAATTACGCGTGAAAAAATTTCGGGTTAATGGTATCGATTATTAGATTTCCTAATATGCAGTGATTGTTTTCAGAATGCAAGTTAAACAACATTAAATTTGTATTTAGCTAATTACCATTTAGTTTTGTTATAGTTCATTAACATGTTGATGATTACAAGAGTCGAATTCCAATGGAGCATACAAACAGTTGGACAAAACTTGAAGCACTAAATTCAGATAAGCACTAAATCCAAATCCCTGGATAAATATATATGGTGTGCTTAAAAATAACCAATTTTTGATAATCCCAGACGTTGCAACTACTGATAATCCCAACATGTCTAGGATCCCCTCATTCATCGAATCCTCAGCGCCACCTTGAATGAGTTTAAAATGGAGTAAAAATAAAGACACACAAATAGTTTACTGTTGATCATATTCTTAGTTGTTTCCTCGTGTTTCGCAGTTTCGGTGGATGAATACCAGTATGTTGAGGTTTATATTTATTGTTTTATGTGTATTAGCATTTACTAAAAATAAGATGATGAAGCTCACATACAAATTGATATGTTTTGAACTTGTGATCTACAACGTTGTTGTGTTTATCTCCATTGGAGCTTAGTAGACATGCGGTTGAATTAGAGAAAAGAGCGATTTAGCTGACCATAGAAGAAGGTATGAACAAAAAGTACAAAGATCACACACGTTTCCCACCATATCTTTGTCAACAACCTATGTAAAACCCGCATGCTTTTACCATGAATAGTACCCTTACGATCGTACGTACATGATTAGAACTTTCCTTTTATAACATGTTTATGTTTCACGAACAAGAATTACAAGTATTACGTACGTGTTATAACACGATAAGTATTTATTACGTATTAAGACACGATAATTATTTCAATAATAAATATAATCACGAACATACGAACCTGAAATCATGAACGTAAATAATCACGAGCTTAATATTATGTATTTACGTATATTTTTTACGATTACGAATAAATATAATAAGATACGCACGATAACTATTTAAATCACGGAAAACACGAACACGAGAACACACTAAATATTGGACACGGGAAAACATTGGGTTACCCCATGTGGGGCCCCCTACCCGCGGCTAAACACAAAGAAAAGGGCCAAGCCCATGAAAATTTCACTAAACATAAAATCAAAGGAAAACTTAGTTTCATAATAACAAAAATTAGAAATCAAGAAAAACCCTAATCTCTCTTTCTTCTCTCCTTGGCCGCCGGGTAGAACACACACACAAGGTGTGTTTGGTTGATTTTTGGTGTTGATTTATTGCAAGGTTGTTAGTGTGTTCATCCTCCTTTGATTCATGTAATCGGTAAAACCTAAACCAATTTTCTTTTATGATCTTGATTAATTAATCACATGAAATCATGAATGGTTTAAAAAACAAGTTATAAATCATGTAATTAAACATGGGGGTAAAATAATTAATGGTTAAGGGGTGTTTGTTTTTGGCCGACGCAAGAACCGAGCCCCAAGGGGGTCTCGGTTTGTTTTTGATTCACACCAACCGAGACCTCAAGGTCTTGGTGTGGTAGTTTTGTGTCTCGGCAGCAGGAGAAAAGGGACCCCCACCTTGGTCGGGATATGTCGTTGCTTGGGTGGGTCTCGGCTAGAACAAAGGACCACCACCAGCCTAAGCCGGTGGCTAATTAAGGAAAGCAGGGGGAACCCCATGCCGCGGCAGCAAGGGGAACCACCGGCTAACCGGTGGGAACTTTTGCTAGCCGGCAGCTAGGTCTTGACCAAGGGTGCGTTTGTGACCGGTTCACGGGTCCGGTTCACAAGGTTCATAAATATGGTTCACGACATGCTTAGATTAAACCCGGGTTCGGTTCATGGGTTGTTTTTACAAGGTTAATTATTTTTACAAGTTTATTTTTACAAGAATTAAATTAAATTAATTAAAACATGTACATGATTAATTTAATTTATACATGACTTAGGTTATTAATATTAGTATTAATACATGAATTTTAACCTAAGTAATTATCATTCTAATTAGACTATATAATTAATTAATTATTAAAATCATGACTTATAATTAATTAATTTACACGACTTAGGTTATATTATTAATAGATAATAATACATGTTTTAACCTAAGTATTTTTACCTTTATTTAATTAAATCATGTTATATTTAATTAAATACTTTAACTTATTGTTTATTTAATTCACATGAAATAATTAATAAACTATACTATTTAATTACATGACTTAGAATATTAATCAGTAAACACTTAAGATTATATATTGGCTTAATAATCCAGCTTATTTCTATGTCTTGGAAAAATCGTGAAGTTGTTGAATTACCTCAGCATGATTAGGAGAATGAGGCCTGTTTGAGGGAAGTATAGGAAAAAGGGAATCGGTTTGGAAGCTTTCTATTTTAGAAACTTATTTAATTAAGGCAGCTAATCTATTTATGGAAACTTTCTATTTTTAGAAACTTATCTATTTTAAGCAGCAAATCTATTTTTGGAAACTTTCTATTTTTGGAAACTTTCTATTTTTGGAAACTTTCTATTTTAGGAAACCTGCTATTTTTAGAAGTTACTTATTATTACACAACAAGTATAATAATACATGAAATACAAGTAATACTTAATCAGAATAGACAAAATACATGATAAACACAGTATTAAGCTTAAAATCAGTAAAACATGACATGAACATATAAAACAAGCTAAGACATGATATAAAACCAGTTGCGTACTCAGTAATCAGAATACTTGTACACGTATGTATTTATGTAGCATTAGTGATACCGAAGTAGGACTCTCTTCCGTTCGTCTCCTTCGTTCATTGAACACAAGGTACGGATTTTCCGTCCTTTCAGTATGGACATTCTTCCTTATTAGGATTTCCCGTATGCAGCCAACTTTTTTCCCCAGTATATGTTTTATATGTTTTTGAATTGCTTATTTTTAATTAGAATACCTAAAGCCATATACATGCATGACCAGTTTCACCTAGTTATGGAGGTACCATAACTGTAAAACCCGCATGCTTTTACCATGAATAGTACCCTTAAGATCGTACATATATTATTAGAACCTTCCTTTTTAATATGTTTACGTTTCACGTATAAGAATTACGAGTATTACGCACGTGTTAGAACACGATAAGTACTTATTACGTATGAACACACGATAATTATTCCAATAATAATTATAAACACGAACATGCTATCATGAAATCATGAACGTAATTTAATCACGAGCTAATATTAATTACGTATATATATATTTATCACGAACACGAATAAATATATTAAGTCACGATCAATAATTAATTAGAACACGTAAAACATGAACACGATAAAACACGAGAACACACTATAATATTTAGACACGGAAAATGTTCGGGTTACCCCATGTGGGCCCCATACCCACGAAATTAGGAAAAGGAAAGGGCCTAGCCCATCAATTTCTACTAAACAATAAAAAGGAGAAAACTTGTTTCATTATAACAAAATCTAGAAAATAATTAAAACCCTAAAAGTTTTCCTCCTCCTCCTCCTCCTTTGTCCTTTTTCGCCGCCACCTATTAACACCATAGAGGGGTGTTCGGGTTGATTTTGATCTTGGAAATCTTGCAAGGATTCGTGTGTGTTCATCCTTATTTGATCCACGTATTCGGTATAACTTTTAACCCTTTTCTTTTTATGTTTTGATTTTGATAATCACATAAAATCATGGTGTTTTAATTAAACTAATTAAAAAAAAATATTTTAAACATGTTAATGATCATGGGTAAATCAAACAAGGGTTTTAGGGGTGTTGTGTTGTAGCCGACGCCTAACCGAGCCCCATAGGGGTCTCGGCTTGGCTTAATTAACACCACCGAGACCATATGGTCTCGGTATGGTGGTAATGGTGTCACGGCAGCAGCAAGGGGCAAGGGTAAACCCGACCTTGGTCGGGTATGGTGTTAGTTACGGGTCCGGTTCATGGTTTTTAATCACGGGTCCGGTTCATGAATCATTATTTTCAAGTTTATGATTTTCACTAGTTATGCTTAGACTTAATTTAAATTAATAAAAACATGACATGATTAATTTAATGTACATGACTTAGGTTATAAATTTAATTATTAGTTCATGATTTTTAACCTAAGTACTTATATTTAATTAGACTTTATAATTAATTAATTATTTAAAACCATGACTATAATTAATTAATTAACATGACTTAGGTTATATTATTAATAGTTAATAATACATGTTTTAACCTAAGTATTTTACCTTTATTTAATTAAAATCATGTTATATTTAATTAAATACTTTTAACCTATAGTTTATTTAGTTTACATGTAATAATTAATAAACTATACTTTATAATCCCATGACCTAGAATAATAATCAGAAAACACTTAAGCTTATATAATTAGCTTATTAAACCAGCTTATATCTATTTATGGAAACTTTCTATTTTTAGAAACTTATTTAATTAAGGCAGCTAATCTATTTATGGAAACTTTCTATTTTTAGAAACTTATTTAATTAAGGCAACTAATCTATTTATGGAAACTTTCTATTTTTAGAAACTTATTTAATTAACGCAGCTAATCTATTTATGGAAACATTCTATTTTTAGAAAGTTATCTATTTTAAGCAGTAATTCTATTTTTGGAAACTTTCTATTTTTCGAAACTTTCTATTTTTTGAAACTTCCTATTTTTGTTAACTTTCTATTTTCGGGAACTTTCTATTTTTGGAAACCTGCTATTTTTAGAAAGTTATTTATTATTACACAAGAAGTATAATAATACATGAAATACAAGTAATACTTAATCAGAATAGACAGAATATATGATAAACACAGTATAAAGCTTAAAACAGTAAAACATGACATGAACATATAAAACAAGCTAAGACGTGATATAAAATCAGTTACGTATTCAGTAATCAGATACTTATACATGTATGTATTTATGTAGCATTAGTGATACCGAAGTAGGACTCTCTTACGTTCGTCTCCTTCGTTCACTGGACATAAGGTACGACTTCCCGTCCTTTCAGTATGGACACTCTTTCCTAATTAGGATTCCCCGTATGCAGCCAACTGTTTTCCCATAGTATAAGTTTGTATGTTTGATTGCTTATGTTCAATTAGAATACCTAAAGCCATATACATGCATGACTATTTTCACCTAGTTATGGAGGTACCATAACCATAACACTAGAGGCACTAGTGTTATGACTTCCCCACGGCGGAGTGATTGCTCGTGGCGTCCCTTCAGCTTTTTGCCATATTATTATATTTATCATGTGGGGCGTATGGGTGCATCCTAGTTACATGTTTTTCAGCAGATTACTCAGTGTGAATGTGGTGTGTGCCTTGCATCCTTCACAAGCAGCTGATCCCTCCTACCCAAAACTAGTATATTAAATTAGAGGCAGCCCCTCTAATTTGCATGACGAGGTCACCCCTCCAAGTATTCATGCACGTTGATTTTCATGACCTATATTGGCTAAAGATAAAATATGTTAAACAGTTTTTACAAGATTAACATAAGGCTTTTCAAACTATAAAACCAGTTTTACTATGATATAACCGGGTTATCCAGGACTTAGTTTCTTCCGCTCTTTCATGTTTTTTTACTTATATTATTCATGCTTTACTAGTATATCCGTGCACTGAGCGTTTTGCTCAGCCGTTACTTTTCTTTCCATGTCCCAAAACGACAGGTACCCAAGGACTAACTGGAGCATTTGGAGGACACGCATAGGATGGGAGCTACCTTAGATTCCTTCTCCTCTTACCTTCATATTTATGCTTGTTTAGTCTTCCTTTTTGTTCATTTACTTTATTTATGTTTTGGGAACTGATGTTCGATTCCGGTTTTCCCTATGGTCATGTATGTTTTAGTACATATTACCTTGCATGCTTTGATGACACGCCCTAATCACGCGTGACATTCCATTTATCAAAATGGGGTGTTACAATTATGGTATCAGAGCCAAGGCTTCGACCTGTAGGCTCTAAAACTCGACCTGTGACTAGTGGGTAGTCACCAGGAGCTTCCTAAGCCAACGTTTGTTATTCCACGTATTGATGTTTTCAGCGCATTGTTGTTAACAATGATGTTTTCAGCACCTTGAGGTTTTAACCTTGATGTTTTCATCGATATTGTTTTACTAATATGGATGGAAAACCGTCATTCATATTTAGTTATGTGTCATGGTTTCATGTATGACGTTCCTCGTGAACTGTAACTATGTGGACTGAACCTCAGTAGTTCATAATTAGTCACATAAAATTTTTTTCTGATAAGTTTTGACAGATGAGTTTCATTTATTTATGTTTCATGTATCATTGTTGCAGGGATTATGACTAAGTAATGGTTGGTACAGGACTGGCCCTATTTAGTCGCATGTGCTTTTATCGAAACTTTTAACTTCGGGACCGACCCATAGGCATCCCCTCGCCATGTCTTTTGTTTTGGGACCGACCCATAGGCGTCCCCGCACACATATAAAAAGTTTTTATAAACTACATCATGCATTCATGCACTGTTTTTCATGCATAAAATTTTTTTCATGATTTATGGGCATAATTTTTTTTCATGTCCCCTCATAAGTTATTATGTTCTTATGTTAAGTATGTTTTCATGCTACCATGGTTAACTTCATTTTCATGCTGATTATGTTTATACTCCTTCATGATTAATTCCATTCCAAGATTTTTATGTTGATTTCATCTTCATGTTAAGTATGTCTTAAGTCTCCTTATGTTGATTATGGTCTCATCATGTCGATCATGCCCTCATGCTAGACATTGAAAGATTCCAGTAAATCCTGCTTTCATGAATGTCATGGTTGGTTTTCAATGATCATGCTTTCAGGCAAAACATCTTGAATTTTGTGTAACCAAACTTTAACGTTTCTCTATGCAACCAGAATGAGGTATATACTGGCATTGCCAGGTTATCATGATGGTTTTTTTAACCTTTTAACCGATTATAGTCCCTTTAAAATCATGACAAATGATCGACCACATACCGATCATTTCATGTGCATTCCATGTGTGCTCCTTGTACCGTATTTCATGTGTATTACACGTACCTTAATACATGTGTATTTCATTTGCAATACTTCACGAGTATTCGCTAGTCAATTCTGAATCATCTCAGGCGTATTTTCAAACTGCTGATATTCTACAAGGTTGTTGATGCCGCTCATACCTTGGAGATGCTACTAAAGGTTGATGCTGCTGATTTTTGGAGACGCTACGAGATGCGGATGTTGTTCATAACCTGGAGATCCTACAAGACGAAGACAAAGGCGTCAGAGCAAAGCAATTGGACGAGAAGATGCTTCACCATCAGACGATTTTCATCAATCATTGTCCCTAATTCTTAGTTACATGTCACACATCATTCAGTTGTCGTTTCAGTCATATGAGTGCAAACCGGTACCAACTGGCTACTCAGCTGAATAGTTACATGAATCACAGTCATGAGAATGACCGTCATGGAACTGACAGACAGGACGATAGTAACCACTACTATGACAGCAACTATCCTAGAGATCGCAACCGAGGCTCCAGCCGTGGACGTGATCAAACATACAATTAATCAGTAGTCCATCCGATCCGCCAATTCTGGCATAATAACCTAATATTGTGGTTCTTGTTATTTCACATCTCGAGACACGTGTCAAGACATCAGTCAAGACACAAGTCTCACGTATACTTTCTGAAGACACATGTCAAGACACCAGTCAAAGCACATGTCATGCTTACATTTCCCAAGACACGAGTCAAGACACATGACTCACGTCCAATTTTGGGACATTTCTAAGAAATTTAGGGTACCCTCCAAGGGTATATTCATTTTGTTGTGCCATGCATTACTCAGGCCACAAGAATTTCAGTACCATTACCGGCACAACAATGAGAACTGTCACGTTGCCGATGACACTTTAATTCTTGCACCATATTCCATATATACTCATTACCATGAAGGACACCTTTCGTATTCCACGTATACGAAGGTTTTCCTTCAGCTTAATGATGAGATCCAAGCTGCTAACGCATTTCCTCTGACAGACACGAGTTGAACTTGATCCTAATTATGGACTATGAACAACACACCATGCTACGATTCATAATTATGTACAGTAATGTTCACGTTCCTGAATACATTTAGCTTGATTTTCCATCAGGAAAATCTGTACAAATTATCTATGCTTACAAGCATGTGCGTTGTTAGCCATGGTCGCTAAAATTCTCTAGCTGTCAGTAAGACACGACTATTGAAGTCCTTTTATGCATAGCCAGTTGATTATTCCAAGATCTTCTCATACATTTCAGAAGAACCTACAAGGAGAAGGACGGTGCATGAGATTATGTGTCGACTACCGTCAATTTAAAACAAATCACCATACATAACCGTTATTCTCCTCTACGTATTGACAACATGTCCAATCGACCTTATAGAGTTAATCACTTTTCCAAGATCGAACTCATGATCATGTTGTCAACAGTGACGAGTGAAAGAGCAGGACATGTCCATGACTGCTATTCGTACACGACTCGGTCATGCTAGATTTATGATTTTGATTTAGTCCCATCAATGCTCCAGCATCAAATGAGTTTCCATGAACTCATAAGCAAATTCATCAGTGTTTTCATTGAGGATAACCTGATTTCTCTCTAAGCCTAGAGAAGAACAGGAAGACCATATCTGCACTTTGTTGCAAATTCTATGACAAGCGAAATTTCACCCAGGAAATTTCCAATATCAATTCTGGTTGATTACAGTGACACGCTGAATCACATGGATTCGCATGGTTAATCTTACCATGACTAATCTTATGCGCAAAGACGAGAACCCTACACTACATTAAGTGCCCAGAAAATCCTACGCTAAGAGAAGTCTAAATTCGGAGACTCATAGTTCCGCAAATTTCCATGTATTGAGTTCTACGAAGCAAGATACAGTTACGTTCATATCTAGGTACCTGACATACCAACAGGTTAAGATAGGACACCAATAGACTGGGATGTTTTCATCATCGGAAATTGTGAACTGAAATGGGACAGGATCTCCATGGATTTTGGTTACCAGTTTAACGCAAACTCAAAAGAAGCATGATGCTATCTAGGTTATTGCAAACAGTTTGATCAAGTCTGCAGAATCCTTACACCCGCAAGGATTTCAAAACCAACAGATTGATCGGACATGTCCCAACCAAGGCTCATCCGATCACTTGGCAATTCCTCAGTTATCGGGTCAGACTGAAATTCACAATTGTGCTCCTTATTTACTTCACGTCTTCATTCTAATTCCACGACTTACTTTCACGCTCGCGTTCATGACACCATTCACGTTCATGATGGTATCTTGGCTTACGACTTTACGTTCATTTTTTTCTCATTCTGGGAAGTTTTGCAAGAACTTGAGAGACCAGACCCAAGTTTAGTATAACTCTCTATCCTCATATAGACGTTTCACGTCATATTCCACGTCTCACCTTGTAGCGTTTGGCGTTACCGCCATTATATTCTATGTTCACGATATGTTTCACATGTCATGTTCATTCCACGTTCCTCATATCATGATCAAGATATGTTACACGTATCATGGATCACGATATGTTTACTCATACTACACTCACCATATCTCCAGGTATCACGTTTAAAATTTTTCACGTATCACGTTCAAAATTTTTCACGTACTATGTTTCTATATGTCTCGCGCATTGTTGCTAATTATCAATTAAGTTAGATAGTTTTGCACCATAACGTTTCAGTTGCCCTTATACGTTAATTCTTATTCCCTCGATCAAATTCAGGGGATCTACCTTATGTTGATAACCAAGAACTTCTTCGTATTTCAAGTCATGGTCAGGAGGACCAAGATTTATCATTTGTGTCAAAATCTTGTGAAGGAACCGTTCCAAGAGGGAAGCCACTTGGAAACGGACAAGTTCATCCGGACTTCTTATCCGTTTTTCTCTTATCAATTAGATATGTCCTTTCAGTCACGTCACGTTCCATGTCCTTTCAAGACATGTCACGTTCCATGTCACCTGCACGTTCATTTATCTTACATACCCTCTCAGTTTGATTCGGGTATGTTTCTCTTTCAGTTTACGTTATCTATAATTCGGGGACGAATTATTCTCTTTAGGGGGGAAGAGTTGAAAACCCGCATGCTTTTACCATGAATAGTACCCTTAAGATCATACGTATATGATTAGAACCTTCCTTTTATAATATGTTTACGTTTCACGTATAAGAATTACGAGTATTACGTACGTGTTAGAACACGATAAGTATTTATTACGTATGAACACACGATAATTATTCCAATAATAATTATAAACACGAACATGCGATCATGAAATCATGAACGTAATTTAATCACGAGCTAATATTAATTACGTATATATATATATATATATATATATATATATATATATATATATATATATATATATATATATATATATATATATATATATATATATATATATATATATATATATATATATATATATATATATCACGAACACGAATAAATATATTAAGTCACGATCAAAATTAATTAGAACACGTAAAACACGAACACGATAAAACACGAGAACACACTATAATATTTAGACACGGAAAATGTTCGGGTTACCCCATGTGGGCCCCATACCCACGAAATTAGTAAAAGGAAAGGGCCTAGCCCATCAATTTCTACTAAACAAGAAAAAGGAGAAAACTTGTTTCATTATAACAAAATCTAGAAAATAATTAAAACCCTAAAAGTTTTCCTCCTCCTCCTCCTCCTCCTTTGTCCTTTTTGGCCGCCACCTATAAACACCATAGAGGGGTGTTCGGGTTGATTTTGATCTTGGAAATCTTGCAAGGATTCGTGTGTGTTCATCCTTATTTGATCCACGTATTCGGTATAACTTTTAACCCTTTTCTTTTTATGTTTTGATTTTGATAATCAAAAAAAAATCACGGTGTTTTAATTAAACTAATTAAAAAAAATTATTTTAAACATGTTAATGATCATGGGGTAAATCAAACAAGGGTTTTAGGGGTGTTGTGTTGTAGCCGACGCCTAACCAAGCCCATAGGGGTCTCAACTTGGCTTAATTAACACCACCGAGACCATATGGTCTCGGTATGATGGTAATGGTGTCACGGCACCAACAAGGGGCAAGGGTAAACCCGACCTTCGTCGGGTATGGTGTTAGTTACGGGTCCGGTTCATGGTTTTTAATCACGGGTCCGGTTCATGAATCATTATTTTCAAGTTTATGATTTTCATAGTTATGTTTAGACTTAATTTAAATTAATAAAAAACATGACATGATTAATTTAATGTACATGACTTAGGTTGTAAATTTAATTATTAGTTCATGATTTTTAACCTAAGTACTTATATTTAATTAGACTTTATAATTAATTAATTATTTAAAATCATGACTATAATTAATTAATTAACACGACTTAGGTTATATTAATAGTTAATAATACATGTTTTAACCTAAGTATTTTACCTTTATTTAATTAAAATCATGTTATAGTTAATTAAATACTTTTAACCTATAGTTTATTTAGTTTACATGTAATAATTAATAAACTATACTTTATAATCCCATGACCTAGAATAATAATCATTAAACACTTAAGCTTATATAATTAGCTTATTAAACTAGCTTATATCTATTTATGGAAACTTTCTATTTTTAGAAACTTATTTAATTAAGGCAGCTAATCTATTTATGGAAACTTTCTATTTTTAGAAACTTATTTAATTAAGGCAGCTAATCTATTTATGGAAACTTTCTATTTTTAGAAACTTATTTAGTTAAGGCAGCTAATCTATTTATGGAAACTTTCTATTTTTAGAAACTTATCTATTTTAAGCAGTAATTCTATTTTTAGAAACTTTCTATTTTTGGAAACTTTCTATTTTTGGAAACTTTCTATTTTTGGTAACTTTCTATTTTTGAAAACTTTCTATTTTTGGAAACCTGCTATTTTTATAAAGTTACTTTTTATTACACAACAAGTATAATAATACATGAAATACAAGTAATACTTAATCAGAATAGACAGAATATACGATAAACACAATATAAAGCTTAAAACAGTAAAACATGACATGAACATATAAAACAAGCTAAGACGTGATATAAAACCAGTTACGTATTCAGTAATCAGATACTTATACACGTATGTATTTATGTAGCATTAGTGATACCGAAGTAGGACTCTCTTACGTTCGTCTCCTTCGTTCACTGGACATAAGGTAAGGATTCCCGACCTTTCAGTAATGACATTCTTTCCTTATTAGGATTCCCCGTATGCAGCCAACTGTTTTCCCATAGTATAAGTTTGTATGTTTGATTGCTTATGTTTAATTAGAATATCTAAAGCCATATACATGCATGACCAGTTTCACCTAGTTATGGAGGTACCATAACCATAACACTAGAGGCACTGGTGTTATGACTTCCCCACGGCGGAGTGATTGCTCGTGGCGTCCCTTCAGCTTTTGGCCATATTATTATATTTATCATGTGGGGCGTATGGGTGCATCCTAGTTACATGTTTTTCAGCAGATTACTCAGTGTGAATGTGGTGTGTGCCTTGCATCCTTCACAAGGAGCTGATCACTCCTACCCAAAACCAGTATATTAATTTAGGGGCAGCCCCTCTAATTTGCATGACGAGGTCACCCCTCCAAGTATTCATGCACGTTGATTTTCATGACCTATATTGGCTAAAGGTAAAATATGTTAAATAGTTTTTACAAGATTAACATAAGGCTTTTCAAACTATAAAACCAGTTTTACTAAGATATAACCGGGTTATCCAGGACTTAGTTTCTTCCGCTGTTTCATGTTTTTATACTTATATTATTCATGCTTTACTAGTATATCCGTGCACTGGGCGTTTTGCTCAGCCGTTACTTTCTTTTCCATGTCCCAAAATGGCAGGTACCCAAGGACTGACTGGAGCATTTGGAGGACACGCATAGGATGGGAGCTACCTTAGATTCCTTCTCCTCTTGCCTTCATATTTATGCTTGTTTAGTCTTCCTTTTTGTTCATTTACTTTATTAATGTTTTGGGCTTATGTTTGGGAACCGATGTTCGATTCCGGTTTTCCCTATGGTCATGTATGTTTTAGTACATATTACCTTGCATGCTTTGATGACACGCCATAATTACGCGTGACATTCCATTTATCACAATGGGGTGTTACAATAACCATAACACTAGAGGCACCAGTGTTATGACTTCACCACGACGGAGTGATAGCTCGTGGCGTCCCTTTCAGCTTTTGGCCATATTATTATTATCAGGTGGGGCGTATGGGTGCATCCTAGTTTACATGTTTTCAGCAGATTATTCAGGTGAATATGGTGTGTGCCTTGCATCCTTCACAAGGAGTTGATCCCTCCTACCCAAAACCAATATATTAAATTAGATGCAGCCCCTCTAATTTGCATGACGAGGTCACCCCTCCAAGTATTTATGCACGTGGAGAATTCATGACCTATATTGGCTAATGGTAAATATGTTAAACAATTTTAACAAGATAAACATAAGGATTTTCAAACTATAAAACCAGTTTTACTAAGATTTAACCAGGTCATCCAGGACTTAGCCTTTTCCGCTGCTTCATGCTTATATGCTTATATTATTCATGCTTTACTTGTATATCCATGCATTGAGCGCTATGCTCAGCCGTTTTCCTTTTCATGTTCCCAAAACGGCAGGTACTTAGGGACGCTCGTAGACTTTAAGCGTACGTTCATATGGATTGGAAGCTTCCTATCATTCTTTACTTTATGCATTTCTTTATACTTTGATACTCATTTCTATGGACATTGTTTAATCCTTTCATTTACAGTACTTATGTTTGTGTGTGATGAGTTCTACTTTTGGGGTACCGATGTTTGATTCTGGTATTTTCTTTATAGTCATGTAATGTTTTATACATTTATCCTTGTATGATTTGATGACACGCCATAATCACGCGTGACATTCCATTTATCAAAATGGGGTGTTACAGTTATGGTATCAGAGCCAAGGCTTCGACCTGTAGGCTCTCAAAACACGACCTGTGATTAGTGGGTAGTCACTATGGTCTTCATAGAACTGACAGTCGGTTTTCATGCATTCATCATTTTCATGCATACATATATATGTCATTGTCGCAGGTTTATGACTAAGTAATGGTTGGTATAGGACTGGCCCTATTTAGTCGCATGTGTTTTATCGAAACTTTTAAATTTGGGACCGACCCATTGGCGTCCCCTCGCCATGTATTTTGTTTTGAGTGAACTGACCATAGGCGTTCACTCTCGCGCATACAAAAGTTTTCATAAAACTGCATCATGCATTCATGTACTAGTTTTCCTGCATAAAATTTTTCTCATGATTTATTGGTATAATTTTTTTTCATGAATATAGTTTATGTTTTAATCAGTTTTTTTTTGTTGAACTAGTATGTTTTAATCAATTTAATCATGTATTTTATGTTATACGGTCAGATGGTTCTCACCCGCGAGCAGGAACAACTCAATGCAGCAATCCAAGCGGCAATGCAAGCTATGCTTCCTCAACTGAGGAACGAAATCAGGGCTGAGGTTCAGGCTGCCAACAACCAGCAGCAACACCCAGTACCTCCTCCTTCTCCTCCAGCAACATTGGTCACATGGCTGGAGAGATTCAATAAGCTCCGCCCTCGAGCTTTCGAGAGAACAAATAGCCCCAGTGAAGCTGAAAGTTGGTTGGCTCACATTGAGAAGATCTTTGATGCTATGGGCTGTGACCCCATCTTCAAGTCGAGGTTGGCGTGCTACTGATTCGAAAGTGATGTACCATCATGGTGGATGGCACTGAAGTAGTCTAAGGGAGGTGATAACTGGGTGGCTGGTTTGACTTGGGCTCACTTCAGGGATTTGGTGATGGGACAGTTCTTTCCCAAGGCTGAGCAAGACAAGCTGAAGAGGGAGTACCATGGGATCCGACAGAGAGCTAGGGAGAATAGCAACGAGTTCATGCAGCGCTTTCTTCGCTTGGCTGGTTTCCTTGGTGCAGCAGCAGGTACTCCTGAAGAGCAAGCACACCACTTCAGGTGGGCTCTTTGTACATCGGTCGCAAACAACTTGGTGTGTGCTACATTTAACACGATAGCACAAGTGGCCGATGCAACACGTAAGCTGGAGATGCTGCAGGAAAGAGATGAGTTCGGGGAAGCAGAGAGACCCGATAACAGGTAAACATTCGTATTCAATCGGTGACCAATCCGTATTCTTTCAGTATATGTCAATATTTCATATCTTTAAATTGTATCTTCCAGGCAGAAGACTGGGGACCTGTCTCAACCGGCTACTCAGCAACAGCCAAATCAGCCCAAGGGAAACGGTCAGACTCACGACCGTTCTGCTACGGATAGGCGTGGCGGTAATGATAATTACCGTAACAACGCTGGACACTCCAACAGCAGCATGTCCTTATACTTACTCATTTTCTTATGGTTACATGTTATAATTCTTAATTCTGACACATTAGTAAATCTTCTACCAGGAATCATGGTAACGGGAGGGACCAGAACCAGAGAGGGTCACAGCCTAACCGTCCAGCTATCACTGGTATTCAATCTTACGATTATCCGCAATGTCCTTTGTACCTATTATCATGTCTCATGTATATTGTTTTATCAGGCTGTCATCCAGTCAGGACACCTGCCGGAGGATATACTCATCCTCTTTGCTCTACTTGCCACCGTAGGCACCCAGGGCCATGTCGCCGCGACAACGACGCATGCTACAAGTGTGGTCTTCCTAGACATCGCATGAAGGATTGCCGCAAGGGAGAGATGGAGGGTACATCAGGACATGCTGATACCAAGCCGCCTCCTACTAGTGGACGCGTTTACACGACATCTCGCGATCAGGCCAACAAGTCTACAGGTACCATCACTGGAATCTTGTATATGTATGGTCAAGCTGCATGTGTTCTGTTTGATACGGGTGCTACTCACTCGGCCATTTCTACTGCTTATGCCAAGAATGTTAGGATACTCCCCATGCCACTAGAGAATATACTGAGTATTTCCACGCCTTTGAGAGACTTTGTACGCATAACCCATGTGTACAAGAGCCTTCCCCTAGAGTTTGACGACAAGGTTCGTTCTGTTGACGCACTTCCGCCGGACATGAATGATTTCGACATGATTTTAGGCATGGATCATGCTACCATAGACTGCCATTCATATCGAGTCATCTTCGGTGTTGTTAATGCGCCAGAGTACATTCACAACGGGTTCGTACCCGGCAGGTTTGTACAAATCATATCAACCCTGCAAGCACGTGTATTACTTTTACATGGCCGTGAGGGTTATCTAGCTACTGTTCATGACATGGATGCTGAATCCCTATCAATTCAGGATCACCCGATAGTGTCTGAATTTCCAGATGTATTTCCAGAAGAACTTCCGGGCATACCACTGCACGTGAAGTATAATTTAAAATCGAGCTCATCCCAGGAGCTGAGCCGATTTCCAAGGCTCCTTATCGCATGGCTCCCATAGAGTTGAAGGAGCTGAAGGATCAATTGCAAGAACTTCTGGAACGAGGCTTTATTCGACCGAGCGCATCTCCATGGGGCGCACCGGTCTTATTCATTAAGAAGAAGGACGACAGTATGCGTCTTTGCATAGACTATCGCGAGCTCAACAAGATTACCATCAGGAATAGGTATCCACTACCACGTATAGATGATCTGTTTGACCAACTCCAAGGGGCCAAACATTTCTCTAAGATTGATCTAAGGTCAGGCAATCATCAACTATGGGTTAAGGAGAAGGACATCGCCAAGACTGCTTTCCGTACACGCTATGGCCACTACGAATTTGTAGTCATGCCATTTGGCCTTACGAATGCTCCAGCAGTGTTCATGGATTTGATGAACAGAATCTTCCATGAATTTTTGGACAAGTTCGTCATTGTCTTCATTGACGACATCCTGATTTTCTCTAAGTCCAAGGAGGAACACGAAGACCATCTTCGTACAGTACTACAGATTCTTCGCCAGAAGCAGCTGTATGCTAAATTCTCCAAGTGTGAGTTCTGGTTAGACAAGGTGGCATTCTTAGGTCACATTGTATCAGCAGAAGGAATCACGATGGATCCAGCGAAGGTTGAGGCTATTACCAAGTGGCCGAGGCCGACATCAGCGACTGAAGTCCGCAGTTTCCTAGGCTTAGCTGGTTATTACCGTAGGTTCGTGGAGAACTTTTCCCGCTTATCACTACCATTGACCAAACTGATGCGGAGAGGGGATAAATTCGTCTGGACTGGAGAACGAGAGAAGAGCTTTGAAGACCTAAAGCAGAAGTTAGTATCTGCACCGATTCTTACTATCCCATCTGGTACAGGTGGATTTCAGATCTACAGTGATGCATCGGGGAAGGGACTTGGCTGTGTTCTTATGCAACATGGGAAAGTGATCACGTACGCTTCACGGCAGCTTAAGCCTTATTAGGAAAATTACACTACGCATGACTTGGAACTTGCAGCAGTCGTGTTTGCATTGAAGATATGGAGGCACTACTTGTATGGAGAATCATGTGACATTTTCACGGACCACGAGAGCTTGAAGTATATCTTCACTCAGCGTGAATTGAACATGAGACAGAGGAGATGGTTAGAGCTGTTGAAGGATTATGACATTAATCTGCAGTATCATCCCGGCAAGGCGAATGTAGTAGCAGACGCACTTAGCAGAAAGTCCGGAATGATAAACGACATTAAAATTGAGGAGTAAATCATAAGACTTGGAGCGACTAGACATAGAGATCATGGTACATGGACAGCACGGCTACTGGGCTAATCTTAGAGTGGAACCCGAGTTAATCTCTAAGATCAAGGAAGCTCAGAAAGATGATGGAGAAATCTGGGCGATAATTCAGAATTTGGAGAAGCAGACAGAATTTCGAGTAGATGCAGATGGTATCTTATGGTAGGGCACGAGACTTTGTGTTCCTGATGACCAAGAACTCCGGGAAGCATTGTTAGCTCAGGCTCATAGCTCCCCATTCTCTATCCATCCTAGTTCGACCAAGATGTACCATGACATCAAGCAGTACTTTTGGTGGAGTGGTATGAAATAGGATGTTGCAACTTACGTAACCAAATGTCATACCTGCCAGCAGGTTAAGATCGAGCATCAGCGATCTGGCGGTCTTCTTCAACCGTTAGATATTCCAGAGTGGAAGTGGGACAAAATCACCATGGATTTTGTTACTGGTCTTCCGCCGAAAAAGAAGAAGCACGATGCAATTTGGGTTATCGTTGATCGACTTACCAAATCAGCTCATTTCTTACCGATCCGCAAGGAAGATTCGGTCAGTAAACTCGCCGATACTTATAGAAGGGAGATCATGAGACTTCACGGTGCTCCATCCAGCATCGTCTCAGACAGAGATCCTCGTTTCACTTCGCGATTCTGGAGAAGTCTGCAGAAAGCTTGGGGTACACAACTTAAGCTTAGCACGACTTTTCATCCTCAAACAGACGGGCAGTCAGAGCGAACGAATCAGACATTGGAAGACATGTTGAGGTCATGTGCGTTGGAATGGACGGGTGATTGAGACGATTATATCTGTTTGGTGGAGTTTGCATACAACAACAGTTGGCACACAAGTATCAAGTGTGCTCCTTTCGAGATGTTGTATGGCAGGAAGTGTCGCGCCCCAATCTGCTGGGATCAGGTTGGTGAGCGAACACTTGAAGGACCAGAAATGATAGAGCTGACTAATGAGAAGGTCGCAGTAGCTAAGCAGAAACTACAAGAAGCACGGTCACGTCAGAAGAGTTACGCAGACAAGCATCGTAGGGACTTACATTTTAACATAGGAGATCAGGTTTTCCTTAAGGTTTCGCCAGCAGTGGTGTTAGACGTTTTGGAATAAAAGGGAAGCTCAGTCCTCGATTTATCGGACCGTTTGATGTCATTGAATGAGTCAGTGAAGTATCTTACCGTTTAGCGTTACCTCCGCAGCTTTCTCATGTTCACGATGTGTTTCATGTGTCCTTACTCAGAGGGTACAAGTATCATCCCCTTCACATGGTTCAGTATCCACTGGAATAGATTCGTGAAGATCTCACTTTCATAAAAGAACCCGAACGAGTTCTTGACAGACAAGAACGAGTCATGAGAAGGGAGACGATTCCATTCGTCAAAATACTTTGGAGGGATCATACCGAGCGGGAAGCCACGTGGGAAACAGAGGAGTCTATCCGGGCTTCTTACCCTCATTTCATATTTGAATTCGGGTATGTTCTTCTTTTCCAGTTTACTTTATCTATAATTCGGGGACGAATTATTCTTTTCAGGGGGAAGAGTTGTAAAACCCGCATGCTTTTACCATGAATAGTACCCTTACGATCGTACATACATGATTAAAACTTTCCTTTTATAGCATGTTTACGTTTCACGAACGATAATTACAAGTATTACGTACGTGTTATAACACGATAAGTATTTAATACGTATTAAGACACGATAATTGTTTCAATAATAATTATAATCACGAACATACGAACATGAAATCATGAACGTAAATAATCACGAGCTTAATATTATGTATTTACGTATATTTATTACGATTACGAATAAATATAATAAGACACGCACGATAACTATTTAAATCACGTAAAACACGAACACGAGAACACACTAAATATTGGACACAGAAAAACATTGGGTTACCCCATGTGGGCCCCCCTACCCGCGGCTAAACACAAAGAGAAGGGCCAAGCCCATGTAAATTTCACTAAACATGAAATCAAGGGAAAAATTAGTTTCATAATAACAAAAATTAGAAATCAAGAAAAACCCTAATCTCTCTTTCTCCTCACCTTGGCCGCCGGGTAGAACAAACAGACAAGGTGTGTTTGGTTGATTTTTGGTGTTGATTTATTGCGAGGTTGTTAGTGTGTTCATCCTCCTTTGATTCACGTAATCGGTAAACCCTAAACCTCTTTTCTTTTATGATCTTGATTAATTAATCACATGAAATCATGAATGGTTTAAAAAACAAGTTATAAATCATGTAATTAAACATGGGGGTAAAATAATTAATGGTTAAGGGGTGTTAATTTTTGGCCGACTCAAGAACCGAGCCCCAAAGGGGTCTCGGTTTGTTCTTGATTCGCACCAACCGAGACCTCAAGGTCTCGGTGTGGTGGTTTTGTGTCTCGGCAGCAGGAGAAAAGGGACCCCGACCTTGGTCGGGGTATGTCGTTGCTCGAGTGGGTCTCGGCTAGAACACAGGACCACCAACGGCCTAAGCCGATGTCTAATTAAGGAAAGCAGGGGGAACCCCCATGCCGCGGCAGCAAGGGGAACCACCGGCTAGCCGGTGGGAACTTTTGCTAGCCGGCGGCTAGGTCTTGACCAAGGGTGCGTTTGTGACCGATTCACGGGTCCGGTTCACAGGGTTCATAAATATGGTTCACGACATGCTTAGATTAAACACGGGTTCGATTCATGGGTTGTTTTTACAAGGTTAATTATTTTTACAAGAATTAAATTAAATTAATTAAAATATGTACATGATTAATTTAATTTATACATGACTTAGGTTATTAATATTAGTATTAATACATGAATTTTAACCTAAGTAATTATCATTCTAATTAGACTATATAATTAATTAATTATTAAAATCATGACTTATAATTAATTAATTTACACGACTTAGGTTATATTATTAATAGATAATAATACATGTTTTAACCTAAGTATTTTTACCTTTATTTAATTAAATCATGTTATATTTAATTAAATACTTTAACCTATAGTTTATTTAATTCACATGAAATAATTAATAAACTATACTATTTAATTACATGACTTAGAATATTAATCAGTAAACACTTAAGCTTATATAATTGGCTTAATAATCCAGCTTATTTCTATTTATGGAAACTTTTTATTTTTAGAAACTTATTTAATTAAGGCAGCTAATCTATTTATGGAAACTTAATATTTTTAGAATCTTATCTATTTTAAGCAATAAATCTATTTTTGGAAACTTTCTATTTTTGGAAACTTTCTATTTTTGGAAACTTTCTATTTTTGGAAACTTTCTATTTTTGGAAACTTTCTATTTTAGGAAACCTGCTATTTTTAGAAAGTTACTTATTATTACACAACAAGTATAATAATACATGAAATACAAGAAATACTTAATCAAAATAGACAAAATACATGATAAACACTGTATTAAGCTTAAAATCAGTAAAACATGACATGAACATATAAAACAAGCTAAGACATGATATAAAACCAGTTACGTACTCAGTAATCAGAATACTTATACACGTATGTATTTATGTAGCATTAGTGATACCGAAGTGGGACTCTCTTCCGTTCGTCTCCTTCGTTCACTGGAAACAAGGTACGGATTTTCCGTCCTTTCAGTATGGACATTCTTCCTTATTAGGATTTCCCGTATGCAGCCAACTGTTTTCCCCAGTATATGTTTTATATGTTTTTGAATTACTTATGTTTAATTAGAATACCTAAAGCCATATACATGTATGACCAGTTTCACCTAGTTATGGAGGTACCATAACCATAACACTGAAGGCACCAGTGTTATGACTTCACCACGACGGAGTGATAGCTCGTGGCGTCCCTTTCAGCTTTTGGACAAATTATTATTATCAGGTGGGGCGTATGGGTTAATACCTAGTTTTGCAACCGAGTATAAAATCTTATCGTCCGAATCTTTTCGAATTGACTATTGGTTCAAAGTGCGACTCAATTGTTCTTGGTGGAAATGAAAATGGGTTTGGTTGATTATCTATTTTAAACTAATAGCAAATATGTAAATGTCGTTGAGTAAAGTAAAAGCTTTAAAGATTAAACTAAAGTAACGAGTGAAAAGTAAATGCTTGAAAACTTAAAGACAAGATTAGAAAAATTTCTTGAAAACTTAATGAATCTAAAACTTGAAAACTTTGTAAAAACAAGAAATTAAACAATTGGAAACAATCAGAATACAGCCAAATCGGAATATCTAAAGTGCATCAATCGGAATGTGTGGTCGGAAACACTGATCGGAATGTGCCAAAGGAGACTGATTAGAATATGTTGTCGGAATAAGGCAATCGGAATGCTTGAAAATAGGTCCAATCGGAATACCAAAAATCTAGTCAAATCGGAATGTACGAAAGAGATTCAGATCGGAATGTTTAGCAACACACCCAATCGGAATGTCAACAATTCCCACAGTCGGAATAATATACCCTAATCCGATCAATAGATCGGAATATGAGGATGCAAATCGGAATTCTAACTGCCTAATCCGATCATAGAGATCGGAATGAGGAGGCTAATCGGAATACCCAATAGGAAAAGGGTTTAAACCTTTTCCGATTACCTTATGATTTGAAATTAAGCAAAGTGATAAGCTATTTTGATAAGCAAACACCTAAACTTGAACGAATCTATAATGAAAAAGACTAAATAAGCACAAATAACAACTTTTCCAACTTAAAATAAACAATCTTTTAAATCAAACTATAAAAAGATGAACTTTTTAAGAAATTTTTTAAAAGTAAATAAGCTAAAAATGTGAATAAGCCAATAAGCACAAAGATCTTAAAGCTTATTCGTATGAAACTTATGCATGAATAAAAAGATTAACTTTTTAAGCACGAAATCATTAAGATCAACACGGATCAAATATATTTCGCACCAAAATTAACTAAAAATAAAGAAAGGTAGAAAGAGATGAAAGATTAAAAGCTTAACTTGAACTTGATTAATGGAATCCAAAATACAAAAGGTTTAATCTTGAAAGATTAAAAGAATGAAAAGATGAAAACTTAGTGAGATAAAGTTGAGAACTTTCTCTCTCTAAAACTAGAAAGAAAAATGAAAAATGAAACTAAACTACTAAAAACTAACCAACCCTCCTAATGTGTATTAGGAGGGTATTTATAGGGAAAATGGGAAGGTGTGCATGTGTTTCCTATTCTTTCTTTCTTCTCGACTCGATTTAAATCCTTTGTCTTTCTCGACGTCGTCTCAGGATTTGTCGATGTATATTGAACTTGTCTTGTAATTTTCTTCTTCAATTAGACTTAAGTTCTTCGACTTCATTAAACTTCCGTCTTTAGACTTTTTCTTCGATAAATCTTCAGAATAGGCCTTGGACTTCCGTTCTTTTTGCACTCTTGATCTTTTGACTTCGTATTTTCTCGTTTTCTTCGATAAAAGCCCGTGAAAGCCCGTGTTTTCTTCCTTTTTCATCATTTGGTCCTAAAACACAATAAAAACACAAACCATGCATAATTCCGAATTTTACGACATAAAATACACGTTTTGGTCTTGTTATTATTGGAAGTAAGTGGTAAAAGGATAAGTGTTTTCACACTTATTAAATCCCCTACACTTGACCATTGCAATGCCCTCATGCAATGCATTAATTTTAAAGCACGGTTTACATTTTCCATCATAAATAACCCACCTTTGCCTTTATTAAATACTAAACATAAAAAGATAGAAACAAGTAAAGAAATTAAAGACTTACATTGGGTTTTGGCTGCCATGAACGTTTATCATCCTCAAGTTTCACGTTCCCTATACCAAGCTTAAAAACGAGATTATTGCTATTATAAGTTAGCAGACTGACACGAATTCATGTGGGCCAATTATTTACTTAGACTCCCTTATTCCTAGGTGTATCTCTTATATTTTATTTTTGTCTTGAATGATCACGAGGATGCATTGTTTGACTTATTTCGATAGTTATTTAGGCCGAAAATAAAGTGAACGATTTAATCAATAGTTAGCTAAAGGACAAAATCTTTTAAAACTGCTTCTCGGGACCTCATAAAGTTCATATCTTGGCATAACTCGCTTCACGATTTGAGATCTTTCTCGGACCAATATTTGGCAGCGACTTCATACTTCGAATCTTTGAGAGACGTTCTTGAAATAATGGTCTTCTCTTCATAATAGGAATTTCTTCACTTGAAGTTTTGAGAGATTCTTTATATTTGGACCACGACTTCTTCATTTTTCTCCAATCTTTAGTTTGGACTTTGATATACAACGATCCGCCTCCTTTTAGGACTTGGATCTATTTATCCTCATACCTTGCTAGGGTCTTTTCGGATAGACTTCTCCATGATCTTTAGGGGAGTATTTGCTTTTCGTCGTGTGTCTCGATCCTTCATATTGATTTTCGATAAATGATTCTTCACATCACTTTTGGATCTTTAGCAACAAAATGTAGCCCTCATGCCTTGTTAGGGCCTTTTCGGACTCGCCGATCTTCGCATCTCGCTTCAATAAGTTATGCCTTGGCTATGAACTCTAATAAATACCGAGCAACTTTTAAACGATCTTGGGCTAGAAGCTAAGTAACGTTTCAAATCGTACAACCTTATTTATTGCAGATAAATTTATTAACAAGCGATGGGAGAATAGGCTCATAATTAACTCACATAAACTCACGAAAGAATACCAAACTTATAATTGACTCTATCATCTCTCGTCCTCCACAGTTTAAAATCTCAAGGAATGAGACTCGTGGATGCTTAGCCTATTAAATCAAAGTTTTGGGTTTTCGCGTCGTCTATAGGATCTTGCAAATTCTTAGACTCTTTCAAGTTTAGAAATCGCATTTTAAAGTTCCCTTGATAAACGACTCTCTAGGATCAATTATAGGAACTTGCGAAAGTTTCTTGTTCTTAACCTGTGAGAGTTAAGACTTTCGCGTTTTAAAGCTCCCGATATAAAAGCCTAGCAAAACTTGACTTAAACACGTTAAGGATACTAGCTAGAGTAAACTTAGATAAGTAAACTCGGGTTGAGTCAAAATATTCACGACTTTGAAAAATTTAAAACCACTTTATTAAAATTTTATTTTAGCAAGGAAAAGAAAATAACCATAACAAAGGAAAATACAACTATACAACTAGGCCAAAATAGATTAAAAATTTTGAAAAATGTCAAAAAATCAAATTTTCCAGTTAAAATGAGGGCAAATTTATGGAAAAGACCACTTACTTCGATAGAAGTCCCCCTACACTTGATATAGACATTGTCCTCAATGTTTAAGCATGTGGGAGTAAACTCCCCTACACTTAGGACATTGTGCACGTTGTTTAAATCTTGCTAAGGAAAGGACAACTATAGTGATTTCAACGTGAACATATAAAACCCTTAAATGTCATATTTATCCAATAAAAAGTCATAATGCCATATATACCCACTTTAAACATTATAATTGACACATTTACCCAATTTGTTATTTTACTAATTAAAATTTACTTTGTATTATTAAATACCAATTTTACCCTTAATACAATACAAGATTTCATAAACTAATAAGATCAATTGCCAAATAAGAAACTAAAATAAAAACACCCGTAGCAGAAAAACTTCATCATGACAACTGCAGTTACTCTTTTGTAAAAAAATAATGAACTCCATTTAACAAAAAAGAACTAATTAGGAATCCAAGAATAATCAAATGAACATCATGGGTTGGTAACATAACTCACAAAAGCCAAAGAAATGCCCATAATACAAACACACAAATACATCAGGTGCTCATAATCATAACTTATCAAAACATGACTTATGAGGATGGTCGGATTGTAGAGCACATGAATTGAATCGTTTTTGTTTCTGAAGATGTGACAAAATACTAGTCATCGATTTTAAAGAGACGTGAGAAAAATGTATGATTTGATTTAGCAATTACTTCCTCCTTCCAAGTTTAAGAGGATAAAATAGTCAAAATATTTTCTTATTAACAATTATTGAGATTTTTAAGAAGTTTAAAATAAGTAAATTTGTAATATGGATATATATGACAAATATGATATTTAAATTGGGCATATATGTCATTATGATTTTTTGTTGGGTAAATATGACATTTAGATGTTTTAGTTGGGTATATATGGAATTAACCCTATAAAATATGAAATATTGAATCACGATAGTTTAGGATAGAACCGGGAAGATGGGAAAACGGGATCACGGTTCGTCAAATGTCATCAAGAGGTGGATCTTTGAAGCTTTAATCCCTGCACAACACAAGAAACAAGACAACAAACACATACGGGGCTCCCCCTACACTTATTATGAAAGCAGTAAAGGATAGATCACGGGTTACCTCCCGAGAAGCGCTTGTTTTTGTTCACCGAGTCACAAGCCTGACTCGACCCAAAACTAGTTCATGGGAAACGTGGTGAGGGATGGAATCATCTCATGAGAGATGTCCTCACCAAAGTACAGCTTCAAACGCTGGCCATTCACCTTGAAATTTGGCCCATTTGGCTTAGAAAGCTCAATGGTGCCATATGGAAAGACTTTGGCGACGGTGAATGGACCAGACCAGCGGCTCTTCAACTTGCCCGAGAAGATCTTCAACCGAGAGTTAAAAAGTAAGACTTGATCACCAACGTGGAACTCTCGGTTCTTGATTCTTGCGTCATGGATGATCTTGGTCTTCTCTTTGTAGATCAGTGAGTTCTCGTAAGCTTCATTCCTCAGTTCATTAAGCTCGTTGAGTTGAATCTTGCGAAGATCACCGGCTTTGTTGATGTCGAAGTTAGCCCACTTCAAGGCCCAGTATGCCTTATGTTCCAGCTCGATGGGGAGGTGGCATGCTTTCCCGTACACAAGACGATAAGGTGTACAACCGATCGGGGTCTTATAAGCAGTACGGAAAGCCCACAGAGCATCATCTAACTTATCGGCCCACGCGGCACGATGCTCTCCCACAGTACGCTCCAAAATTCGCTTCAATCCACGATTGGATATCTCGGCTTGACCGTTGGTTTGGGGATGATAAGCGGTGGAAAGACGATGATTAACACCATACTTAGCCATGACTCTTGCGAATTGATCATTACAAAAATGAGTCTCGCGGTCACTAATAATAGCACGAGGAACGCCGAATCGAGCAAAGAGCTGTTTCAAAAAGTTCACAACCACCCTCGCATCGTTCGTAGGGAGAGCCTTAGCTTCAACCCATTTAGAAACATAGTTAACGGCTACGAGGATGTACTTGTTCCCTTTAGATGATGGAAATGGCCCCATAAAGTCGATGCCCCATACATCAAAGATTTCACATTCTTGTATGAAATTTTGAGGCATCTCGTCTTTATGTGTGATCTTGCCTTGTCTTTGGCAAGCATCACAATGTTTAACCATATCGTGAGCGTCACGATAAATGGTGGGCCAATAGAATCCAGAGTCGAATACTTTCTCCGCGGTGTAATTGGGACCAAAGTGACCACCGGTGGGTCCTTATGGCAAGCATCAAGGATTTTTACCGCTGCCGGCCCATCAACACATCGACGAATAATCAGATCAGCACATTGTTTGAAAAGGTAAGGGTCGTCCCAGAAATAATGTTCAATATCTTTAAAGAACTTTTTCTTTTGTTGGGACGTGAGCCCTTCCTTGAGAATCCCACCCGCTAAGTAGTTTGCAATGTCTGCAAACCACGGGGTGTCATCGAGATTTGGATTTATAGACATTAAGGCCTTAAGGGGAAAAGATTCATTGATCTCTTTGTTCGGATGATCCTCTTGATAAGGATCCTCAAGTCTACTGAGATGATCCGCGGCTAGGTTTTTAGCTCCCTTTTTGTCACGAATTTCAATGTTGAATTCTTGAAGGAGCAAAACCCAACGAAGAAGTCTTGGCTTAGAATCTTGCTTAGTCATCAAGTACTTCAACGCGGAATGATCAGTATACACGATGGTGGTAGAAAGGACAAGATAGGGGCGGAACTTTTCAAAAGCATACACTACAGCTAAAAGCTCTTTTTCGGTAGTGGTATAACGCAATTGAGCCCCCGTCATTGTCTTGCTAGCGTAATGGATTGGTTGGAAGTGTTTGTTCACTCTTTGGCCCAAAACCGCTCCAATAGCAAAGTCGCTAGCATCACACATCAACTCAAAAGGTAGCTCCCAATTAGGGGTAACCAAGACCGTGCTTAATTAGCTTATCCTTAAGAAGATTGAAGGATTCAAGACACTCTTTGGAAAAGATGAAAGGAGTATCTTTTTCCAAGAGGTGGGTCATCGGGCGAGCGATTTTAGAAAAATCTTGGATGAATCGACGATAGAAGCCCGCATGACCGAGTAAACTTCTCACACCCTTCACGGTTGAAGGTGGAGGCAATTTTGCAATAACATCGACTTTAGCACGGTCCACTTCAAGACCGACTTTGGAGATTTTGTGTCCTAGCACGATGCCCTCTTTTACCATGAAATGGCATTTTTCCCAATTTAGAACAAGGCGAGTGTCTTCACACTGCTTAAGCATACGTTCTAAATTGGCAAGGCAAGCAGAGAAAGAATCGCCATAAACCAAGAAATCATCCATGAAGACTTCCATAGTTTCTTCAACCATGTCATGGAAGATAGCCATCATACACCGTTGGAATGTCCCAGGAGCATTGCATAAGCTGAAATGCATTCTTTTGTAGGCAAATGTTCCATAAGGACAAGTGAATGTGGTTTTTTCTTGGTCTTTGGGATCGATGGGAATTTGAAAATACCCGGAGAAACCGTCTAAGAAGCAGTAATAGTCATTACCCGCTAGACGTTCAAGCATTTGGTCCATGAAAGGAAGGGGAAAATGATCCTTTCTCGTAGCATCATTGAGTTTGTGATAGTCTATACAAACTCTCCACCCTATAACGAGACGAGTAGGAATCAACTCGTTGTTTTCGTTGGGAACAACGGTGATTCCGCCCTTCTTAGGCACACAATGGACGGGACTAACCCACGGTGAATCCGAGATAGGATAGATCATTCCCGCATCAAGAAGTTTGATAACCTCTTTTTTGATAACGTCATGGATCTTAGGATTCACCCTTCTTTGGCTTTGAATAGTGGGTTTAAAGTCGTCCTCTATGAGAATTTTATGTGTGCAAAAGTGAGGATCAATTCCACGAATATCGGAGATTTTCCAAGCAATCGCTTTCTTGTGATTCTTCAGCACGGCGATAAGTCGGGATTTTTCTTCTTCTTTCAGGTCCTTAGCGATGATGACCGGTAATTTCTTGTTGTCTTCAAGGAAAACGTACTCGAGATGAGACGGAAGATCCTTAAGCTCTAAATCCGGAGGATTTTCGATGGACGGCGTAGTCAACTTCGGATCATCGGTAGAGATATCCTTAGGAGATGGTGGAGAAGTTTGGTCATCATTGAGAAGTTTCTCAATGGTACGAATGTCTTCATCCCAATCGGTGGGAGAATTATCATACTTAAGATCGAGAGGACCCAAGCTAGCTTCAAAATCATCCAAGTCACTTTCTCCAAAAGGAGTCAATGACGGAGCAATTGAGGCAACGGTCTCAACAATGGGTAGAGAAGAAGAACCACTTTTACAAGCGTCTTTGAAATGTTCTTCACAAGCCTCATCAAGAACATCAATGAAATTAACACTCTCGTTTTCCGAAGGCTGCTTAGAAATTTACCCATGTTGAAGACGATTTTATCGTCACCAACTCTCATGATTAATTCGCCTGCGGCTACATCAATGAGAGTGCGACCGGTCCTCAGGAATGGACGTCCAACGATTAATGGAACACGGGGATCCATCTCGTAGTCAACGACAACAAATCCGTCGGGAAGGTGAATTTGTCGACACCAACGAAGACGTCTTCGGCTATCCCCACTGGATAAGCAACCGTACGGTTAGCTAATTCCAAAGTCATTCGTGTGGGGACTAGCTCGGGGAGAGATAATTGCTTCCAAACACTTAGAGGCATTAAGTTGATACTAGCACCTAGATCGGCTAGGGCCATGCAATTCTCTACTCCCGGGAAGTTGCAAGGAATCAAGAAACGACCCGGATCACCAAGTTTGGTTGGCAATTTCCTTAAGAGCACTGTGGAGCAATTCTCATTAAGTTGGGTCTGAGCAATATCGAGAAGTTTCTCCTTATCACTGAGAAGATCTTTAAACATTTTAGCATACTTGGGCATGTGAGCGAGAGCCTCAGCAAAGGAGATATTGAAATTCAGTTGTTTGAACATTTTAAGAAAATTTGAAACCTGAATATCATCCTTGTTCTTCAATTTCTCTTTCCTCAACCTCGAAGGATAAGGTATATTGGGTTGAGGTGAAGGCTTTGGGATAGAATTCGCACTCACATCCTTGGGTGGTGGAGGGGTAGAAGTAGAAGGTGGTGGAATTGGAGAAGTAGAAGTTGGAGGAATATAAGATGGAGGATTCGGAGAAGGAGACTCGTTTTCCTTTGTCACAATCACCGGTGTAGGTGTAGGAAGCTCGGGTTCCTTTAGACCTTTTCCACTGCGAGTGGTGATTGCTTTCATCTCCCCTCTTGGATTAGCAACGGTGTTACTCGGAAGAGAACCTGATCCAGAGGCTTGATTACTTGGGAAGAAACTAGCCATCATGTTCCTCAAGTCATTCGTTTGACTTGCCAAAGTGTTTCGCATATCAGCTCGAAGATCATTCCCTTGCTTAACCATATATGCTTTCATGTTGGCCATTTCCCGTTGAAGATTTTGCACGATCACATCGTTCGTCCTCATGTAGGTTTCAACATCTTGGTGTAAGGCTGTGGGTTGGTTGAGAGGAGGAGCATGGTAGGCGGGTGGTTGATAAGCAAGTTGTTGGTAAACTTGGTTGTTTCTTTGAGGTGGATATGGGTTTCTTTGGTTTGGGTATTGATTTGGAGCACGGGGTTGAGTTTGATTGTTGCGAGTGAGGTTGTTTGGGTTTTGTGGGGGAAAACCGGGTGGTGAAAGAAAGTTGTTTGAGTGATAGCTGAGCAAGTTGCGGTCACCTTGAGGACGTGCTTGATAGCCTCCCTATTGTCCCTAATATATGATGATTCTAGCACACGAATTTATGAAAGAAAGGTAGATATGAGAAGAATTCTAGAGAGAGAAAGTAGTGAGAGAAAGTAGAGAGAAAAAGGTTGGTGAAACTTGTGGAATATTAGATTAGGAGAAAAATGAAATGACCAACACCCTTCCTAACATGCTAGGAAGGGTTTATATAGCCTTTGCTTACATGTAGCTTAATGGGCTATATGATCATGGGTCGGGCTTTCCTTTTCGGCTTTGGTTACTTATTAATAAACCTTAGCTTAAAGTTAAGCCCGTAATAACACGACTAATATACTACCTATTACAACGTTCTAAAATACGATACATAATAAACATATGACCGAGCATTCTTGTTTGGCTCAATATTTTGAGGCTAACACTCCCGTAGAATAGGTACCGTTGGCGGCATACACATTTTCCGGATTGTCGTGAGTCGAAGGACAATCGGTGTATGAGTGAGATCCCCCGCATATATCACATGATTGGCTCAAAACATTAGCTTGGGCATTGATTTGTTTGGCATTGTTGGCAGTTTGTAAAGCAAGCGATTCCACAAGCGAAGTAAGCTTATCAATTCTTTTGTCGGCATCACTAGTACTAGCACTTGCTACATTAGTTCTAACACTCTTGGTTTGTACTCTAGATTTGTTCTCAATAATATCCCAAGCAGCATTAGAAGACTTAACCAAAATATTACCCCCCGAGGCACTGTTTAGTGAATCTTGGCCATTCATGCTTAAACCATTGTAAAAAGTATTGATTTGATGTACTTTTGTTAAACCATGTTGTGGACACTTTCTTAAAAGTTCCTTAAAACCGTCCCAAGATTCACTAAAAGATTTTGTTCAAAGGTAATAATTTCATTCCGCAAAGCGGTAGTACGTGAGGGTGGGAAAAAGTAGTTGATAAACTTGGTCTCTAAAACCGTCCACGTAAGAATACTTTGTGGCGGTTCCTTATCAAGCCAATTCCGGGCTTGTCCCTCTAAAGAGAAAGGAAAAAGTTGCAAGCGAATCACTTCTTGTGATACCCCATTGTACTTAACCGTATTGGTAAGCTGAAGAAACCTTTTAATGTGGTCATGAGGATCATCAAGTGAGCGGCCCAAGAAGGGTTGAGCAGAGACCATTTGTATAAAGCCAGATTTGAGTTCAAAGTTGTTGGCTCCAATCTCAGGGATGCCAATTGCATCGGTGTTGCCTTCTACGTACGATTGCAAAAGCTCGATCATTGGTTGATTGTCCATGGTGACAATTGGTTGAGTAATGACTTCGGCTTGAGCTAATCTCTTCTTACGAGCACGAGTACGCATGCACACCTACAAAAGGATTAGAAAAATAGAAAGGAAATATTTTTGGTTTTTTATGGTTTTTCAATTTTTATTTTTTTTTGTATTTTTGAAAATTTAAAGCAAGAAAAATAACGTTCAAAGATGAACGGATCCCAAAATCCAATGCGTCTCTCACTTAAAAACCTTGAATATTAACGAAAAGAGCCGGCGGTGGCGCCATTTAATACCTAGTTTTGCAACCGAGTATAAAATCTTATCGTCTGAATCTTTTCGAATTGACTATTGGTTCAAAGTGCGACTCAATTGTTCTTGGTGGAAATGAAAATGGGTTTGGTTGATTATCTATTTTAAACTAATAGCAAATATATAAATGTCGTTGAGTAAAGTAAAAGCTTTAAAGATTAAACTAAAGTAACGAGTGAAAAGTAAATGCTTGAAAACTTAAAGACAAGATTAGAAAAATTACTTGAAAACTTAATGAATCTAAAACTTGAAAACTTTATAAAAACAAGAAATTAAACATTTGGAAAACAATCGGAATACAGCCAAATCGGAATATCTAAAGTGCATCAATCGGAATGTGTGGTCGGAAACACTGATCGGAATGTGCCAAAGGAGACTGATCGGAATATGCTGTCGGAATAAGGCAATCGGAATGCTTGAAAATAGGTCCAATCGGAATACCAAAAATCTAGTCAAATCGGAATGTACGAAAGATATTCGGATCGGAATGTTTAGTAGCACACCCAATCGGAATGTCAACAATTCCCGCAGTCGGAATAATAAACCCTAATCCGATCAACAGATCGGAATATGAGGATGCAAATCGGAATTCTAACTACCTAATCTGATCATAGAGATCGGAATGAGGAGGCTAATCGGAATACCCAATCGGAAAAGGGTTTAAACCTTTTCCGATTACCTTATGATTCGAAATTAAGCAAAGTGATAAGTTATTTTGATAAGCAAACACCTAAACTTGAACGAATCTATAATGAAAAAGACTAAATAAGCACAAATAACAACTTTTCCAACTTAAAATAAACAATCTTTTAAATCCAACTATAAAAAGATGAACTTTTTAAGAAAACTTTTAAAAGTACATAAGCTAAAAATGCGAATAAGCCAATAAGCACAAAGATCTTAAAGCTTATTCGTATGAAAACTTATGCATGAATAAAAAGATTAACTTTTTAAGCATGAAATCATTAAGATCAACACGGATCAAATATATTTCGCACCAAAATTAACTAAAAATAAAGAAAGGTAGAAAGAGATGAAAGATTAAAAGCTTAACTTGAACTTGATTAATAGAATCCAAAATACAAAAGGTTTAATCTTGAAAGATTAAAAGAAAGAAAAGATGAAAACTTAGTGAGAGAAAGTTGAGAACTTTCTCTCTCTAAAACTAGAAAGAAAAATGAAAAGTGAAACTAAACTACTAAAAACTAACCAACCCTCCTAATGTGTATTAAGAGGGTATTTATAGGGAAAATGGGAAGGTGTGCATGTGTTGCCTCTTCTTTCTTTCTTCTCGACTCGATTTAAATCCTTTGTCTTTCTCGACGTCGTCTCGGGATTTGTCGATGTATATTGAACTTGTCTTGTAATTTTCTTCTTCAATTAGACTTAAGTTCTTCGACTTCATTAAACTTCCGTCTTTAGACTTTTTCTTCGATAAATCTTCAGAATAGGCCTTGGACTTCCGTTCTTTTTGCACTCTTGATCTTTTGACTTCGTCTTTTCTCGTTTTCTTCGATAAAAGCCCGTGTTTTCTTCCTTTTTCATCATTTGGTCCTAAAACACAATAAAAACACAAACCACGCATAATTTCGACTTTAACGACATAAAATACACGTTTTGGTCTTGTTATTATTGGAAATAAGTGGTAAAAGGATAAGTGTTTTCACACTTATTATGGGTGCATCCTAGTTTACATGTTTTCAGCAGATTATTCAGGTGAATGTGGTGTGTGCCTTGCATCCTTCACAAGGAGCTGATCCCTCCTACCCAAAACCAGTATATTAAATTAGAGGCAGCCCCTCTAATTTGCATGACGAGGTCACCCCTCCAAGTATTCATGCACGTGGATAATTCATGACCTATATTGGCTAATGGTAAATATGTTAAACAGTTTTTACAAGATAAACATAAGGCTTTTCAAACTATAAAACCAGTTTTACTAAGATATAACCAGGTTATCCAGGACTTAGCCTTTTCCGCTGCTTCATGCTTATATGCTTATATTATTCATGCTTTACTTGTATATCCGTGCACTGAGCGTTATGCTCAGCCGTTTTCCTTTTCATGTTCCCATAACGGCAGGTACTCAGGGACGCTCGTAGACTTTAAGCGTACATGCATATGGATTGGAAGCTTCCTAGCCTTCTTTACTTTATGCATTTCTTTATACTTTGATACTCATTTCTATGGACATTGTTTAGTCCTTTCATTTACAGTACTTATGTTTGTGTGTGATGAGTTCTACTTTGGGGTACCGATGTTTGATTCCGGTATTTCCTTTATGGTCATGTAATGTTTTATACATTTATCCTTGTATGCTTTGATGACACGCCATAATCACGCGTGACATTCCATTTATCAAAATGGGGTGTTACACCCTATGTGCTCATATAATACCAGGTTTTCTTCCACACAAAATGTACCCACCTGCGTGAGAATGATTTTGCTTGCAGACTTTGATTGTATATGGCGGCATACAAAATTCTGTAACATCAGACCATTCATTTGTTTTGATGTTTGTTTATATCAGGAAGGTTAATGTTCTTTTTTTCCAAATCTTCCTACTAAGAAGCTGATAATAGAAAGTGGTTTCGTTAATTTTTTTCCACATAATGCAAATGGTCCTCCTTGTGGCTAAAGGGTTGTAGTAGGCTGGATTGCAAAAGAAAACTATGGTGTTGGTAAGCAACAACACACATTTACGAATATTTTGATACTACAAGAGGTTGCAAATGTTACCCTATTTTGAAAATCAATATTGCAAACTATGTATATGCAGAGAAACTTAACTTAGTCTAGGCTTGGATCAGTAAAGGACCACCCACTGTCTAACCGGTCAAGCTATAATTATAAACCTCAAAATCATTTTATTAGGAAAACTGTCTCAGGATCAAACCTCTAAAACAAGTCCTCAATATTATCCTTTTCTAATAAATATTACTCGAGTGTTAAGAATGTATACATCAGAAGCTCATAAATATGTATAATGATCACAGGTCAACCCTAATGATAACATGTTTGGTGGATGGGATATTAGCAGCAGTTAGCCCTTACATAGAATAAATGGTTTTACTTCCTGGCATCTTTGAGCCTGACGTCATTGCTGCTAACCAAGGTACTTGTCCTGCCAGCATGATCAAGGGGACTAAGAACAAACCGATCAAAAAAGTCAAAAAGGCATTCAGGTATGCAAAAACATGATCCCATTTACTTATTCAATGATTTGATTCTAATAACCAAGGTTCAGTTATATTGTTTTTATGTTTATCAAATTTTAAAAAGTTTGAGCTTACTTAATCAGTATTTTTGTGTGTGTTTTTTTCCTACTATAAATACCTTAGTCCGTCATTTGTTTTCCATATTGTGGCGTGTTTTTATAATTTGGCCACAAGTGATCGCCTCACGTGTGATTAATGCCTACAGATTCATGAAATGTTAACACAAAAAGATGGACTTGGATGCATTCTTCGTGCACTAAGTGATACTATAAAATTGTAAATACCGTTTAGCTCAACAAAATTAAAAAAATAGTACTTTGCTTAGACTGATAGAATTATTTTTGTCATTATTTTCAACAGGTTAGTGTTGGAGAAGAAAGTGATGAAAGCGAAAGGAAACAAAAGAAACAAAACCAGATAATAAGGTATGTAAGAAATGATGTGCAATTAGAAGGGTTTGCAGAAGTAATTTGTTCACCGCTTAAAGAGCCTCAGGTAGGTTGCTCATTCCGTAAACAAGTTCAATGATGGGCCGGTGATCAGACTATTAGTAAGAATCCACCAAGGGACTCATGAAAGCAACCTCTTTAACTATGTCAAACACAAGCCAACTCCTGTCATCAGGTAGGTGGTGACTCAATGTTAGATGCGATTTAAATCAGAATTCTGGGTATGGTGTGGGGAATTTTAGTATACCAGGTTCTAAATCACATACCAAATATTGTGGCTTATCTGTATCATCTATGGAACAATAACACAGGCAATAGTTGATACAAACTCATGTAGCTTACACATAGAAGGTAATAAGCCGTTTTTAGTACAAGTTCGTTTTCTCGGAATCTTATCGAATTGAAAGCCGGTTTTTTATCAATACTTAATTGTTCTCGTTTAAGATTCGTAATTTGGTATTTAAACTACTTGGCAAATAAAGCACGTAAAAATTGCGAAAATAATATCTATCTATGTATACGTACTATTCTAAAATACGCTGCAAATACAACAATTAAATGCATGAAATAAAAAATGGAAAATACAATTTCATTCTACAAAATTAAATTGCAAATGACAAATATCAACTAACTTTATAAAAAACTGATTTTATAAAAGAAAACTGATTTCTACAAATTATTAAAATCTAAATCAATTAAAACTAAGCTATTTCCACTTTTATATATCTGATGCCTAATATCTACGGGCCAAAAATAAATTTCAGCCCAACAACCTAATTTGAAACTTCAATTGATCTTAAAGGTTAAATGACTTAAAACTTTAACAGTCCAAAATCCATTCGTTTAACAGTTTAACAATCTAAGTGTAAACTATATTAACACTACACCGAATTGTTAAACATGCAGGCCCAACAAAATTGAATTCTACCGTTTACGAAACTAAACCAAGTCACCATAATTCCGTTTTTAACAATTTGACTTATCAAAGAAAAGAACAACGAAAAACTATAAAATACTGAAGATGTTACAGATCTTTACGAGTCATTTAGCTAGCCCAAAATCTAACTATTTGATCAAATAAACACTTACACTACTCTCAGTATCAACCTTAACTACTCATAAGCTGAATTCAGTTTCACTAATTCGTTTAAACTAACAGACTACCGTGACAAAAATTTAGGTAGAAAGAAAAGTAATATCAGCTAGAAAACTTTGTTCATTGAACTAGATAAAGCTGGTATCTAACTTGTATCAATCAGACAATTACAACAAGTCTACGTAAAGTATTATATAATAGCTAATTCAATAAACTGATTAAGCTAATGATTTCTAACTACAAATGCATAGAAAAATAGTAAAAGGATGATACCTCTCCCTCCAGGCCATGTCCGCTGATGTAGAGCTACTCTTCTACTTTTTTAACAGAACCCGAACACCCTTGCAAACTGAAGCTCTGAATCGAAATTAACATCAACTGCTGCTACTTGAAACAACCTACAAAACTGAAGTAATCTTTCGAATTGAACGATATGCTGCATCAACTTTTAACCAAAAGCTATCCAAATAGCTTATGGAAGCAACAAACAAAAACACTCCTACTGTTACTCAAATGCTTTGCAATCTCAATAAAAAACTGATGAAACTAGAACGTTGAACTATCTATACTCTATATTGATGAATATAGAAATAAATTTTGAAAGAAATTTAACTCATAAGATCTAATGAGCCTATGCAAGAAAATGAGCTTATCGAAACAGGGATAAAAGAAATTGATTAAGAAGAGAAGAATTTGAAATCATCAATGGTGGAAAGTTGAAATTGTTTTTACAATAGAAAACAGTTACAAAACTTAACAAACTTCAATAAGATACTTGTAGGATATTGTAAATCTTGCTTATATTCTATAGAGAGAAAGAGATAGATAGATGGTGAGAACACACACACTTATAGAGAAAGTATGAAGAAAACACACTTTAACTATGTGAAAAACAATGTGAACCACACCCTCTCCAACTAAGGAGAGGGTTTATATACCAAGCATATGAGATGGGCTTGGGCTTACAAGTTGGGCCGGCCATACATGACATGGACCGGGCTTTTCTTGTTTAATTAATATAAAGTAACTAGACTATAAGCTACTACTTAATATATTGTCGGAGTGGCCGAATCAACCTAAATACGTAAAAACGTATTTCCAACAATCTCCCCCTAAGGGAAGCCACTCCAAACAAGGGCGTTACCCGAGTTACAATAATAAAATAAACCTAGCATACTATGCATGTCTTGAGCTCGTAGTCTTCGTCTTTCTTTTCTTTTTCTTTTCTGGTGAACATGCTGATGTGATATTTGATATCAATCTTGAGCATTAATCTCTTGCCTTGATCTTGTGCATCATCACTTGTGATGTCCGCCTCTTCGTGACTTCATGTCCCACATACTTATACCTTCGTAATTCTTGAAAGCTCAAGAGTTCGATACAGCGGAAGACTTGACTTTTAGGCTTTCTTGAATTAGATGAAGTATTAAGTGCATAAAGTATAATCATGCGGGGATGACTTCTTCTCGGATTCCGCAACGCCACCGTCTTCAAATGTAGTAACATAAGTAGACACGAACGAAATGGATTTGAACATTTCATTCTAATTCGGTAGCATTTTACCTCCGGTCGATGAAGACCGTTGGACGATATAAAATATCGTTGTGGCACGTAGTTTCAATTAAGAACCTCCTTTACAAGTTTCGCGAGTAAACCCGTTCTCTTTACTCGACCGTCTAAAGCTGACTGCGAACGTAAAGAGAATCATTTGGATAAATTATCCGTATGATTGAAGCCGTCAATTCTGATTCCTGGAACAAGTTTGATTCATTAAAGAATCGCACCATCGTTGCTTTCCAGTTTTCACGAGCTCGATTCATATTGAATCTTGCAAGTTACCTACAGTGCTGTTTGAGGTTAAGACTAGAAGGATTTCCACTCATCACTGTGAACACTAAGGTATCACTCTGAGTGTTCTGGCAAGATCACTGAGATATTGCGTAGAGGCCTGGAACCTGTTTAAATTTAATTATGAATTAAACAGCTGTTCCTTTCCAGTTATCATAAGTTTGATTCATAAAGAATCTCACAAGTCACCTACCATGAGCTTTTTAATGTTCTCTCAAGAAGGATTTCCATATTCATTGTAAATACTTGCGTATTACTCGGATGTTCAGGCAAGATCATGAAGATTTTGCGTAGGAATCTTAATATCTTTCTTACTTTTCACAGTATGTGAAGAAGCAAGGAAATATGGAAGTGTGTCCTAATGAAATATTTGATGATCTCAAATGGCTCTAGACTCGATCGTGCATTTTGGATTTTAGTGATCGGAGGCTGGAGAGGAGTTCCACCATTTCAATACCAATTTATTGGGAGTGAATAAATCAATAGATAACGCGTTGTCTCCGTGTGATTAAAACAAATATCTTTTGAGAGATATTTGAGTTAGCTGGGATGGGTTGTGCATTGCATCACTAGGTCCATGATGTCTTATCTTCAATATCAAGCATCATCAAAAATTATCTCAATAGCATATGTATTGACCCGGTTTCTGCCTAAGTTGTAAGGAGGGCTTCTTTCCTTAGACCCTTTATCTTTACAATTCTTTTTCATTCTTCAACCCCTTCAATGCTTACCAATACGTCATAACTATCACCTTGTTGTGGTTGTTCCAATGTTAACTTAAGTACTTGGTCGGCATTCAACTACATTCACAATCTTTCTCCAACTTTCCTAAGGACTACTATTTCTAGCTATGGAATGTCCTTGGAAAGATTCCTTCGGTTTTGAAAGAATCATTGGACTTAACCTATCCTACCATCCTTTTGCCATCACAATCTTCATCGTCGTGAAATAAATGGTTTGTGGGTAAGTATAAATCACCATGAATTCCATATTATATATAGGAGATCCATTTTGCTCCCCCTTAACATATGCCACGATATTCGAAAACATTTCGCACATGTCGGGATGAGCCAGCACATTAAGTAAACCATTATTGATCTCACTATTAAATAACATTTCCCCCCCCCCCCATATTAAAAATATTAACCCAATCGATGTTTTTAATATCAATTGATTTAATAAGATTTTAAGAAAATTTGGGAAGAAAAATGCAAGTCCGTTTTATCTTCATGATACCAATATGTGAGATATGATACGATTTGTAAAATAATCGCGTATTCACCATATAAGAATAAATTGACAAGGTTGGACCTGATTGATGAGAAAATCATATGATAAGATCACATGATTCTTGTCGGCAAATGTTGGTGCCTCGTCACGTCTGAAGTCATCTCTTGGCACCACATGTACGATTTGTATTGTTGTCTTGACACCAATTTGTGAACTTGGCACTTTCGGTATCGAAGATTCTGAATGCTTGACAATTGCTCCCCCTCAATTGTTGACCCGTGTTCTATTGAAAGAGTTGTAGTCGTTGTTTGAGTAGTCGCATCGTTGAGTATATAGATACCAATTGTAGATTTATACGATGTAGAGATGATAACTTCATAAAAACAAGATTTCTCTTGTTTTAACAAATAAATGCACTGATGCGTACATATATTCGTGTTACATTGTGTTATAACGTAAACACAACCCTTTACATGGTTATAAAGTAAACCGTGCCCTGGAAAATTAATTCCCGTTGTAGAGCCAAAGCTTTCATAAGAAATACTTGACTTTAATATGAAAAGTGGGTTGCAGTCTGAAATAACTACAAGCCATTTAGGCATGTTTTATGAAATATTTACAAATTTTGTACGAACTTTATTTATGGCGCCGTGTCAATATTAATCAACATTTCTAAGGCCGTAAATATTATCGTACCAAAAGACATGCCTTTGAAAATTAAAGTAAAAATAGTTTTGAATTTTTCTAAATTTTTCAATTTTTATGGTTTTATATGGTTTTATATTTTTTTATTTTGCTTTTGTGGATAAAAATATGAACAATATATACAGATGATCACCAAGGATACGAAGAATAGTTTACCACCACTATTCTTTCGCTTCATCTGCCAATTCCTTTAGAGTCTCAGGCGAGAAAGTTCTCAATCCTAGCTTGTCGGCCAAAAATTCATTTCGAGCGCGATCTAAAGCCTTCGTGAAGATATCCACCAATTGATACTCAGGTCGGAAAAAGTAAAGCTCGATTACTCCATTTTCCACTTGTTCCTTGATAAAGTGGTAGCGAATGTCAATATGCTTCAACCGGGAGAATCGAACGTTGTTGCAGCATAGAGCAATTGCACTTTTGTTGTCACAGTACATCGGAATTTTGTTGAAACCTAGACCATAGTCGGTTAATTGTGATCTCATCCAAAGAATTTGAGCACAACAACCAGACATAGCTATGTATTCTGCTTCCGTACTTGAAATTGCAGCGCTTTTCTTCCTTTTAGATGCCCAACTGATTAGTCGACCTCCTAGTAGTTGCAAAGTTCCACTCGTGCTACGCCTGGTATCTTGACATCCCGCGTGGTCTGCATCTGTATATGCCATTAGTGAAATAGAGGAGTCCTTGGAATACCAAAGTCCCCGATTAATGGATCCTTTAATATACCGAAAGATCCGTTTAACAGTAGCTAAGTGTAACTCAGTAGGTCGAGTTTGATACCGAGCACACATACATATAGCAAACTGAAGATCAGGTAGACTAGCTTTGATATACAGAAGGGTACCGATCATTCCACGATAAAGTTTCGGATCAACAACAATCCCATGTGGATCTGCATCTATCTTAATTCTTTCCACCATTGGAGTATCCACGGGGTCGCAAGATTTCATCTTATATTTCTTTAGCGATTCAAGGGCATACTTGGACTGATTGATAAAGATACCTCTTGGACTCTGAGATATCTGTAGTCCTAATAAAAATGATACCTTGCCCATCATTGACATCTTAAACTTGGAATATATGAGTGTCCCAAAATCATCCGATAAGGTTTGGGTCGAGCAACAAATATAATATGATCAACATATATTTGTACCATAATCATATCTTTACCTCGTTTCTGAATGAACAGCGTGGGATCCGCCTTGCCTTTAGCGATGCCTTACGTAATGAGGAGTTGTGACAATAGATCATACCATGCGATTGGAGCTTTCTTCAACCCATAAAGAGCCTTCTTAAGCTTGTACACGTGATTAGGATATTTAGAGTTCACAAAACCATCCGGCTGTTGAACATAGACCCTCTTCCTTGATTTCACCATTGATAAATGCCGTCTTCACATCCATCTGATAGACGATCATATTCATGTGGGCTGCATAAGCGAGGATTAGTCTAATAGATTCCAAACGGGCAACAGGTGCAAAGGATTCCATAAAGTCGATGCCTAATAATTGCTTGTATCCACGAGCTACTAGTCGATGCTTGTTCTTCAAAATTCTGCCTAACTCGTTGAGTTTCACCTTGTAAACCCATTTCAAAGTGAGTAACTTCACATGATCGGGGCATGGGACAAGTTCCCATACATTAAGACGTACAAATTCATTAAGTTCTTCTTGCATAGCTTCTATCCAACAAGATTGGGTAAATGCTTGTTGCCACGTCTTAGGTTCAACTTCACTGAGAAAAGCATCAAAATGACAAGACATTGCACTTTCTTGTAACTGACTTCGTGTGGATACCGGATGATTAGGGTCACCAATAATAGAATCTATAGTATGATCCTTTGTCTACTTCCTGTCATGTTCACGAATACATGGATTGGAGTAGACCGTAGTAGGAGCTTCCTCTGATGTGGACGACCCGACTTGAGTATGGTCGGGAATTGGTACACCAAAGAATGGAAGTTCACGCATATGAGTGAATTCCAAGTCGTGATCATCATCATCCTCTTCATCATCAACAGGCCTGACATGGGTAGTTTATCCGGGTGTTGGTTGAGAATTACTCGTTGAAGGTATATCTTGACCAATTGTAGGGGTAGATGTATCTGATTGTGCTTTGGTTGCTGGAGCAACAACTTCGGTATCCGGAGCTATTACCTCAGGTTCTGGAGCAACAATACTTGGAGGAGTAAAGAATTCATCAAAGAATGATTGAAACAACGTATCCCATTCATTCCTAGAAGGTGGTGTAAATGATGATGAAGTAGGGTTATTCGGGACAAGACCAGAGCTAATGTTACTGGGTCCCATTTCATGAAGTGCGGGTTCAGAGCTGCTTTGCTTAGAAGCCATTGTCGTCAGCTCATTAAAATCAACATTCATAGTTTCGAGGATCTTACGAGAATTACGATTGTAGATTCGGTATGCTTTCTCTGTGGGTGCATAGCCAATGAAAATACTAATATCGGCCTTTAGTTAAAGTTTTCCCAAATTATCACCATCATTATTTGGATAGCAAAGAGAATCAAATACACGAAGATATGATAAGTCTGGTACTTTTTCATGTAGAAGCTCATAAGGTGTTTTACCATGGCGTTTTCGAATTAGTGACCGGTTTTGGGTGGAAACTTCTTTAGATACTGCTTCTGCCCATAAAACAATGGATCCTTTGCGTAAATTAACATCGTTCGAGCGGCTTACATAATTGTGCGATTTCGTATTTCAACGACACCGTTTTGTTGTGGAGTGCGAGCAATGGATTTTTCATGAGATAGGCCAACTTCTTCATAATAATTACCTAAGATTTCATTCACAAATTCGGTTCCATTATCTGTGCGAATGCGTCATACAATGGTGTTGAGACGCACTTGAATCATCTTGAGAAATACGATGATGAATTTAGGTGCCTCATTTTTTGTTGCAAGAAATTTCACCCATGTAAACTGATAGTAATCATCGACAATGACGAGGATGTACTTTTTACCACTAAGACTTTCAACACGCATTGGCCCACAAAGATCCATATGCAACAAATAAAGTTTCACTTGGTTGGTGTCTTCAGTCTTGGGTTTGTATGATTTCTTATTGCTTTTCCCCACTGTACACGTAGAACACAAATGGTCCTTGTAAAATGTAAGTTTAGGAAGACCACAAACAAGTTTGTTTTTTGCCAAATGATTAATATCGTCAAAGTTAAGATGAGATAACCGTCGATGCCAGAACCATGACTTAGTCTTTGATGCTTTGGAGAGAAGACATACGGGAGAAGCGGCCATCATATCTTGTAGAGACAAAGTGTACAAATTATTCGCTCGAGTACCTTACAATAAATCAACCCCTTCCAAATTATGGATGAAGCAGGTATGATCTCGAAAAGAAACTTCTAGATTTGCATCACAAAATTATCCCACAGAAAATAAATTGTGACCGAGACCTTCCACATAATACACTCTTGAATTTATGACATTCCCAATATGATATTCACCGTAACCCATTATCTTTGCAATATGATCATTTCCAAATCGATCCGTACCAAGAAACTTGCTGACGAAATTTCTGAGCTGAGAGCGATCTCCGGTCATATGCTTGGAGCAACTAGAGTCTAAAAACCAGAGAACAATTTGGACCACCTGTTTTTAGCAACAACAGTAGACAATGCATTAGAAACTATTGGTTCTGTAGTGTTAGCAGATACAAATATAATATTATCAGAATTGTTAACATTTGTGTTATCCTTAGATTTTTGGCATTTTCTAATGTGAGTTTTACCAAGATCATGTTTTATTGTTCCAAATTTCTAAGGTTTTGGAGTATTAGCGGGCACTACAATGGGAGTAGACTTATTTATAGGGCACTTTGTTCCTACAGTAGTGTTGGTGTTCCTAGTTAAAGGATACGCTTGTGTTTTGGTAGCCTTGGTAGTCCTAGTTAAAGGTCACGCTTTCTTCGCTTTAGTGGGAGTGAACCTAGTTAAAGGTCATGCATTTCCTACTATTGTGAAAGTTCTACCAGTGGGGCGTCATATTCAACCAACTTGGGTTGACACTTTCCCAGTCGCTTTCCATTCAAAACCATTTTTACGGGCATTCATCTCATTCACATGGTCAATAAGGCACGAATCATGACGACTAGAAAACATACATTCATTGCAATTCCAAGATTTCAAATTAGAATTCACAGTAGGCTTAGAACGCTGCACAACCGCAGAGCCTTTAGGTTTAGCTACATGATTCATTTTATTCAAAACAAAAATAACGTTCCTAGGGTTGGCTTCTACTTTCTTCTTCACTTGACTACTAGATGGGGGCAAGATCCTATCATTCTTCGTGTTTCTTTTAATATTAGATCTTTGAGCCTTAGTAGTGGTGTTTACTCCTGTAGAAGGCAACACGGGAATATTAGAAGCTGGTTTTGATTTTGACTTATCTTACTGACTAATGTTTGAGATGGTTTAGTCCTAGGAGCCTTGTTAAGTGGTGTGACAAAGATGAGGTTCCTTTTGATTGCACTAGAGGACGACGCTGAGACGGTACCTGCGTTATCCACAATATTCTTACGTTTTAGGGTACGAAGTGTTTCCTTTAACTCAGCCAAAGCCAATTTTTTATCACAATTTGTTTCCCTCAAATCAGATATTTCCACCGACTTTTGATTCAGTCGTTCAATCAATGATTGAATTTGTGCAGTGGTATTAGCACATGCGGGCTTTACTGAATTGAAGAGTTGTGTATTTTTCTGTTTTAAGTTATCAACTTTGGATAAAATCTTGGAAAGTCGATTATCTAGATCAAGTTTAAAATTCTCAGCGGCCTCAAGTACGTTCACACATTTAATCTCCTTAGATTTCTCTATGTCTATCGGTAATGATTTAGCAACTTTATCACTCGGCTGACGTTGTTTTGATTGTAAATTCAATCTTAAATTCTTTTGTAAATTTGGATCATCTATATTAACACCTTCGAATTATGTTTCAAAAATCTCTTGATAAAATTATTGTTTACATTCAAGCGAAATGCAATGTTTTTGAATCTCATCAAAACGTTTTGAAAGCGAAAATAAGAATCTTGAAGCTTTCAAAGTTCAGCGTCTGATTTTTGCAAGTACTATCTACCACATTATCCACAGATTCGACATTATGCACAATAGAATCATTATAAACACTATTATTCACACAGACGGAAACAATATCATGCAACATCACTTGCTTCAGAAGCTGATCATTTTGGTGTGAAATTCGTTCTATTTCAAGTAAAACGTTTTCATAAGCATCATCCATTTCATTAAAAACACGTTTAACTTCATCTATTTCCAAAACCAAATCTTGATCAATATTGCTAAAACACGCTTTAATATTGTTTACAAATAGAACAATTTTGTCTCGAAACGCAGCTCTAGTGTGCTCAAAATTCCATTCACCTTCCGTTATGGCCGAAGCCGTCATACGTTCCTTAATGACCTTGTCAAAATCGACAAAGTGTTGGTGCAACGCATTTAAGCTATGAGACACCTTACTTACCGGTGGAATTAACTTTGTTAAATCCTTTTTGACAAGTGTAGGAGACGTACTAGAAAGATTTTCGTTTGACAAACTTTGGGGCACAAAAGCTAATAGTTGAGCTAATTCCTTTTGTAATCGAAAACGGGTCTTTTTATCAAATTGATCTTTATTATGGTTAACATAATCAAGCTTATGGAATGTTGAAATCATTTTAGATCGAGTTTCTTCCGCAAGTGACATTGTCTCCTCAGTATTACGAACATAAGGTGCTTCTTTCGATTTGCCAATTAGGGTCACATCATAAAGACAAGGAATATATTCCTGAGCTTGTTTTTCATAACCATGATTAGGTGGTAAATATTGAAGACGCTTAAGTTCTAGTTCTTTAAATGATTTAGTTAAAGATGAACCTTTTCTGTGGAAGCGTATTGTTTTAAAAGCTGTTGTTCCATGAATTTATGAAGTTTGGTAGCATTAGTTTCCGATTCAAACTTTTTAGACTCGAGAGTTTTGAAATCCGTTTTAAGTTTTTGAAACTCATTTACAACCGACTCTTTTTCTTTTGATTCATTGGAAAAATTAGCTCTTAATGATTCTATTTCGTTAAGTGTTCTATCTTTTCAAAACGAAATTGGTCAAATTCAGAATAAGTTATTTTCTCTGCTTGAGGGACCATTTCAAAAGTTTTGGCCTTTTCCTTATAAAGCGCAAGCTCAATGGTTAGATTGGCATTTAAATCTACGGTTTGTAGGACGGCCACATTCATGTTGTCAATAATATGTTTAGGCACCATTGCCAAATCATGTTGATCATAAGATTCCATACTCGTCGTAGCATTTGGTTGAGGTTCACTCAAATGTGTTGGATTGGATACCACATAATTTGAGTTACTAGTTCCCGAATGCTGTTCGAGGTTGTCATTTTCATGCTCAAGTTGATGTGTATTATCATTAACAATATTAGATGTGGTTAGTACCTCACTGACAATATATGAACCGTAGTGAGAGAGATTAGCAACGAGAGCGGCTTGGGTTGAGTGAATGTCATCACAATCCGAATCATATGCATCAAGATCAACTGCTTGATATGCTGCATTAGAAGTAGAGACGACTGCAGTGCCTTTATTATCAGCTGCCCCTGGGTCTGCAAGAAATGCTAACTCCTTTGAATAAAAAATCTTTCCCCTAGATTGAGCATTAACCAAATACATCTTCTTACGAAACCACGTTGCATCCCTTCTCCTTTTCGGCTGAGTGCATTCCCTAGCCATATGACCTTGTCCTCGACAATTGTTGCAAGTCACAACCTTTTGAGGACCAATAGGGTTTCAATTTCCACTAACTTGAGAATTCATAGCTTGAGTATTCACGGTCCTTATAGTGGGTCCATATGAATTTTTCCTTTCTTGAATGGATTGCACTGTCACTTGACCGTCTTGAATAGTGGCTTGTTGTCGAGGATTTGAAGAAGTGCGGAGTTGATTGTTCGTTGCTGGAAATCCTCTAGTTGTAACAAGTTTTGACAAGTAGGCAGCAAGATGGTTTAGGACATCAGTAGGCGTATCATTTGGAGTAAAGACCGGTGCTTGAATTGGTGGGAGTTCATTGGAATAAAAGGCTTGTGCTGGTGGTGCTTCAATTGGAAAATATCCTTGTTGAGGAGTATAGCCCATTGGAGAAGTAATAGCTTGTGATGGTAATGCCTGATGTGATGGTTGCTGTGGATAAGGCTGTTGAAGAACACTTTGTTGAAATGCATGTTGTGGCATCATTAGTGGTTGATAAGATGGTTGTTGTGGTTGCTGATAGGTGTGATGTGGTGGCTGCTGTAAGTATGATGGTTGTTGATAAGTGTAGGCCATGTTTTGTTGGGGAGTCATTTGTTGAGAAGCATACATGGCAAGTGGATCATGAACTTGAGGTGTTGATAACCGAGCCTCGATCACGTGGCATTCGTGTTGTTGAAGAAAAGCTTGAAGTTGATCCACGTTGGTTTGATGCAAATCCTTAGCCAATTTAACAGCCGTCACGTACTTGCTCCATTCAGAAGGGAGAGTGTTCAAATACTTGGTGTTTAATTGAAACGTAGGAATTGCTAGGCCATAGATGTTGAGCTCATTCATCAATAGTGTGAACCTCAAATAGTAATCATTGAGAGTCTCCCCGGGGACATATGCAAACTTATCAAACGTATCATATAGCTTACACTCTCGTTCTTATTTAGTTAATGAGGTGCCTTGCATTAGTACACGAATTCTATCCCATAACTCTTTGGCAACTTTATGTTTACTCACGAGTTTGTAGACATCCGGAGGAAGGGATTGGAGAATGATGTTTGTAGCTTGTTTATCACACTTGTCTTGAATCATAGCATCTCCTGTTAACTCACCCGTTGTGCGAGGACGAGTAATTGCACCTTCCGTTACCGTACCATATACCAATGGTCCATTGAGCATCGATGCCCAAATGAGATGTCCGTTCTCTTTATTCAACATATAAAGTTCCATTCGATAAGCCCAATCCTCGTACATAGTCATCACCAACATTGGTGGACGATTATCCGTACCCGAGAGAATGGACTTATCCGTAAGAGAAGTAAACTCCATTTTGATAAGTTAAGATTTACAAAACGTTGATCGAACAGTGAGAGAAAGTAAATTTGTTTGTTGTCATGTAGAAGTCAAGCAATGTTTGGGAAAGTCAAGATCTCGCAATAATTGCTAAATAAGGATTTCGCAATAACTGCTGGAGGAAGTCTTCGAATAATGAAACACACAATCTTCGCAATGTTGAAGTAATACAAACTTCACAATGTAAAAAATCAAACTCTTCACAATACTTCAAAAGTACACTCTTCGCAATGTTAGAGACGAAGTCTTCGCAATACTGCTATGTACTCTTCGCAATATCACCTTCGCAATGTCAGAGACAAAGTCTTCGCAATATTGCTATGCACTCTTCGCAATGTCACCTTGAATCTTTGCAATACTGCTATGCACTCTTCCCAATATCAACTTGTTTTTTCTTAATATTGCAATGAGCACAACCTTCGCAATATGCGTCGCAATATATAAACCCTAGCGTATTGCGACATAAATTTCGCAATAATAATAAAAAGTATGCCGACTTCCACTTTTCTCGGACAAAACCCAACCAATTCTAGATTTTAAGCCAAAAAATGATCCAAACAACCAAAATTTTTGTGCTTTTAGCCAAAGTAAATATACCAAATCTCTACCACAACTATGTAGATGATTTTTATCAAGATTAAACCATAAAAAACACACAAAAAAAATTGGATCGAATGATTTTGAATCAAAATAGACACAAAAATCAAGAACATAAACACATAAAAAATACAATCATCCCATGGCTCTTGATACCATTTGTAGGATATTGTAAATCTTGCTTATATTCTAGAGAGAGAAAGAGATAGATAGATGGTGAGAACACACACACTTAGAGAGAGAAAGTTTGAAGAAAACACACTATGTGAAAAACAATTTGAACCACACCATCTACAACTAAGGAGAGGGTTTACATACCAAGCCCATGAGATAGGCTTGGGCTTACAAGTTGGTCCGGCCATACATGACATGGACCGGGCTTTTCCTTGTTTAATTAATATAAAGTAACTAGACTACAAGCTACTACATAATTTATTGTCGGAGTGACCGAATTTTCCTAAATACATAAAAACGTATTTCCAACAAAACTAACTACTTTCTGGGAAGAACTACGAGAAACTACACCTACAGCTTATTCAGGCTTATCAATGATAAGCAATAATCAGCTTATGATCAAGTAGCAACCAACTGTATTGCAAATATAAGTTCTTTAAAACTAAATCTAAATGGCAATATGAGTAAAACAGGTTGTGAAAGAAGCTTTATGAAGAAAGTTGATCAAATCAAAAACTTATGAAAGGCTTATAACAGAGATAAGCTAGTAAAACAGAGGAAATAATAAAAAGACTGGTAGAATTCGAATTTTCAATAATGGAGATACAGTTACAACTGAAAACTGAATCAATTTTAACAGAATTAACTAACTAGATGAAACATTAGGTGAAATTATAACTAACTAAGTCTACTCCTAAACCTAACTGTGTGAAACTATTCCTAAGATAGCTCGTTACAAATGAGGGTGAGGACTGGTATTTATAGGCGAAGGTGAGGTGCGGAGAGGTGTCCTTGACGTGTCCCCACCAATTAATTCATGACACGTGAAGATATAGGGTTCATCCAAATTCCCAGAATTGGGGTTTTCTTCTTTCCTTGATAATAATGCAATTAAGTAACGCAGGCTTGTAGAGGGGATCGAAATGATAAAATTTTGTTCTTTAATCTTTCTCTGAGATCAACTCTAGCATCTTTAATCTTGTTGTGATAAAAGAAGTGATGTGGCCGAATGTTATTAGTAGAGATGAGAAAACTTGGATCATCATATGGGCTGTTAGTTGTTTATCCACATCCATTGGCTGAAAATATCCTATGTGGAAATCTAAGTGAGCCATTTAAATCCATTTTGATTGGGCCATGTGTTTACCATTATGAACTCTTTCATCTTTTGGCAAGAGTGGCCCTTAGAGTTTATGGCAGCTTTCACCCTTCTCTTTATATTTTAGAAATGTGCAACTCCAGCCCATGAATCTTCACAAATATGGCAAGAAAAGTCCCTCGAGGCTTGTTTTGTCTTCTCTTCGTCTTTTCTTCGAATAAAACCCATGAAAACTCGTGTTTGTTCACTTTGTACCTGTTTGCCTAAATTACACAAACACAAGAACACACGCGTAATTCTGATATATTACAGTTCAATATAATGTATTTTTCCGTATTTTAAGTGGTTTTAGGGTAATTAAATGTGAGTGTTTTCACGCTCATCGATTCCCCTCCACTTGACCATTGCCATGCTCACATGCAATGCAATATTTTAAAGCTCTAGGGTACACATTTCGCATAATTAATCCACCTTGGCCATTTTATGATTTAATATACTATACTATGCTACATTGCATGATTTTTAAACTTTAGAATGCAATGAAATATATACAACTCTATTTTTTTGTATTTTTTTGAAATGATTTGATGGAAATAACTCGTAAAAAATCAATGACTTTAATTAGGGCTTTTGTACCATGGATATTTATCATCCTCAAGTTTCATGTGCCTCATACCAAGCTTAAAAACGAGATCATTGTTATTCATAAGTAAAAGTGCATTTACTTATTCATAATAATTAATTGTGTTACTATATACCCCCACTTATTTTGCCTGTATCTAATTTTAATTGATTAATTTGCTTTTGAGAAAATTTGTCATTATTAAAGCGTGAAATATAAGAAATGTAAAATCTGAAAATAAGGAAGCACGGTTTTAATGATAGATAATCATCTTATCCATTGTTCGAAAAAGCGCCCATAATTGATATAAGTCTGACCTAAAATAATAACTCATTCGCCATATGTGTAAGAAACTTATGTCATGTTTTAATAAGTAGCTACTCACTCGCTACGAAAAGAAAAAAAACTCACACAATAATTTATACCCGCCGCCTTTTTGAGACCTTGGATCTTCAATCTCGCAACCCTTGTGAGAGTAATATTGGACTGGAGCAACTACCAAATACCCGCAACCCTTGTGAGAGTAATATTGGAATTCAATAGCTACTATAATTAACACCACACTGCCCCTCTTGGGAGTCTTGAATAATATATTTTTTTCTAGACACTCATATTTTTTAAGCCGCTCTTATTTTTCTTTATTCCTCACAAATAAAAGAAAAATAATTAAAAGAAAAACACCCGCTAAGTATTAAGCATGACAAAGTTCTAGTACACATAAGACGTTCTAACATAGAATCTTAAGACGTACTTATACCAACCACAAATGGTTAGTCCAAATTACATAAGATATTACAAAGCGATTAAAACCGTTCTTGATTATTTATTAACAATATATATGTGCGTTGACAAGAAAGTAAAGGTTACGAAAGGGGGTAGAATAGCCACAAGTAATTAATATGAGGTTTATCTAGCCCTTTACAAATACTTCAAACTCTATCATCTCTCGTTCTCCACAATTTAAAATCTCAAGTAATGAGACTCATGGATGCTTAGCCTAATAAACCAAATGAAAGGTTTACATGGTTAAGGATAACAGCTAGAGTAAGCTTGAAAAGCAAACTCGAGATTGAGTCAAAATATTCATGATGGGCCTAATATGTCAAAGATGTCTAAACTTGTTAAACCATATCCTTTTTATATTTTTTTCTTTTTCATTTATATATTTTCAAAGAACAAAAGAAATAAAAGACAATGCAAGGTGTATGCAAATGAAAATGATTATGCAATAATGATGAAGGCAATATTTTTGTGTCCAAAGTAGATAAAAAATTTGAAAAATGTTGAAAATTTTAATTTACCCAATTATCATGAAGGCAAAGGCAATGGTCTAAGCAAGGTCACTTCGATAGAAGTCTCCCCTACACTTAAGATTAACATTCTCCTCAATGTTTAAGAGTATTGGAGTGTAAACTACCCTACACTTATGACATTCCGTAATTTGTTTAACTCAAGCTAAGGAAAAACAACTAAAGTGAATTTATTTTAAGCAAGGTTTGAATATCACAATAGAAAAAACTAATCAAAGTGAACCGGATACACGAGCCTCCTCCATAAGCTCCATGAATGAAATGAGAGAGAGCAACCTTTAAAACAAACACCAAAAGATTAAGAAAGGCACACCCCTCCATTTCAACTCTACTATATCACCCTCTTATTGATGGAAAAAAGTCTAAGGAATCTAAACCTAGTTATTCGATGCTTGATTTTATTCCCAAAGTCTCTAGCTCGACTTGAACATCAAGGAGAATAAAGGACATCCACTTTGAAGACGTCTCACATGATACACTCAAACTTAGAACGTTACCATTTACAATGAGATACAATATCTGCCTCGATAAATGGACCGGTCCAACGTGTCTCAAGTTTGTCCAACATACGAAATCTCTCATATAGGAAGCACACTAGGATCAAAGACATAATTTCCATCTCTACACTCGAACAACTCCAAAGTAGGTAGCATCAACAAAGTAAGCTCATACGAGAATCCTATATCAATAGAAGTAACACTCTTAAGTGTAGGATATGAATGCCAATATTTCCCAAACATACGGATCCCAGGATCAAAAACCTTTCCCTTCATAGGAAAATAAGAAGATGAACTCGTATCAACCATATGAGATTCCCCCTTAGTTATCAAATCATCATGAGAAAATGAGGGTGTAGGAATTAAAACATTCATAACGATTATGTCCATGTTGTGCTTCCTATCATCATCAAAAGGTGGGGAATCCTCCATAGAAGGCATAGTGAAAGGAGGATCAGGATTAGTATTGTCTTTTGGAGGAGGTGTAGGCTCTATGTCCCCAAAAAATGTTCTAAATAAGACAAATATCCTCCTCCCAATTAGAAACACTATCATCGACCTCTAAATTAGTATTAGCAAGAGCTGCCTCGATGATGGCATCAATATCCATAAGAGCATCCATATCGAAGGTTATGGATTCTAAAGTTGCCTTAGATGAAATGTCAGTAATCTCTAAGAGTATAGGAACTCCTTTATCAACAACCAACTCTATAGGTGAAAGGGTGAGAATAGAAGGCTCAAAAGGAGGTATATCAATGAGAGAATCACTCTTAGGGATGATATGATCATGACAAGCAATAAGTGTAGCCTCAAAAACCGATAAAGAATTAGGAATGAAGGGTTCTTCTTCTATGGAATTAGCATTAGATTATTCACACTCCTAAAAAGTTGGGTTATCAAAACATGTCTTAAAAAGAGGGTTTTAATGTATCACAAAATCATATGAAAGAGTAGGTGATTCATCTTTAGAAGTAAATGACTCATCACTATCTAAATAATCATCAAAGGGGTCATAACAAGAGTCATCAAAATAATCATCATCACTCATTGTGTCAAGATCATAAGGTGGGAGCGGAGAAGAGCTCAATATATACGTGGGTGTCAACACCTGAGGTGGAGTAAAACTCATGATAGTCTCAGGGCCTTGTCTCTCCTTTATTTACGGAGAGATGGAAAAATTCATATTTTATATAGGAGCAAACTCTTCATCCAAATTAGGAATTTTATCTTGACAAGACAAGTCATCAGATGATATCTCATAAGACGCATTGCTAGAATCACATTCATCATCCTCCATTTGTGGTAAGTCTAGCAAAAACTCTTCCTTAATATCATATTCCCTTTCTTTGAACAATTCATCAAGATCGAAATCACCAAAATCACTAGTGGTAGCATGAATGTCATCATGTGATGAAATCTCAATGTGATCGTGAGGAGAAGAGGTATCAATACAAAACTCTCAAATAGTTCATTGGAAACACCCTTTAGCTCTCTTGGGTTTGGGATAAGTTTCTCAGCACTAGAGGTAGTTAATTCATCCGAATCGCTGTTTGTATTAGGGCTAAGAGGCTCATCCCCCATGGTTAAAGAGTTATTGGGTTCCATGTGAGATAAAGGTGAGGAAGGTGTGTCATCGCGAAGTGTCATACAAATCGAACTATCATCATCATCGTCATAGAAGAATCTAAAAGGCATGCGAGCACGTGTAGCAAGATATTCTTCTTCTATGCGTTCACCTTCTTTTTTATCAATCTCGAAGATTAAATTAGCTAAATCTTTCTCGAGGAGACGAAATAAAATGTTCAACGCTTCACAATATTCATCACTAGTTTCCTATTGATTATATCTCTTGTTCATTGCATCATTATTAAGAGACTTAAGTTCCTCAATTATCCGCCACCTATCATCTTACATTTCCTCGAGGCTCATTTCTTTCTTATGATTAAGCTCCCTTAAAGAAGATTCTACGATTTTACCATGGACATCGTTCAACTTTCGTAGTTGCCCAAGTAAAGAATAAAACTCATTGGAAATACTAGGGGCATAGGACGGTGGATCCCTTGGTCGACAATCATAATCATAATGGGGTTCATTACCACAAAACTCACACGAATAAGTCGAAAAATAGGGTGGAGGTGGATTTCCATAATTAGGTGGATTATAGGTTTGAAAAGGGCCTTGATTATGAAAGTTCTCTTGATTAAAACCCCGAAAATTCCCTTCATTTTGAAAACCCTGATGATGTAAAAATCCTTGATTTTGAAAGGTATCTTGAATATAGCATTGAAAATTTTCATCATTTTGAAAGCCTCCATAATTGGAAAATCCTTGGTTTTGATATGGCCCATTTATGTTTTGATCTTGAAATGATGGTGGAGGTTGTGATGAAAAACCGGAATATCCCATATAGTCATTACAAGTGTAGTCCTTTTGAAAGTTAGGTTAAAAAGTAGGTTCTCGGTTTCATTATAAGCATAACTCTCCCCATAATGGCCATTGTTTTGAGCACATAAATAAGTATCATGTGGACCACCACAATTTGAACAAGTCGGATAAATAGCGTTGGCGGATTGTTGTTGCAAAATCTGTGACAATCCGTCAATTTATGGTTGATATTTTATTCTCAAATATTATTTAAAAACATTATTTTAATGTTATATTATGAACTCACTCATTTATGGGAAGAAATTTGGGTTTACGTCTTGAAGTAGCACCGACTACGTCTAAACCGGAGGACTCTACGTTACGTGCTTACGTTTACATACACCATTTTTGGTGACAGTCCGACATTTCAGGAAATAAATTTATCCATGAATATTATATTGAAATTTTAATTTGTGTTGGTTCATAAACTCACAAATTTACGAGAAGAAATTAGAGCTTACGTGAATAATTTAGCGTCTTTTATAATTAAACCGGAAACCCTAGGTTTACGTATTTACGTTTTTGAACTCCGCTTGTGATGAGACAATTTTTATTATATTCGTTTTGTGCCGTTGATTCATAATTTATAAAAACTTTTTTCGTAAAACGACCCGAGGGCACGCAAATCGAGGAAACTAGAATCGAGGAGTACCCGCAAATTAATAGAGGTGAGACAAGTTTACACTTGCCCCACCCTATACAAGTGGCGGCCAATCTTAGCTAACACACTTCATGTGTGTCAACTTGATATTAAACCAAGGACACATGTCTTCCTTTCCATTCAAAACCATCTAACACTTAAAACTAGCAAACTACAAACCATCCTCCCATTTCTCACATGCAAAACAACTTCAAGATCTCTTTTTCTCCTCTTGTTGGCCATCCACTATAGCACACCACCACCATGTTCATCAAAAATCTAGCTGTGAATTCTATGTATAATCAACATATGTTGAAGCTTAGCTAAAAGGATGAAGATTGGAGGTGATCTTAACATCCAAAAAGGAGTTTTGATGGAGTTTATGGGCTGATTTTCATGAAGATATTCATCCATTTGAAGGACCCAAGAAGTTCATTTGCCAAGTTGAAGGTTTGGTAACAAGGAACCAAGCCTTGTTCATCAAAATCCCATCTTTTCATCATATTGGTGGTATAGAGATTATTTCTTCCTATCATCTTGTTATTTTGAATATGTAATCTTGTATTTTTTTTCATTTATTTATATGTATATGATGATGAATGATGATCAAAAGTATTATGTGGGGATCTTGTGTTGATAGATTTGATTAAAAAGATTAAAATCTATATGAAAGGATGTTAAAATCATGCTTAAAATAGTAGTCTGTATAAAACAGTAAAGAACCTTATGATAAACTGGTAAAATGGCTTGGATAAATTAATATACAGTAAGATATGAGACTTTTACATATGTGAGAGTTGGCCACACAATGGAATCCTTAAAATGAGTGAGATATGATCAAAACAATATTGAAGTTCAAATCTGAGTAGTCTGTTTTGGACGGACTGTTAGGGACATTTAAAGATTGATTGAGCAGTAGCTAAAACTGAGTTAATTGTAGCACATAATATGTAGTTTGTGTCACCCAAATATGAGCTTCTATCTCCTTGTATAACTCAAGATATGGTAAAAATGGTGAAAGTGAAAATAATAATCAGATTTGTAAAATAAAAGTATATAGTATAATATTAGCACTCAAGTTAATATAATATAAAATGTATACCTAAAACCCACTAACTTATATATTACATATAAATAAGTATGTACTTTAATAAATAAAAGGGACATTTAATAAAAATGACAAATTGATAAGTTTTATAAGTTATAAAACTAAAAACATAAGTTTTACGTCTTTTCGGCTAAAACCGTAAAACTAACTTTTTCGTAAATTAAAACTTAGACGGTCGAACCTGTCTAATGTAAACTTTTTATAACTCATATACGAATGTATAAGTATATTTGACAAGTAAAAACCGATAAAACCCGAGCTTTATAACTTATGGACATTAACAGGCCAAAGTAGCCTTATTGGACTATTGACCCAACTAGTTTGGATAAACACTAATGGATACTCATTGGGCTTAACCCACTTGGAACCAAGATACGATTAAAGGCTTGATATTAAAAATTATAAATGGGCTAATATAAAGTGTTGGACTTTAATGGGCTTATTGGGCCTTAATATGGAATTGGATTGAAACTAGTGTAACTAGTCAAAAATTTGACTAACACATAACACTATAATGTGTATGAAGAGATAAAAATCCCACTTGGTCATCATCATACTTAGAATATCATCATATATATACATAGCCATTGTTTTTATTAAAGTCATTGGACAAGAGTCTAAGACGAGTATTATTTGTCTATATTTCCGTGATTGAAGCACGTACCGTACATCCAAATCGTCGATAACCCGCCTTTCCCAATCAACGTGAGTTCATAGCCTCGCACTCTATTAAATGTTTTTATGAAATGTTTTATAAACCCACGAGGGAGATAACATGTTAGTTTTAATAAAATAGGACACCAGTTGTCCCGAATGTTTGTTCATTGATTTGGACCCGAATGATTATGACCCGATGAATGATTTTATGACCCGATGTATGAAATAAAATGGATTATTATTAGTTAGGTTATGTCACTAAAAGTCCCATTAGCATGAATTGTGAACTACCGGGATTTGGTAGACGCTTATGCATATAATAGTACTATTTGGGGAAGATCACCCCAGTTCGCGCCTTGACGGTTGATCCCCGTCGTGCCACATTGATTGGTAAGCGAATTTATGTATGAGAAGATTTATATAAGCGTGATTATTGTGACGAAACACTGTTTTAGATGGGCAAATGAGTTTCGGGTTAGCTACCCGTTGTTTGTTATAGTAAGGTAGCAATATCATGCGGCTTATAATAATCAAATAATAAAAATACTGCTATACGCATTGAATTACAATATATTGCCTGACTAGCAATACGGGGTCTTATTATTGATATTATGTTCGTGTTTTGGTTTTACATAACCATATTCATATAACGGTTTTTATTTGACTCTATACAACGTTATAAAACGTATTGTATGATGTTTTTACGACATTGTTTCGTGTAATGGTTTTGAAGGCAAAAGCCTATAGTATGATTTATAACAACGATTTGTATAAAATGTTTTTGGCTTATTTTATGGCCTACGACAAAGAATTGTACAAAATGATTTTCGGTAATAATTTTATACCAATGATATATTAATGGTTTTAATTAAACTCTATGAATTCACTCGGCGTTTTCGCTGACCTTTTCTTCTTAACATGTCTTATCTCAGGTACTTGAAGGTATTTCTCGGGAAGACGACAAGAATTTATGGCCCGCACTTAAATAACAATTTCCATTCAAATGTTTTGTAAAATTGTATGAAATAGTATGAATTGGGACCTATATAAATTTGATATTCATGAATTGAAAATGCTTTATTATTAAATGACGCAAATGTTTATGCGTTGTCTATGATTTGAGTAATGTGCTATCCCGTAACACCAACGACTCTTCCGTTGTACTAAAGTATGAATATTTGGGGGTGTTACAGTTTGGTTCCAGAGCTCTCGTTTTAGAGAACGAAAGATTTTTAAAACAAAGGTTTTGAATAAAACATTTCTAAATCTTTTAACTATAAACATTTTTCTGATGAGAAAATCTTTTGACTATAACGGTGCCAAAGAATTCCCGAGTTACCGACAAGGCCAGACTGAGAAGTATTATTTTAATATATATATATATATATATATAACTTGGATTATATATATATGATGTAATTTGATTACATGATTGTTTGATGATTATTTTAATATTTATACGAGGTATTTATACGACGTAGATTGTCACAAGAAACCCTAACTCCCCTAGCAAATCAATCGAAGCTATTCTCGTAGGAATTTTAGCTATTCCAGATCTAAACCAAGTTGTGAATATTTATGATCCCAACAAAATGGTTGATATTCGTAGAAATATTGATATTAGTTAATTATGATCTTGAAGAAGAATTGGCGAGATTAAATATGATATCGATGTCATGACGATCTTTCCTTATAGAGTGGAGTTTGACAAAACCTTACCACCTGGAAAGGTGTCATCTGATTCGATGTCACCCAATTATTAAATTTGAAATCGAAAGGGTGAATGTTGCACTTAAGGCTGTCATTGGAGCCTTTACCCAAAAGCCTCATGCCACTAGTACCTTTTCGAGAAGTTTAATTGAATATGTGAGTCATTTCATACTAGTGACTCATTTGATAACTATTGTTGTAAGAGCTATAGGATTGGAAATTAAGTGTTGTTCATATCGAGCTTTTATTGCCCTTTCTAAGTCTAAGAATAAGGTTGAAAGTATTGGAGAATGAGGTAGGATGCCGCATTGAGTATAAGTTGGTTGAAACTTAAATAAAGTAAAATTTAACTCGAATGGAATATGAGATTGTTAAGAGGAAGTCGTTGAGTCATGTGATTAAATTATAAGGTTTTAATTGATTGTTGGTTCATGTTAAGGGTTGTTCCTAGGCCATTGTCCACTAACGAGGATGCCCAGTGTCCAAGAAATAAATTGTAGAAATCTTCTTCTGAATTGGGACCGATGGATCTTTTGGGACAGGTGGAACACCTAATAACTATTGTAGATTAGTATTCATTGTGTTATCTTTTAAAATCCCTAACTTAACTGAGACATCTGTTGGTAGGATGAGTCCTTAGAATTGTATGACATGGCGACACGTAATGTGTTACGGTACAATTTTTGACTTGTTTGTGATTAATGAAAAGACTACCTCTGATTGCTAAATCCTACATGTATCGATGTTATCTATCTTTTATTTCTTCATCCTAATGATCGAATTAGTGATGCAACCATTGAACAAGTACTCACCTCGATTTTAGTTACGTTATGGATTATTCTTTTTGAGTGCCATCGAGGTCATGAACCTCATGATTAATTGGCTACTCATTTCCTATCATATGGTAGTTAGTTCTTGGTGAACAACTTTTCATCACTCTTTTTCAGATCACTCATTGTTTTGTTAAGTTAAAACAGTATCCCTTGAGAAAAATTGAATTTCCATCACCATATGGATTATTTAAAGTGAGACTTATAAATAATCGTTATCGAAATAAAGTTGTTTATGAAACACCTTGGAAAACTTAATTGTTTCCATAACAAAGAACATCTTTGTAAATTCATTTTTGATTCTTATTCAAGAATTAAGCATGAGAATCTTTTTATTTTAAACATGACAACAAAGTTTTGACGAACAGAGTATTGCATCGTTAATCCGAAAATTATATATAGTTGCGCGCCTACATACAATTTGGAAAGGACCATGCAAGGCTGATTAGTAGTCACTATGAAATTGTTAATAAACATTACATTTTCTTTGTAATTGTGAAAAATTGAATTTTTATGAGATCTGCAAGAAGTGAAAATAGGGACATATTGTTAGAGACACCTACATATGTGCCCGTACCATTTATTCTTCTGAGTCGAATTTACTCATCTATGGATATTGTCTTATTTGACAATTGACAACTATTTCTTGTCCAATTCTCTCGTAGTGAGATTCTTTGGAAAAGTATTTGATTACCGAATGTTGATACCCGACTGGGTGTATCGACGTTCCTATCATTTCTTTTGATTAGATTTCATTTGAATGACCTGGGTAATGATCCGAGGAGATTTCAAATGCGTACTCAAATTATGAAAACATGGGATATATTCATGTTCGTTAATGTTTTCGTCTTTGTCTGATTTGAAATTCTCTCGCGTAAATTATGCGTTGACCTTACTCTTGTAATGTTAGCTATGTCTCCAGATATCCTTGAATTTGTGAAGGATTATGAGTTATTATTAGTCTTATGAGAAGTTCACATCTTATAAACGGCAAATAAAAATAGAAAGTTGATAGTGCCAGTAGAATGTATTGATTGATTATGACATGGCGACATTGTCTTAATTGATGGGAACTCGAGTAGAATTCACCTAAAAGATAAGATGTTGATTATAAAAAGTGATCTAAATAATTCTTGATGGATGACCATATCCTGCATTTAGACTTGAAATTATACCATGAATGGTTATAAACTGATCATAGATCTTGAAATCTAGAAAGAACTTAAAGTAAATTTATTAAAAGATGTTTCTATTATCTGAAACTTTAGGAGGTATTTGCTGGTGAATTACCTAGAATTTCGCCATTAAGGCAAGTTGAATTTGGTATTGATTATATTTCCGATGCTGCACCCGTGGCGTGTGCACTGTACTTCAGCACCATCTGAATCGAAAGTGTTACCGTACAACTGAGAGAGTTATCGGAGAAAGCTTTTATTCTACCAAGCTCGTCATTATGAAGAGCTATGGTGTTATCATTCCCTATGTTTATTGATTACCGTGAACTAAGTAAATTGACGACCGAAATCGATATCCATTACCCAAGATGATAGATTTGTTCGATCATTTACAAGGTTCTAGCGTATGTTTTAAAGATTTGATCCACGGCATGGTTACCATCAACTTCGCGTCCGCGAAGAAGATTATCTATTCCAATCACTACATCCAGAACTTGTAATGAACATTATGAGTTTCACATGATGTCATTTGGATTGACCAATGCACATGTAGCATCCATAAATTTGGTGAATCATATGTGTAGGCTGTAATTTGATAAACTCATGCTTGTGATCATTAAGGACCATTTGTTTGTTTCTGAGAATAAGAAAGAATTAGTAATCATTTGTAGATTGCCCTGAATTGCCCGAGTAATGAAAACCTATACCTTGAGTATTTAACATGTGATTTGGGTTTTACCAAAATGAAAGCGCAAATATGTTTTGACAAATATTTTATCAAAGGATTTTTAAGAAATTATTCCCATATACCCAAATCATTTAACTAAACTCCTTTAGGGGTAAATGTTTGTGTATACCTCAAGACAACCTAAGAGAGATTGAGGAAACCATTTAAACCATGACTTAGAATTTGAAATGACAAATTTTGCTTTTCAACTAAGAAAATTTTGACAAAAGTATAACCAAAGATTTTTCAAACATTTACGAATCTTATTAATTATTTTTGATAAATCAACAAATATCGTGTTAATTAAATTTAAATTTATTGTGAACATTTTTCTATAATTCGACGAACTGAGAAATTTAAAAAATTTTACGTTTACGTTTCATAAAATTAAATATTTATAATTTAATTACTTGTAATATTTATCGACGCTATAAACGTCGGATTGAGCAAAACGGATAAAAATGATAGTTGAGACGAAACTAAAACTTAGAAAATATGAAGAAAGAATTTCTGAGTGAATTGTGGACATGATAATTATTTCATAGGAAAGGTGAATGTAGATACTTACACATTATGTAGAAAGGATAAAGAATCAATTAGGATGTGTTCCTTAATAATGACTGTGCAAAATAATTTGCCGAGCAATTTAAAATATAACCGATGCTTGTAAAAAGGATAATCTAGATAATAAAAGGGGTTCGCGGCTAATGTGAACCATTAGAATTGAGAAGCCGATGGCGTTAAATGTATAAAAGGTCGCTTGTGGCTGGCTAAATATGGAGGATTTTGAGATTTAGTCATATTAGAATCTCATAAGTTTAAGTATTCTATTCATGCCATTTATGATTAAACGTATCTCTATCCGAGGAAGATGTACTGATGGCAAATTATGAAGGCAGACATCGCCTCATACATTAGTAAGCGTCTAACTATTGCAAAGGTCATCATCTGAATGTGATTCGATTTGGGTCATCGTCGACAGACTGACCAAATCTACTAATATCATTTCCGTTAATGATAGATTCTCGATGAAGAAATTGACTCTTTTGTATTTAAAGGAGTTTTGTAAACATAGTGTGCCTGTATCGATCATTGATGAGGTACTTAATACTCATCATTTTACCCTAACTTAAACGATAAAAAAGAAAAAAAAACGAGAAAAAACGGACATATATCTTGTGTTTTCTGATTTTATTTTGCAGATCCGGTTTCCCGACAAAAAGACGAAACCAAAGTCAAAGTCAAGACCCGAGCACGAAAATGGAACGAGCATAGAAAAATATCGATCCAAAAACTCAAACTATTATTTTACGGGCCAACTCGCAACCGTTTAACGGGCCGGGTCAGCCCGCAATAATAATACATCTAAAAGAAAAAAAACAAATGCTTTGAAGATATATACATTCACTCCACGTTTTTTTTGTAACAATTGGATAACAAGCCATTTGTTGGATCACACCAACAACAACCCAACACTTTTGCTACATATTTGGTGTTATGGGCCTCAAAGACTCCAAACACACTTTAGAAACAAACCGACCCCCTTGTTAACAGAAGAAAAAAAAGGACGAGTATTTGCAAAGTGATATTAGGGTTGTTGGTACCCACACATCACAGCCATCATTTTCATCATATCTTTTTTTTACCCTTTTTGGCTACAAATCAAGATCCTACCCACGTGAATGATCCACCCTGGCAATCCTTGTAAAAAATTTGAGCGCCAAATCCTTTAAATTTTAAGAAAGGCCAAGATTGAAAGATGAGTTTTGAAAATTTTCACCAATGGATGAGATTTAATCAAGAAAGCACAAGTGGAAGATTTCAAATTTCTCCTCACAAAAGAAACACACATGGGTGAAGACAAAGACTTCAAGACTTCTATATAAAGACCCAAGAGATTGAAGACCAAGATAAGTAATTTTAGGGTTTAATCTTTAATTTTAATTGTTGTCTTTTAAGTAATATTCAGTTTTTAGCAATTATTGTACTCGAATTTTATCTAATTGAAGTATTGTTGAAAGAAATTAAATTATGTTCTTGTTATTTGTTTAAAGTTCTTGGCTGATTTTTGAAAAAAAAAAAAAAGATTGTTATTTTTATGTTACTGCTACTTTTCAATTGATATATACTGCTAATGTCCAATTGATATATATATATAAAAAAAGGTTAACCCTTGTTACTATATAAAAAAAAAATAAAAAAAAAGAGAAGTTTGGTATCTACTGTTCCGAAAAAGAAAAAAAAAGTACTATTGAAATTGTTGCTGTTGGTGTTGGGTACGACAGAAAAAAAAATGGTGCGAAAGTTTATTGTTGGTTCATTGGTTCGGAGCTTATTATGTTGAAGCTGCGGATATCGATATTGTTGTGGGTTAATTTATCCGGTTCGAAATATTGAGTCTCGACTCTTTTTCACGGGGTAGATGCAATTTCGTATGGCGGTTTTAGTTATTTAGGAGATAGGACTTCGTTATATTGTTGTTCTCAAAAGGTCAGATTTAATTTTTATTCCAGCTTTAGTTAAATTTTTAATTGTAGTGTTATTTGCAAAATAGATCTGCTTTTTTGTTATATTATATCTATTTTAGTTGCATCATTATTATATAGAAAAAAACAAGAACTGATTATGTTGGTTATAAGTAGTGGGGTTTAGTGGTTGTTGAATGAAAATGCTTTTAAAAAAAAAAATTTTGCCACTAGTTGGAATCGAACCAGTGACCACTTCATTATCCCCTTTCTAAAGGGTCCACTCAACACACTAGGACCAACTGAGCTACAACATCTTTTTGTTAGTTGTTTACCATATGATTTATTTAAACACCTTTGTCAGTTTGTTTTTTTTTTTAAATAAGCTCTAGGCTTTTAGGCTTAATACGAATTTATTTGATAAGTTGAAACGTTCAAGTTAATTTTCCTAGGACAAGTACTGTATTTTAGACATTCTCAAAACTATTCATATTTTTTTCACTTTAATTTTAATATTCTTTAAATCTTTTTTATATTATATTTTAGTTTAAAAAGTTAACTAAAAATATTTTACCTTTTTTTAATTCGAAAAAGAATATATAATTTTTAGTCTTAAAATAAATAACTTTAAGTTTTATAAACTAGAAAATTAATATTAGCACCTTTATAATTTATAGTAAGTTGTTAATAGGTTTTACGTTAGTTTAAAAATAGTCAATAATTAAATTAATTAGTTTTAAATAAATTTAGTTTTTTTATATAGAAGTAGACTTTTGTTCATTTTTATATTTTAGCATTTTGTCATTTGAATCCTAGTTTAATTGTACCTTGCATTTTATTGTAGTAATTAAATTTGCATTGGCATTAGCATAATACTTGTTATTTGTTTATGTGTATTCCCGATAACTATTTATGCTCCCCGTAGTATAATTGCATTTCCAAAAAAAAAAACGAAAAAAAACAAAAACAAAATCAAGAACCAATCATTCAAGCATCAAATACCAAAATCCGTGCGCCGATTCAATTCACAATTTCGCGAGGAAACGACCCGGGACGATTCGATTATCACTTTTTCCTAATCGTGATCTTCTTATCAATACTTCCCGATCACATATATTTGTGATTTCACATTTCACTTCTTTTCCTAAAGAGTGATCCGTCTAATTACTATATATATATATTTGCTATACTATATCGAAGATATCAAATTTTTGGCGCCGCTGCCCGGGAAATTTGTGAACGAATTTGGCATCGGATTTGGAAGATTAGTGACTTGAAGATCCTTTCGTTTTCGAAAGTTAAAAGTTTAAAGAAAACAATATAAAAGTAACAAAAAATATTTTTCTTTTCTTTTTAGTATATAGTATCATATAAAAAAAATCAAAAAAATACAAAAAGATTTGTTGTTTACAATGTTTAATAAATAGAATCTACTAATCAATATTATTCCTCAACGAAAAAGGGTAATATTATAATAAGTTCCCAATCTTAAAGATTAAAACTTCCTTTGTATCACTTGAGTGTTGGGGTGTACCTTTTGTGAATTAGCAAACTATATAAGAATGGATTAAGGAGGGTTGTTCCAACGAACTACGACCCGAATTGGAAAAGGCACTTAAGAGCTTCGCGCCGCCTCGTTCCTCCGCCTTTCTTTGTGAGCTTATTCATAATAGAATTACCGTATCTCTTGATGATTATTGGTTAAGTTCATCGTTTTTCGTAGCCCTTCGCCTTCATTGAATTGTTTTTGGTGCATGAGCACCCGTTCTTCTTCTCCAAACCTTCTTTCTCCATTAAGTAATCCCGAAAAACTTATCCGACAAAGAATCATTGACATTGAACAAAGAGAATTTAAAATGGCCACACAAGGACCTAGACCCGGAGGGCCTCAAAACCAAATTCCACCCCCTTTTCCACATAATGGTAACGGTGGCGGTGGTGGGCCTCAAGGACCTCAAGGACCGGCTCCCGATCTCCGAACGATGGAGGAGTTGTGCCAACCAACTTTAAATGGACGGGGCGGACCGATCGCCCCGATCCCGATTCAAGCCACGGATTTTGGTTTAAGACATCACATGATACAACAAGTACAAAATTCTCAATTTAATGGAATACCAAGTGATGATGCAAACAAACATATTGATAAATTTTTGGATGTAACTCAACATATGAAACAAAATGGAGTTCCCGAGGATGCCCTACGGCTTTCTCTCTTTCCGTACTCTTTAGGCCTTCATGCCGCCGGATGGTATGATCGTCTACCTCGGAACTCTATCCAAAGTTTCGATGACATGATAAGGAAATTTCTCTCGAAATTTTTCCCTCCGTCGATGGCTACCAAATTGAGGAACGCTATCACTAGCTTTCAACAAAAGCCCGACGAATCATTATTCGAAGCTTGGGAAAGGTACAAAGGGTACATTGATCGATGCCCGAGTCATAACATGCCTCTCGTTACTCAAATTGACACATTTTACAATGGTCTTACCTTGAGGCATCGGGACACGATCAATGCGGCCGCCGGAGGAACGTTCATGAAAAGACGTCCCGAGGAGTGTTACGATCTTATCGAGAACATGACCGCACATCACAACCATTGGGACACTACGGTATCTCGAGATGAGATGACTAGAGGTATTGCCTCGGCTTCTACCGAGAGCCCGGAGGTTGTCCGTACTTTGTAAAAGATGAGCAATAATTTTCTCGATGCTTTGAAACAACTCACGTTGAATCAATCGGTCAAAGCCGTGAATCCTAAGTGTGAAACTTGTGGTGGTCCACATTCTTATCATGAGTGCCCGGCCGTCGGTGGCTACACTCAAGAGACCGCATATGCTACTACGGGTTACCAACCTCAAGGTGACCGTAATTTGCTAAGCTATCGGTCAAATAATTATATCGGACCACCCGGATTCAATCAACCCCAAAATCAAGTTGCTCAAAACAATTTCCAACCTCGGAACAATCAAGTTCAAAACCGAGGGAATAACCACACTCAAGGTTATCATCAAGGGAATTTCAATCAAGCTTATCAACCACCGGCTTATCAAGCTTCCGCTTATCAAGCTCCGGTTAATCAACCACTTGCTCAAATTCCTAACGATGTGTCTAACTACATGAAAGCTAATGACATGGTCGTGAAGAATTTGCAAAGCCAAATTACTAGTTTAAGGGGTGATTTAAGCAAACAAGGAAATGATCTTAGGAATGAACTTAAAAATGATATGAGAACTTCTTTAAATAATCAAACTAATGATCTTAGGAACATGATGGCTAGCTTCTTTCAAGCAAACCAAGCCTCGGGTTCGGGGCCTCTTCCGGCCAATACCGTTGCAAACCCGAAAGGCGAGTTGAAAGCCATCACCACACGAAGTGGTAAAGCCTATAAAGAACCTCCGATGCCAACATCGAAACCAAAGGAAATCGAGGAAACAAAGGACGAGGAGCAACCCAAAAGCTCACAAAGTACCGCTCAAGTCCAACCTCTGGTTAAACCGATTCCAACTCTCATTCCGGAACCCGAGATTCCGAAGACTAAGCCTTCGATTCCATATCCGTCAAGGCTTAGTAACCAAAAGCTCCAAGACAAAACTAATGCTCAAATGATGAAGTTTCTTGAAATCTTTCAAAAGTTACACTTCGACATTAGTTTTGCGGATGCTTTGCTCTACATGCCCAAATTTGCCTCGATGTTTAAAAGCATGTTAAGCAACAAGGAAAAATTGGGCGAATTGACCAAAACTCCTTTGAATGAGAATTGCTCGGCGGTCCTCCTCAAAAAGTTACCCGAAAAACTTGGAGACCCCGGCAAATTTCTTATACCATGTGACTTTCCCGAGCTTGATGAATGCTTAGCCTTGGCCGATCTTGGTGCAAGCATCAATCTAATGCCACTTTCGGTATGGAAAAAGCTCTCTCTTCCCGAACTTACTCCGACACAAATGACTCTCGAGCTTGCCGACCGATCGGTAACTATACCTTTGGGTATTGCCGAGGATGTCTTTGTGAAGGTAGGAAAGTTCTATTTTCCGGCCGACTTCGTTATCATTGACTACAATGTTGATCCGAGGGTTCCTCTCATTCTTGGGAGGCCCTTCTTAAGGACATCACGTGCACTAATCGATGTGTACGGAGAAGAACTTACTCTTCGAGTCGATGACGAAGCCGTGACCTTTAATGTCGGGCACCTTTCAAAATTCCCTCGCAAATACTTTGAGGAATCGGTTAATCAAATCGATGTCATAGATATTGTTTGCGAGGAGCATAAACAAGAGGTGCTAGGTTGCTCGGAAAATTCTTCAAGTGGCAATCCCACTTCATTAGACCCCATCGTTGCTATCTCTTCCCCCTCTCTCACTCCATTTGAGGGAGGTGACTTCATTTTGGAAGAGATTGAAGCCTACCTTGCTAGTGATTCGACTCTACCAGAGTTTGATCCTAAAGACTTTGACCCGGAGGGAGACATTCGTCTCATTGAGCAATTGCTTAACATGGATCCTTTACCTCTCCCTCCGAAAGAACTTCATCACGAGGAAATCAAGCAAATTGAAAATCCAATTGTTGATCCTCCGGAGCTCGAACTTAAGAACTTACCTCCTCATCTCGAATATGCATTTTTGGAGGGTGATGATAAATTACCCGTCATTATTGCTAACGACTTAAAAGATGAGGAGAAATCCGCTCTCATAAAGGTTTTAAAGTCTCACAAGCATGCCATTGCTTGGAAACTTTCCGACATCAAGGGCATAAACCCGCAATTTTGTACTCACAAAATATTGATGGAGGACGACTTTAAACCGGCGGTTCAAAGTCAAAGAAGGGTGAATCCAAAAATTCATGAGGTTATCAAATCGGAAGTTATCAAACTTCTCGATGCCGGATTGATTTACCCTATCTCCGATAGTTCATGGGTGAGCCCGATTCATTGTGTGCCCAAAAAGGGCGGTATTACCGTTGTGGAAAATGACGACAACGAGTTGATCCCAACTCGTTTGGTGACGGGGTGGCGAGTATGCATTGATTATCGAAAGTTGAACGATGCTACTCGTAAAGACCATTTCCCGTTACCTTTCATGGACCTCATGCTTGAAAGATTAGCCGGAAACGATTACTATTGTTTCCTTGATGGATTCTCCGGCTACTTTCAAATTCCCATCGATCCGAAGGACCAAGAGAAGACCACCTTCACATGTCCCTACGGAACGTTTGCTTATCGTCGCATGCCATTCGGCTTATGCAATGCACCGGGCACGTTCCAAAGGTGTATGACCGCCATCTTTCACGACATGATTGAGAAAACGATGGAGGTCTTCATGGATGACTTCTCGGTCTTCGGTGATTCATTCCAATCTTGCCTCTCAAATTTAGACCGCATGTTGCAAAGGTGCGAAGACACCAATCTCGTGCTAAATTGGGAGAAGAGTCATTTTATGGTCAAAGAGGGCATCGTCCTCGGCCATAAAATTTCTAAATTCGGGATTAAGGTCGATCGAGCCAAAGTGGACGTTATCGCTAAGCTCCCTCATCCCACTTCTGTAAAAGGTATCCGGAGCTTTTTAGGTCATGCCGGCTTTTATCGAAGGTTTATCCAAGACTTTTCGAAGATCGCTCGACCCATGACTCATCTCCTCGAGAAGGATGCTCCATTCATCTTTTCGGAAGATTGTATTCAAGCGTTCAATACGCTTAAGAAAAAATTGACCGAAGCCCCTATCCTAGTTGCCCCCGATTGGGAACTACCATTCGAGCTCATGTGCGATGCAAGCGATTTCGCTATGGGTGCCGTCTTGGGGCAACGAAGGGCTCGACATTTTCAGCCTATACATTACGCAAGCAAGACTATGTCCGAGGCTCAATCAAACTACACCACTACGGAAAAAGAATTACTTGCCGTGGTGTACGCTTTTGAGAAATTCCGCCCGTACCTAGTCTTGAACAAATGCATAGTGTATACGGATCACTCGGCTTTGAAATATCTCTTCCAAAAGCAAGATGCTAAGCCGAGATTGCTCCGGTGGGTTCTCCTCCTCCAAGAATTCGATTTCACTATCCGTGATACGAAAGGAGCCGAGAACCTCGCGGCCGACCACCTCTCTCGCCTTGAAAATCCATACCGAGGTGATCTCGATAAAAAGGAAGTGACGGAAACATTTCCCCTCGAGACACTTGGTATGGTATCTCTAAGTGGAGATTCTAGTACCCCATGGTTTGCCGACTTCGCAAACTATCATGCGGGGAACTTCTTGATCAAAGGGATGTCGTCCCAACAAAAAAGAAAATTCTTCAAAGATGTTAAACATTACTTTTGGGACGACCCCTTTCTCTTCAAAGTTTGTGCGGATCAAATCATCCGGCGGTGTGTTCATGGCCAAGAAGCCATTGATATTCTTACGGCTTGCCACAATGGACCCACCGGGGGACACCATGGTGCAAACCTTACCGCCAAAAAGGTGTTTGATTCCGGCTTCTATTGGCCCTCGATCTACCGTGACGCCCATGACTTAGTCCAATCTTGCGACTCTTGTCAACGTCACGGCAAGATCACCCAAAAAGATGAAATGCCCCAAAATATCATACAAGTTTGTGAGTTATTTGACATTTGGGGTATTGACTTTATGGGGCCGTTCCCGTCTTCACGAGGGAACAAGTACATACTCGTGGCCGTCGACTATTTGTCTAAATGGGTGGAAGCGAAAGCGCTCCCCACCAACGACTCCCGAGTAGTTGTGAAATTCTTAAAATCTCTCTTTGCCCGGTTCGGAACTCCCCGCGCTATCATTAGTGATCGCGGTACTCACTTTTGCAATGACCAATTTGCAAAGGTCATGCTTAAGTACGGAGTTACACATCGACTTTCCACCGCCTATCATCCTCAAACTAGTGGAAAAGTCGAGGTTTCCAACCGTGGCTTAAAAAGAATTCTTGAGAGGACGGTTGGTGAAAACCGTGCCTCTTGGTCCGATAAGCTAGATGATGCATTATGGGCCTTCCGTACCGCTTTCAAAACACCCATCGGGTGTACTCCTTACAAACTCGTGTACGGAAAGGCTTTTCATCTTCCTATCGAGCTTGAGCACAAGGCCTATTGGGCCCTCAAGCATGCCAACTTCGATCTCAAGTCCGCGGGTGATCACCGAAAAGTTCAACTCAATGAATTAAATGAACTTCGGGATCAAGCCTACGAGAACTCTTTGATCTATAAAGAGAAGACAAAGAAGATCCATGACTCTAAAATCAAGAACCGCGTTTTCAACGTTGGTGATCGAGTCCTTCTTTTCAACTCTCGATTGAAGATATTCTCGGGTAAACTTAAAACCCGTTGGACCGGACCATTCACCGTCACCAAAGTTTATCCATATGGCACCATCGAGTTATCTCAAAACGACGGGCCAAACTTCAAGGTGAATGGTCATCGACTGAAGCACTACTTTGGAGGGGACATACCACCCTTGGTTGTCCCGGATCTCCAAACCTCTCCACCGGATCTCTAAATCCGAGGAGTTTCGTCAGGCTCGTGACGTTAAACAAGCGCTTCTCGGGAGGCAACCCCTGTATTATCTATCTATTTAATAAGTGACGGAGGAGCTCGCCTCTTCCATTTGTGTGCTCCGTGTTGGTTGTGAATGTGTAGGTTTGCACGGATATGTAGCCTCTCGAGTCTCGATTTGAGTACCTATTTTGTCGGGAACCGATATCCTTTATCTTTTGACTAACGTTTTTCTATTGCATAATTAATAAACGGCTTTAGATTTACGTAGAGACCCCTCGATTTTAGAAATATGCATTAAAATCGTTGAATTTTAGTATGGGGGTGGCATTCCCGTATTAGAAAACATTGAGGCCAATGTGTAGTTTTAGTATGGGGGGTATCTATCGATATCGTACTAAATTTTTGCTTAATTCCCGTGTATTCCCGTTTTACCACCAAAAAACAAAAAAAAACAAAAAAAGGTGTCTTTTTTTTTTTATGCCAAATTATTTTCCTAAAAAAAAGAAAAAAAAACAGAAAAAAAATGAGACCTAAGTGTTTGACTTTCCGTTGGGTGAGAACGAAGATAAAAATTTTGACTCGATTGAGCGTGTTGAGCTCTAGCCTAGCCCTTTACAAAGCTTAATCGTTTTTGCGAATCATTTAGAATGGGTTCTGTTAAACTTGCATTAATAGTTTCCATGGATGATTTTAAACTTGCTTAAACAAATGAGAAATGATAGAGTAAAATTTAAGTAAAGATGTTTCTTAATTATAAAGGTTAATTTTTGTACTATTTACTCCCAACATCTTATGAAAATTGTTTAAATAAAGTCGAATGGTCTAAAATATTCTTAGTTTTAAAACAACTTCCTTTAAAAGTTGCATATGATTAATCAAAGTCCACATTAGGGTATAATTAGCACCATGGAATGGGATGCGAAATTTGGCAAAATGTATAAATCCAATAATACCCGAAAGGTTGAGGATAATGTTGCTATAAATCCAAAAATTCTTACAAGAATGAGGATGAATAACCAAAGTCATAATAAAGCGTTCGATAAAAGTCACCAAACGGGTGTACACCAAGAATGAATAAAAGGCCAAGGTCTTAAAAGTTGCAATATTTGATATCTAGTGGAATAAGCCAAATTTCAAATCCATAATATATCGTGTTAAATTATACCTAGGCGGGGACTTTTGATTTAATCATATGAAATTTTTGAGGATCGAGTTTTTAACTACTTATTAATTAAATCGTCTTTCTTTATCTTCGAATTAAATAAGTGTTAAGGGAGTATTGAGTCCATAAATTAAAAATTACAAGTATTAGACATCTTATCTTAAACCGAGCTATGATCTTATTTTTAAACTTGTAAAAGGGCAAAGTAAAAACCGAGGACGACGAATTTTACCCATGAGGGGCAAAGATATGAATGCTTTTTGTTCCGTGATCCCTAAGCGTTAATTTCCAAAATTAATGAAAGGCTAAACAAGATGGTCTCGCAAAAAAATAAATAACGTAGCAATAGTGATCGTAAATAAATAATGTTGGTCATTTTAAGCGTGTGTGTGTAAATAATTGTGTCTTTTAAAAAATGGTTAAAACGGGACGTTTAAAAATTACGTTTTTCCCCTAAGGTAAAAACTTTGCTACTTTCAAAGTAATTAAATTAGGGGGTGATCGTAAAATTTTATCGGATATATTGCACGGGAGTTGCAATAGTTTAGTATGGGGGCGTGATGAGGTACTTAATACTCATCATTTTACCCTAACTTAAACGATAAAAAAGAAAAAAAACGAGAAAAAACGGACATATATCTTGTGTTTTCTGATTTTATTTTGCAGATCCGGTTTCCCGACAAAAAGACGAAACCAAAGTCAAAGTCAAGACCCGAGCACGACAATGGAACGAGCATAGAAAAATATCGATCCAAAAACTCAAACTATTATTTTACGGGCCAACTCGCAACCGTTTAACGGGCCGGGTCAGCCCGCAATAATAATACATCTAAAAGAAAAAAAACAAATGCTTTGAAGATATATACATTCACTCCACGTTTTTTTTGTAACAATTGGATAACAAGCCATTTGTTGGATCACACCAACAACAACCCAACACTTTTGCTACATATTTGGTGTTATGGGCCTCAAAGACTCCAAACACACTTTAGAAACAAACCGACCCCCTTGTTAACAGAAGAAAAAAAAGGACGAGTATTTGCAAAGTGATATTAGGGTTGTTGGTACCCACACATCACAGCCATCATTTTCATCATATCTTTTTTTTACCCTTTTTGGCTACAAATCAAGATCCTACCCACGTGAATGATCCACCCTGGCAATCCTTGTAAAAAATCTGAGCGCCAAATCCTTTAAATTTTAAGAAAGGCCAAGATTGAAAGATGAGTTTTGAAAATTTTCACCAATGGCTGAGATTTAATCAAGAAAGCACAAGTGGAAGATTTCAAATTTCTCCTCACAAAAGAAACACACATGGGTGAAGACAAAGACTTCAAGACTTCTATATAAAGACCCAAGAGATTGAAGACCAAGATAAGTAATTTTAGGGTTTAATCTTTAATTTTAATTGTTGTCTTTTAAGTAATATTCAGTTTTTAGCAATTATTGTACTCGAATTTTATCTAATTGAAGTATTGTTGAAAGAAATTAAATTATGTTCTTGTTATTTGTTTAAAGTTCTTGGCTGATTTTTGAAAAAAAAAAAAAGATTGTTATTTTTTTATGTTACTGCTACTTTTCAATTGATATATACTGCTAATGTCCAATTGATATATATATATAAAAAAAGGTTAACCCTTGTTACTATATAAAAAAAAAATAAAAAAAAAAGAGAAGTTTGGTATCTACTGTTCCGAAAAAGAAAAAAAAAGTACTATTGAAGTTGTTGCTGTTGGTGTTGGGTACGACAGAAAAAAAAAATGGTGCGAAAGTTTATTGTTGGTTCATTGGTTCGGAGCTTATTATGTTGAAGCTGCGGATATCGATATTGTTGTGGGTTAATTTATCCGGTTCGAAATATTGAGTCTCGACTCTTTTTCACGGGGTAGATGCAATTTCGTATGGCGGTTTTAGTTATTTAGGAGATAGGACTTCGTTATATTGTTGTTCTCAAAAGGTCAGATTTAATTTTTATTCCAGCTTTAGTTAAATTTTTAATTGTAGTGTTATTTGCAAAATAGATCTGCTTTTTTGTTATATTATATCTATTTTAGTTGCATCATTATTATATAGAAAAAAACAAGAACTGATTATGTTGGTTATAAGTAGTGGGGTTTAGTGGTTGTTGAATGAAAATGCTTTTAAAAAAAAAAATTTGCCACTAGTTGGAATCGAACCAGTGACCACTTCATTATCCCCTTTCTAAAGGGTCCACTCAACACACTAGGACCAACTGAGCTACAACATCTTTTTGTTAGTTGTTTACCATATGATTTATTTAAACACCTTTGTCGGTTTGTTTTTTTTTTAAATAAGCTCTAGGCTTTTAGGCTTAATACGAATTTATTTGATAAGTTGAAACGTTCAAGTTAATTTTCCTAGGACAAGTACTGTATTTTAGACATTCTCAAAACTATTCATATTTTTTTCACTTTAATTTTAATATTCTTTAAATCTTTTTTATATTATATTTTAGTTTAAAAAGTTAACTAAAAATATTTTACCTTTTTTTAATTCGAAAAAGAATATATAATTTTTAGTCTTAAAATAAATAACTTTAAGTTTTATAAACTAGAAAATTAATATTAGCACCTTTATAATTTATAGTAAGTTGTTAATAGGTTTTACGTTAGTTTAAAAATAGTCAATAATTAAATTAATTAGTTTTAAATAAATTTAGTTTTTTTATATAGAAGTAGACTTTTGTTCATTTTTATATTTTAGCATTTTGTCATTTGAATCCTAGTTTAATTGTACCTTGCATTTTATTGTAGTAATTAAATTTGCATTGGCATTAGCATAATACTTGTTATTTGTTTATGTGTATTCCCGATAACTATTTATGCTCCCCGTAGTATCATTGCATTTCCAAAAAAAAAAAACAAAAACAAAATCAGGAACCAATCATTCAAGCATCAAATACCAAAATCCGTGCGCCGATTCAATTCACAATTTCGCGAGGAAACGACCCGGGACGATTCGATTATCACTTTTTCCTAATCGTGATCTTCTTATCAATACTTCCCGATCACATATATTTGTGATTTCACATTTCACTTCTTTTCCTAAAGAGTGATCCGTCTAATTACTATATATATATATTTGCTATACTATATCGAAGATATCAATCATCTCTATCAAGATCCTCGCTTCGCATCGAATTTCTAGAGATTGGCTCAGAAGTAATTGGGAACGAACCTTGATGAGAGTACTGTTTACCACCCCAATCGAAAGGACGAGGTAAAGTAACGATACAAAACACTAGAAGTGTTGTTTTATGCTTGAATGATTGACCTTTGGTAATAAACCGTATAATCGTTTTCCTTTGGAGAGATTATCATTGATAATTATCGTATTAAGATCGAGATCGAATCTTGTGAGGATCTATATGAGAGCACCTGGAAGCAGGAGTTGGGAGGAAGACACCCGACATACACCCATTGTGAGTTGGACATGTCTTTTAGGTTTAAGGTTGCCTATGATGACGAACCTAACCTCACAAAATACCCGACCCGCGAGACCTGAAATGATTGTGGAAATTAGGATCTGATTATTGACTGCCAGTAGTGGGCAGGTGGTTATGTGAATATGAAATTTAGATCTTGAAGTGCAGGATAGGTAGCAAAGTTATGCCAAAAATTTTCGCCTTGGAAAAATGAATTGATGATCTGAGAGATCATGGGAAATAAGTCCCCGTTTTATGTGACCATTGAGATAATGTAAAAAGTTGGTTTAAAAGGCATATAAGCTGGATCTACCCTAGGAATTCAAGGGCTGCACGAATTATGTTTCGTATATCGAACTTGATAAAACATCTATCAAGTGAAAATCTGATTACTTCTTGATGAAGTTTAGATCGGCGAAAAGTTGCATTCATAACATCATGGATAGAGAAAGTAAGTCAACATTAAGCCTGATCGTATTCCTGTAGTTATGTTTGATGAAACTCGCGTATTGTAATGAATCACACTTGTGAGAAAAGACCGAATGTGGAGGAAATACCCACATGGATCTAACTCTATAAGAAGCGAGTAGTAAGATAAATTGATCTTTGAGGACAAAGATCCTGTTTAGGGGTAAATGCTGTGACAATCAGTCAATTTATGGTTGATATTTTATTCTCAAATATTATTTACAAATATTATTTTAATGTTATATTATGAACTCACTCATTTATAGGAAGAAATTTGGGTTTACGTCTTGAAGTAGCGTCGACTACGTCTAAACCGGAGGACTCTACGTTACGTGCTTACGTTTACATACACCGTTTTTGGTGACAGTCCGACATTTCAGGAAATAAATTTATCCGTGAATATTATTTTGAAATTTTAATTTGTGTTGGTTCATAAGCTCACAAATTTACGAGAAGAAATTAGAGCTTACGTGAATAATTTAGCATCTTTTACGATTAAACCGGAAACCCTAGGTTTACGTATTTACGTTTTTGAACTCCGCTTTTGATGAGACAATTCTTATTAGATTCGTTTTCAGCCGTTGATTCATAATTTATAAAAACGTTTTTCGTAAAACGACCCGAGGGCACGCAAATCAAGGAAACTAGAATCGAGGAGTACCCGTAAATTAATAGAGGTGAGACAATTTTACACTTGCCCCACCCCTATACAAGTGGCGGCCAAGCTTAGCTAACACACTTCATGTGTGTCAACTTGATATTAAACCAAGGACACATGTCTTCCTTTCCATTCAAAACCATATAACACTTAAAACTAGCAAACTACAAACCATCCTCCCATTTCTCACATGCAAAACAAATTAAAACTCTATCTTTCTCCTCTTGTTGGCCGTCCACTATAGCACCACCACCACCATGTTCATAAAAAATCTAGCCATGAATTCTATGTATAATCAACATATGTTGAAGCTTAGCTAAAAGGATGAAGATTGGAGGTGATCTTAACATACAAAAAGGAGTTTCCATGGAGTTTATGGGCTGATTTTCATGAAGATATTCATCCATTTGAAGTACCCAAGAAGTTCATTTGCCAAGTTGAAGGTTTGGTAACAAGGAACCAAGCCTTGTTCATCAAAATCCCATATTTTCATCATATTGGTGGTATAGAGATTATTTCTTCCTATCATCTTGTTATTTTGAACATTTAATCTTGTATTTTATTCATTTATGTATATGTATATTATGATGAATGATGATCAAAAGTATTATGTGGGGATCTTGTGTTGATAGATTTGATTAAAAAGATTAAAATCTACATGAAAGGATGTTAAAATCATGCTTAAAATAGTAGGCTGTATAAAACAGTAAAGAACCTTATGATAAAATGTTAAAATTGCTTGGATAAATTAATATAAAGTAAGCTATGAGACTTATACATATGTGAGAGTTGGCCACACAATGGAATCCTTAAAATGAGTGAGATATGATTAAAACAATATTGAAGTTCAAATCTGATTAGTCTGTTTTGGACGGACTGTTAGGGACATTTAGAGATTGATTGAGCAGTATCTAAAACTGAGTTAATTGTAGCACATAATATGTAGTTTGTGTCACCCAAAAATGAGCTTCTATCTCCTTGTATAACTCAAGATATGGTAAAAAGGTGAAAGTGAAAATAATAATCAGATTTGTAAAATAAAAGTATATAGTATAATATTAGCACTCAAGTTAATATAATATAAAATGTATGCCTAAAACCCACTAACTTATATATTATATAAAAATAAGTATGTAATTTAATAAATAAAAGTGACATTTTATAAAAATAACAAATTGATAAGTTTTATAAGTTATAAAACTAAAAACATAAGTTTTACGTCTTTTCGGCTAAAACCGTAAAACTAACGTTTTTGTCATTTAAAGCTTAGACGGTCGGACCCCTATAATGTTAACTTTTTATAACTCATCTACTGATGTATAAGTATATTTGACAAGTAAAAACCGATAAAACTCGAGCTTTATAACTTATGGACATTAACGGGCCAAAGTAGCCTTATTGGAGTATTGACTCAACTAGTTTGGATAAACACTAATGGACGTACTCATTGGGCTTAACCCACTTGAGCCCAACATATGATTAAAGGCCTGATATTAAAAAGTATAAATGGGCTAATATAAAGTGTTGGACTTTAATGGGCTTATTGTTCCTTAATATGGAATTGGATTGAAACTAGTGTAACTGGTCAAAAATTTGACTAACACATAACACTATAATGTGTATGAAGAGATAAAAATCCCACTTGATCATAATCATACTTAGAATATCATATATATATACATAGCCATTGTTTTTATTAAAGTCATTGGACAAGAGTCTAAGACAAGTATTATTTTTCTCGGTTTCTGTGATTGAAGCACGTACCGTACATCTAAATCGTCGATAACCCGCCTTTCCCAATCAACGTGAGTTCATAGCCTCGCACTCTTTTAAATGTTTTAATAAAATGTTTTATAAACCCGCGAGGGAGATAACATGTTAGTTTTAATAAAATAGGACACCAGTTGTCCCAAATGTTTGTTTATTGATTTCGACCTGAATGATTATATGACCCGATGAATGATTTTATGACCCGATGTATGGAATAAAATGGATTATTATTAGTTAGGTTATGTCACTAAAAGTCCAATTAGCATGAATTGTGAACTACCGGTATTTGGTAGACGCTTATGCATATAATAGTACTATTTGGGGAAGATCACCACAGTTCGCGCCTTGACGGTTGATCCCCGTCGTGCCACATTTATTGGTAAGCGAATTTATGTATGAGAAGATTTATATAAGCGTGATTATTGTGACGACACGCTGTTTTAGATGGGCAGATGAGTTTCGGGTTAGCTACCCGTTGTTGGTTATAGTAAGCTAGCAATGTCATGCGGCTTATAATAATCTAATAATGAAAATACTGCTACACGCATTGAATTACAATATATTTCCTGACTAGCAATACGGGGTCTTATTATTGATATTATGTTCGTGTTTTGGTTTTACATAACCATATTCATATAACGTTTTTTATTTAACTCTATACAACGTTATAAAACGTATTGTATGATGTTTTTACGAGATTGTTTCGTATAATGGTTTTGAAGGCAAAAGCCTATAGTATGATTTACAACAAAGATTTGTATAAAATATTTTTGGCTTATTTTATGGCCTACGACAAAGAATTGTACAAAATGATTTTCGGTAATAATTTTATACCGATGATATATTAATGGTTTTTATTAAACTCTATGAATTCACTCGGCGTTTTCGCTGACCTTTTCTTTACATGTCTTATCTCAGGTACTTGAAGGTAATTCTCAGGAAGACGACAAGAATTTATGGCCCACACTTAAATAACAATTTCCATTCAAATGATTTGTAAAATTGTATGAAATAGTATGACTTGGGACCTATGTAAATTTGATATTCATGAATGGAAAATGCTTTATTATTAAACGAAGCAAATGTTTATGCGTTGTCTATGATTTGAGTAATGTGCTATCCCGTAACACCAACGACTCTTCCGCTTAACTAAAGTATGAATATTTGGGGGTGTTACAAAATCTCCCACATAAAACGAGTATCCATGTGTAGCAAGGTGACGTGAATGAAATAACCGAATGTAAATACAAGTGAACGACGTTTAATCTTCCTTGTGGGAGGAAGTAATACACCAAATGTGGTATGTTTACAGGCGTGCGAGTACACGTGTAAGTAAACTCGAGGAGTAAGGGAGGAGCCCTTGGTGACTTTGAGAGGGAAAGGATTATCCCAATCGAGGTGCAATAATTAAAATTCACAAGAAAATATATACGTAATACTAATTTGGTGGCACACCACGCACGACTATCACTCTTAAGAGAATCACAAGGGAACGGAGAAACGAGGCGACGTGTAGCACTTAAGAGCCTGCTTCTTTTGAATGTGAAATACACTCGCCTTATACCCCCACACAGTGACTTCTCTCTCAAGCTCTAATAGATTGTAGTATTTATCTGTTGTGCCTTAATTAAATTTGATCGATACACATAAGTGGAACCGGAACGCCGCCACAAACGGTGTATTGCAATGCAATACTTGTGGAAGTGGGTTTATTGGTGGTTCGTATCTACGTATACTTAATATTTATTTATAGTAATATAGAAAAAATATTTTTGTATTTTTTTTTTATTTTTTAAACAGAATATATTCACAAGAAAATCGAGAGAGAAATCGAAGTAGAAAAAGTAATATGTACGTAGTATTTTTGGTGTAACTCTTAGGAAAGAGTTACTTTTGGATTTTTTAATTTTTTGGTTCAATTCTTAGGAAAGAAATTGCTTTTGTTATTTTTATTATTTTTTTGTATTTTTATATTTTTGTTTTTTTATGTTTTTGATTATCAAAAAAAATAACGTTCACAAAGTGAACAGTTCCCAAAATCCAATACGTCTCACAAAAAAACGTCAATCTTCACGAAAAGAACAGGCAGCGGCGCCATTTAAGCCATTTTTAGTACAAGTTCATTTTCTTGGAATCTTATCGAACTGAAAGCCGGTTTTTTTATTAAGACTTAATTGTTCTCGGTTAAGATTAGTAATTTGGTATTTAAACTACTTGGCAAATAAAGCACGTAAAAAATTGCGAAAATAATATCTATCTACGTATAGGTACTATTCTAAAACACGTTGCAAATACAACAATTAAATGCACGAAATAAAAAATGGAAAATTGATAACTAGATTTTAGTTAAGAAAATTGTTCGTTGAACTGGTCTAATCGAATTGATCCTGGTTTTATGTGTGACTCAGTTGTTCATTGGTGGAACAAATAGTTGTGTCGTTGTAGTAATTAAAATGTGCAAAACTTTAAGGTAAAGAGCAAGTAAAGTAAATCTAACTCTAATTTAAAGTAAATGACAAGTATTTAAAAGCGTGACGGAAAGTAAAAGGTAATTAAAGTAAATAACGCAAACTTAAATCTATCTAAGGAAAACTTAAAACGCAACTAAAACTAAAACTTAAACTAAGGCAAGGCTAAAATAAATCTAAGGCAATTAAACTAAAAGTGCGACTAAGGAAAAGGCGGGAAAAATAAAGCTTGAAAATTAAAAACATAAAGTTAAAAACTGAATCTAAAAAGAACCTGAAAATAGCTCATCCGGAATAATACCCTCATTCGGAATAAACATTCATCCGGAATGTCACCTTCGTTCGGAATGTTCTTCTTCACTCGGAATATTAACCAAAGCCCTTGATCCGGAATAAATCCTTTATCCGGAATATGTCACTTATCCGGAATAAAGTCTTGATTCGGAATAAAGCCTTGATCCGGAATGATGTCTTGATCCGGAATATATTTTGATCCGGAATGTTGTGCTTGATCTAGAATATTTGGTATTCCGGATGAAAGGTTTGATCCGGAATAATAAATTATACCGAGTAAAACTCTTTGATCCGGAAAATTAGATATTCCGGATGAACACCTTTGCTGAACCCTTGATCCGGAATGCAAAATATTCCGAATGAACCAACCCTAAAATCCTTCACTCGGAATGTGTTGTTGATCCGGAATATGGCCTTGATCCGGAATATGTCACTTATTCTGGATGAACTCCCTTTATTTGGAAAAATCAACACACAATCTTCACTGATGGAACTTTTGGCTTGATCCGGAATGTTTCCTGGGAAAGATCAGTAACAGACAAAGCGAAGAAAAAGGGATACAAAGATAAACACGAATCTAATAGAAACTGAACAAAATCAACCACAAGATTAAATCAAACTAAACACAAAACATCTACTAATGATAATCAAACAATCCAAAACAATCAAACTAACAAATATAACCAAAATAATCAAAACCCACTTTAATCAACAAAAACTCAAAACATAAACATAAAAATCAAAGATTAAAGAAAGGTAGATAGGAGATGAACAATAAAAATAAAGATTGACAAGAATTAAAAGGAAACTTACTTGAAATTAAAGGTATTTAAGGTGCAAGACAAGTATTTAAATTTGACATGAAATTAAATGACAAGGTAATTAAATGTGCAAGGTAATTAAAATGGAAGAAATAGTTTGTCAAGCTATCCAACAAAGGAAAATGAAATAAATCCTAATCTATTTATAGGGGAGATTAGGGAGTGCTTAGGAAGCTTCCTCCCGCTTTCATCTTTTCTTTAATTGCATGCTTAAGTCCTTGATCTTCTTAATCCTTTATTAATCTTCTTAATACTTGGACTTTAATGACTTTGTCTCGGGATTTCTTTGAACTCGTCTTGTAATTCTTCAATAAATTAGACTTGAGTTCTTCGGCTTTTAGTAAACTTTCGTCTTTTGACTTTTTCTTCGATAAATCTTCAGAATTGGTCTTGGACTTCCGTTCTTTTTGCACTCTTGACTTCTTGACTTCGTCTTTCGTCTTTTTCTTCGATAAAAGCCCGTGAATGCCCGTGTTTTCTCCACTTTTCACCTTTCGTCCTAAATCACAACAAAAACACAAACCACGCATAATTCCGACATAAATGACATAAAATACACGTTTTGGCTCGGTTATTATTGTAATTAAGTGGTAAAAAGGATGGGTGTTTACACACCTATCAAATCCCCTACACTTGACCATTGCAATGTCCTCATGCAATGCAGTAGTTACAAAGCACGTTTACACTTTTCATCACAATCAATCCACCTTGGCCTTTATTAAAGAGATAGAAAATAACAAAACAAGTAAAGAAATCAAAAGCATACCTTAGGGTTTTTGAAAATGTGGTGAATGATCATCATCCTCAAGTTTTCACTTTCTCCAAACCAAGCTTAAAAACGAGATCATTGTTATTATAAGTTAGCAAACTAACACGAACTCATGTGGGCCAATTATTCACTTAGACTCCCTTATTCCTAGGTGTATCTCTTATATTTTATTGTTGTCTTGAATGATCACGAGGATACATTGTTGACTTATTTCGATAGTTATTGAGTCTGAAAATAAAGTGGGACGATTTAATCAATAGTTAGCTAAAGGACAAAATCTTTTAAAACTGCTTCTCGGGACCTCATAAAGTTCATATCTTGGCATAACTCGCTTCGCGATTTGAGACCTTTCTCGGAACGATATTTGGCAGCGACTTCATACTTCAAACCTTGAGAGACGTTCATGAAATAATGGTCTTCTCTTCATAATAGGAATTTCTTCACTTGAAGTTTTGAGAGATTCTTCATACTTGGACCACGACTTCTTCATTTTTCTCCAATCATTATTTTGGACTTTGATATACAACGATCCGCCTCCTTTTTGGACTTGGATCTATTTACCCTCATACCTTGTTAGGGCCTTTTCGGATAGACTTCTCCATGACTTTTGGGGAGTTTTTGCTTTTCGTCGTGCGTCTCGATCCTTCATATTGATTTTCGATAAATGATTCTTCACATCACTTTTGGATCCTTAGCAACAAAATATAGCCCTCATGCCTTGTTAGGGCCTTTTCGGACTCGCCAATCTTCGCATCCCGCTTCAATAAGTTATGCCTTGGCTATGAACTCTAATCCATACCGAGCAACTTTTAAACGATCTTGGGCTAGAAGCTAAGTAACTTTTCAAATCGTACAACCTTATTTATTGCAGATAAATTTATTAGCAAGCGATGGGAGAATAGGCTTATAATTAACTCACATAAATTCACGAAAGAATACCAAACTTATAATTGACTCTATCATCTCTCGTTCTCCACAGTTTAAAATCTCAAGGAATGAGACTCGTGGATGCTTAGCCTATTAAATCAAAGTTTTGGGTTTTCGAGTCGCCTATAGGATCTTGCAAATTCTTAGACTCTTTCAAGTTTAAAAATCGCATTTTAAAGTTCCCTTGATAAACGACTCTCTAGGAGCAATTATAGGAACTTGCGAAAAGTTCTTGTTCTTAACCCGTGAGAGTTAAGACTTTCGCGTTTTATAGCTCCCTATATAAAAGCCTAGCAAAACTTGACTTAAACATGTTAAGGATACTAGCTAGAGTAAACTTAGATAAGTAAACTCGGGTTGAGTCAAAAGATTCACAACGTTTAAAAATAAAACCACTTTATTAAAAATTTATTCTTGTAAAGAAAGAAAATAACTATACAAAGAGGAAAAACTAATAGGCCAAAATAGATCAAAAATTTTGAAAAATGTCGAAAAATTGATTTTTCGGTTAAAATAAGGACAAATACAAGGGAAAGGCCACTTAACTTCGATAGAAGTCCCCCTACACTTAATATAAACATTGTCCTCAATGTTTAAGCATGTGGGAGTAAACTCCCCTACACTTAGGATATTGTGCACTTTGTTTAAATCTCGCTAAGGAAAAGACAACTAAAGAGATTCCTATTTTAATATTGGAAAATATAAAATAGTGAATCGAAAAGAGTTTAGGATAGAACCGGGAAAATGGGAACACGGAATCACGGGTCGTCAAAAATCATCAAGAGTGTGTCTTTGAAGCTCGAATCCCTGAATAGTAGAAGAGAGGAAATAGCAAACACCAACGGGTCTCCCCTACACTTAGGATAAAGAAAGCTAAAAGATAGATACATGGGTTGCCTCCCAAGAAACGCTTGATTTTTGATTACCGAGTCATGAGCCTGACTCGACCTTGATTAGCATAGGAAGAAGCATGAAACATATCCACCGGGATCAAAGACATAGTTTTCGTCCATCAAATAGCACAAGCTTAAGGCGAACAAGGAAAGCCAAAGAAGAATAGGCAAGGTTCCCTTAAGCAAAGATGGAGCACGGTGGAAGCAAGGGTGAAGTGGTGCAAGCAGATTTCCAATAGTTCCAAAGATTTTTCCTTTTATTTCATCAGACGGATACTGAGATGGCTAAAGAATATCGATACCGGGGTCGAACACCTTTTCCTTTAGGGGAAAATAGCACTCAGGCGCAGCAGAATGTGAAGAAGATCCGCGAAGAAGATGCACAACCTCGTCCTCAGAAGGTGGACAAAGAGGTGTTAAATCATACGTGTTGCGGATGTTGGTGTCGACCGGTTGCTTCTCCTTTGAAAGAATTTTCTTCAAATCCAAAGTAGGATCAAGACCATAATCATCAAAATCTAAAGGAGGTGCATCACTCTCATGAGGGAAGTATGTATTGAGAAATGTAGAGAAGTCTTCCTCAAATGAGTAATCGTCCAAAGTAGGATCAAGTGATGGCGGAGGATCTTCATCATGAGAAGAATCACTCGAAAGAGTATCAGCCTCATCAAAATCATCATAAATGGGCATGTCGGGATACTCGGAAGCAAAGTCATCATAATCATCCGTATCTGAGCTAGAATCATCATCATAAGCATCAAAGATCGGTGGAGAATCATAAATGGGTGAAGGTTCCAAATTGGATAGAGAATCATCCACATCATCTTGAAAAAGTGGATTATCAATGCAAGACTCGAATAGAGGATTATTGTAGATGACAAAATCATCAAGCACATTGATCATATTCGCTGATTCTCGTCCATAGGATTTTCTTGTAAGCTTCCCCATTTTAAAAACTTGTGCATCATCCCCGACTCTTAAGATGAGCTCACTTTCGGCAACATCAACTAGAGCTCTTCTGGTTCTCAAGAATGGCCGACCAAGTATTAAAGGAATACGAGGTTCCATTTCATAATCAACAACGACAAAGTCGACCGGGAAAGTAAATGTGCCAATTTTAATGAACACGTCTTCGGCAATACCAACGGGGTAAGCGAGAGTGCAATTGGCAAGTTCAAGAGTCATCTTTGTTGGAGTAAGGTCGGGTAATGATAGTGTTTTCCAAACACTCAAAGGCATAAGATTAATACTGGCCCCGAGATCAGCTAGGGCAGTAAATTCTTCAGTTTTGTTAAAGATGCAAGGCAACACAAAACGACCGGGATCTCCAAGTTTTTCCGGAAGTTCTTTAAGAATAACTGTGGAGCAGTTTTCATTTAAGCGTGTGTTGGCGAGCTCAATCAGCTTCTCCTTCTTGTTAAGCAATTCCTTAAATGCTTTGACAAATTTCGGCATGTGGACAAGTGCTTCAACAAGGCTAATGTTGAAAGTCATTTGAGAGATCATCTTCAAATAATTCGACACTTGAATGTCATCCTTTGTGTGCATTTTGGTCTTGCCTAAGCGAGATGGATAAGGAATATTGGGGTTGGGTGGTGAAGGTGTAGGTATAGGTTGAGATGTTGAAGGGTTCTTCTTGGGGACATCGTCATGACGAGGCGGAGACGATAATGGTGTACTAATACTCGGTGTAGGAGGAGTAGGGATAAATGGTGGTGGAGGAGGTGTAGATGATGGGGGTGGAATAGGTGGTCCTACTATGGTAACTCCACTATGGGTAGTAATAGCACTCACATTTGCTCGCGGATTGGTGACGGTGTTTGAAGGTAGAGAACTCGAGGTAGAGGGTTGAGTAGTGGGCAAGAAACTAGCAAGCATATTCTTCAAATCATTCGTTTGATTGCTGAAGGAGGATTGGATATTATCTCGAAGCTCGGATCTTATGTCATTCCCTTGCTTGGTGATATCCCCTTTCAGGTTGATAATTTGGCTCTGCAGATTCTTGATTTGCTCACCTTGGGTTCTCATTAAAGCTTCAACATCTTGAGGAATGGGTGGGGCTTGTTGAGCGGGTGGGTGATAAGGATTAGAAGCTCTAGGTGGGATTTGGTTGCTTCTAGTGTAATTGTTGGCGGGGTTTTGGTTTTGAGGAGAAAAATCGGGGGAAAGGTAGTTGTTTGATCGGTAACTCAGCAAATTTCTATCCCCTTAAGGTCGGGCTTGGTAATTTTCCGGTGAATAATTACCATAAGCTGCATACACGTTTTCCGGATTTCCTTGTGTAGAAGGACAATCAGTGTATGAGTGTGGACCGCCGCATGTCTCACAAGAAGGTGCTACCGCTTTAACTTGTTGTTGGTTTGTAGCGAGAAGCAAGATATTTTTGTTCATTTCAGTCATCATGCGGGTGAATTCGGTCATATCGGGGCTTGCTGAAGTAGAAGAAACATTGACTCTCGGGTTGTTCCTTGAAGAAGCGGAGGAATCCCAGTTTTTGTGGTGAGTAGTCATGTTCTCAATAAGCTCTCTACACTCCCCGGGTCTCCTTTTCATAAATGTGCCACCGGTGGCTGCATTAATCGTATCACGATCACGAAAAGTCAAACCGTTGTAGAAAGTATCAATTAAGGTTACAGGGAGCATGTTGTGGTTTGGACAACGATCAATCAAAACATTATATCTTTCCCAAGCATCAAAGAGAGATTCATCGGGGTCTTGCATGAAACCGCTGATTTGATTGCGAAGGCTCGTGACCATGGATGGTGGAAAGTAGCGCGACAAAAAGCGTTGAGTCATGTCATCCCAAGTATGAATAGAATTCTTTGGAAGACGATCAAAACATTTCTCGGCGTAGTGTGATAAAGTATGTGGAAAGAGTTGAAGGCGAAGAACATCCATTGTGGCACCGGTGCACTTCATGCTTTGAGTGATTGTAATTAACTTGTCGAGGTGTTTGTTGGAATCATCATCAGGCATTCCTCGAAAAGGATTTGTTTGCACTTGCTGAATCATGTGGTGCTTCAACGAAAACTCCGGAGCCGTGATTTGCATCGGCGCAATCGGTCCTTCTCGTCCAAACATGATGGGTTGACAAAGCTCCTCCATTGTCCGAAGATCGGGCTGTGGAAGAACATTGTTGTTATTGTTGAGGTGCGGTGGATTATTGTTGTGGTTCACACCTGCCATACTTAAATCTTCTCGAGTCTCGGGCTCTTGATAATTAGAAGATCTAGTACGCATACACCTGCGAAAGCAAAAGAAAACAATACCAAATACAAAGAGAATATATATACACAATAAAAATAAAATCTTTTTGGATTTTTGAAATTTTTAATTTTTATGGGTTTTTTAACAATTTTTTAATTTTTATGGTTTTTTGAATTTTTAAGCAAGAAAAATAACGCTCACAAGTGAACGGATCCCAGAAAAGCAACGCGTCTCTCACAGAAAACCGTTAATCTTTACGAAAAGAGCCGGCAGCGGCGGCATTTTAATGAATGGATTTTACCTAGTAAGAAAGTTAAGCTCTCGGTATCTTAACAAATTGATTTCCGGTTCTATGTGTGACTCAGTTGTTCTTTGGTGGAACAAATAGTTGTGTCGTTGTAGTAATTAAAATGTGCAAAACTTTAAGGTAAAGAGCAAGTAAAGTAAATCTAACTCTAATTTAAAGTAAATGACAAGTATTTAAAAGCGTGACGGAAAGTAAAAGGTAATTAAAGTAAATAACGCAAACTTAAATCTATCTAAGGCAAACTTAAAAAGCAACTAAAACTAAAACTTAAACTAAGGCAAGGCTAAAATAAATCTAAGGCAATTAAACTAAAAGTGCGACTAAGGAAAAGGCGGGAAAAATAAAGCTTGAAAATTAAAAACAGAAAGTTAAAAACTGAAACTAAAAAGAACCTGAAAATAGCTCATCCGGAATAATACCCTCATTCGGAATAAACATTCATCCGGAATGTCACCTTCGTTCGGAATGTTCTTCTTCACTCGGAATATTAACCAAAGCCCTTGATCCGGAATAAATCCTTTATCCGGAATATGTCACTTATCCGGAATAAAGTCTTGATTCGGAATAAAGCCTTGATCCGGAATGATGTCTTCATCCGGAATATATTTTGATCTAGAATGTTGTGCTTGATCCGGAATATTTGGTATTCCGAATGAAAGGTTTGATCCGGAATAATAAATTTTTCCGAGTAAAACTCTTTGATCCGGAATATTGGATATTCCGGATGAACACCTTTGCTAACCCTTGATCAGGAATGCAAAATATTCCGAATGAACCAACCCTAAAATCCTTCACTCGGAATGTGTTGTTGATCCGGAATATGGCCTTGATCCGGAATATGTCACTTATTCCGGATGAACTCCCTTTATTCGGAATAATCAACACACAATCTTCACTGATGGAACTTTTGGCTTGATCCGGAATGTTTCCTGGGAAAGATCAGTAACAGACAAAGCGAAGAACAAGGGATACAAAGATAAACACGAATCTAATAGAAACTGAACAAAATCAACCACAAGATTAAATCAAACTAAACACAAAACATCTACTAATGATAATCAAACAATCCAAAACAATCAAACTAACAAATATAACCAAAATAATCAAAACCCACTTTAATCAATAAAAACTCAAAACATAAACATGAACATAAACATAAAAATCAAAGATTAAAGAAAGGTAGATAGGAGATGAACAATAAAAATAAAGATTGACAAGAATTAAAAGGAAACTTACTTGAAATTAAAGGTATTTAAGGTGCAAGACAAGTATTTAAATTTGACATGAAATTAAATGACAAGGTAATTAAATGTGCAAGGTAATTAAAATGGAAGAAATAGTTTGTCAAGCTATCCAACAAAGGAAAATGAAATAAATCCTAATCTATTTATAGGGGAGATTAGGGAGTTCTTAGGAAGCTTCCTCCCTCTTTCATCTTTTCTTTAATTGCATGCTTTAGTCCTTGATCTTCTTAATCCTTTGTTAATCTTCTTAATACTTGGACTTTAATGACTTTGTCTCGGGATTTCTTTGAACTCGTCTTGTAATTCTTCAATAAATTAGACTTGAGTTCTTCGGCTTTTAGTAAACTTCCGTCTTTTGACTTTTTCTTCGATAAATATTTAGAATTGGTCTTGGACTTCCGGTCTTTTTGCACTCTTGACTTCGTCTTTCGTCTTTTTCTTCGATAAAAGCCCGTGAATGCCCGTGTTTTCTCCACTTTTCACCTTTTCGTCCAAATCACAACAAAAACACAAACCACGCATAATTCCGACATAAATGACATAAAATACACGTTTTGGCTCGGTTATTATTGTAATTAAGTGGTAAAAAGGATGGGTGTTTACACACCTATCAAAAATACAATTTCATTCTACAAAATTAAATTGCAAATGACAAAATATCAACTAACTTTATAAAAAAAATGACTTTATAAAAGAAAACTGATTTCTTCAAAATATTAAAATCTAAATCTATTAAAACTAAGCTATTTCCACTTTTCTATATCTGATGCCCAATATCTACGGGCCAAAAATATATATCAGCGGAACAACCTAATTCGAAACTTCAATTGATCTTAATGGTTAAATAACTTAAAACTTTAACAGTCCAAAATCCATTCGTTTAACAGTTTAACATTCTAAGTGTAAACTATATTAACACTACACTGAATTGTTAAACATGCAGGCCCAACAAAATTGAATTCTACCATTTACGAAACTAAACCAAGTCAACATAATTCATTTTTTAACAATTTGACTTATCAAAAAAAGATCAACACAAAACTGTAAAATACTAAAGATGCTACAGATCTTTATGAGTCATTTAGCTAGCCCAAAGTCTAAGTATTGATCTAATTGAACACTTACACTACTCCCTGTATCAACCTTAACTACTCATAAGCTGAATTCAGTTTCACTAATTCGTTTAAACAAAGAGACTACCGTGACAAAAATTTAGGCAGAAAGAAAAGTAATATCAGCTAGAAAACTTTGTTCATTGAACTAGATAAAGCTGGTATACAATAGCTAATTCTATAAGCTGATTAAGCTAATGATTTCTAACTACAAATGCAGAGAAAAATAGTAAAAGGATGAGACCTCTCCTTCCAGGCCATGTCCACTGATGTAGAGCTACTCTTCTACTTTTCTAACAGAATGTTGATACAAAAGTTGGATGGACCGAGCTTGACCCAAATTAGGCTTAATTCGGGGTCTTGTCGACTCCGGATCTTGCACCAAGTGAAACTTGTTTAAGGACCCCGCGCACTAGAAACAAACACAGTTAGGCTTATCGTGGGTTTGTAACCCACGATTAGACTCTGGCGTGAGAGTAAGTAATCGATTTGAGTATATTAGGGCTTAGGGTATTGTGTGTATCGTACCTTTGTGGAACCGTGGGGGTTCCTTTTATACTCGAGAGAGTCCTGGCTGGGCCCTCTATTCTTGCGGCCAAAGGAAGAGATAATGACTCAAAATATATTAATCCTTATCGCATAACTGAGGTACGTGTATATCCTCCTTCCTTAGGCGAATATAATCATAAGATAGATTATATTCTCGTCTGATCATGTCGTAGTGCGACGAGGACGCGGTTAAGTAATGAACCGTATGTGCGACAGCGACTTACCGGGCCTCCTGGGCTGCGCGCACATCACATAAATATCAATCCACTCCTAATGGATACGGGTAGTACCCGTGAGTCAGACTATCCAGCCCGACTAGGGACTATACGTCATCATGTCCCCCCAGTCTAGTGGTCACAGGTTCCAACCGCGGCTACTGGACTATTAATCTCTAAGGCACCTTCGTAGACATCCCGTAAGCATAAATGAAATTCGTGCGCAATGTCAAATCAAATGAAATGATTTTGAATTTTCCCATGAACATGAATCCACGTCATATACCACTAGTACCAACCTTTTTTCTCAACTGGGAAAGGCATCAACCACGTCAGAGGGACCAACTAATAAATACCGTAGGATGAACTAAACCCTTGGACACATGTCGCATGATCCCATGTGTCGAAAGTGGATATAAATGCAGTTCAGCTGACCTTCAATCTTCTTTATATCATTTCAAAAAAACTTCCACCATTTTGAAAATAACAAGAAATAGTCACCATAGCAGAAAACATCTTCAAACCAACACCTAACTAATTTACTTGGAGAAGGAAAAAATGGTGGCACAGCTATTCGATGTGACGTCACGTATATCAAAACAAGAACTTTCCATTTTTGCCACCAAATACCACATTTCTACAGTCCTCCATCCGACTGAGTCGGATCCGCAAGCACACATTGGAAGCTATCCTGCTGGAAAAATTGGTGGATATACCAGTTTTTTTGAGTTTTCCAACAACCGTATACCACTAAGCCTTTTTTGATCGACGTGCTAAGCTACTACAACATACATATGTCATAGTTGCACTGCATCGGTGCAGCGCGGATCTCTAATTTTGAAATAAATTCCTTACCGAAGAACATTGACCCAACCATAAATTTGTTCCGCGCCTTCTATCGTCCGTCCTGGATAAACGGGTGGATATCATTCGCTACACGCCCCCGCCAATTGCAATGTTGTATTCCCGTTCGACTATGATTTTATTACTACCGAGACGATGATGAAAGATGACCGCCGATGAGACTGATTTTATACATAGTCTCATCGTTCAAAATGGGCTTAAAATGCATTAATATCATGAATATATGCCAAATATATGCTTGTGTTTGTTACATGTGTATTTTAGGTACGGATATTGAGAAAATAATAAAAAATCACAAGAAATAAGCAAAAACGAACACGGGAAACGAAGCCGCACAATGAACCAAGCCCTAGTGTTGATTTTCCAATAATAACCCTTGAAGAATTGAATATTGTACAAGAAGGGTCCTCCAATATTGAAGAATTTTCACTTTAAACCCTTGTATATTCGTAATTACAAGATTGGTCCTTAAAGTTTGTCAAATTACAAAAAAGACCCTCCACTTTGAAGAATTGGCAAGAATGGTCCCTCAAATTTGAATACTTGTCATTATTAGTCCTCCAAGAAGTCAACAATACAATTCACCACTTGAAGAATGAAGAAAATGTCAAAACAACCCTTCAAATATCATGAATTGGCAAAACAAGTCCCTTGATAAACCTTTGCAAAAGTTTTGTGGCCAAAATCAAAACTTTGAAACTTACTTAACAACGGGATTCTGAATTTACCATGTTTTAACCACAATTGAAAGGAGAATGAAAGATGGGGGATTAAAGCTGCCAAGACATAGAACTTACCTTAACCAGTGGTGGCATGCCACGTGCCCCACTAACACCTCTCATCCGATCACACCACTCCCTTCTGCCATGTCACTTCCTACTCAAAACTGAACTTAACTAATCATAATTAGTTAAATGAAATGGGAGGTTAACATGTTTTCAAAACATAATCCGAATTAAAACCACCACTATTCACTCAAGAACACAAATTGGGTATTTGTGATTAAGCAACAATTAAACCCCCATAACCTCCAGATTAATGATTAATGGTGTCATGATCAAAACCCAACTCACATTCACCTTGCCACATCAACCCAAGGTTCACATGAGTCTTCCCCTACACACGTTTTTGGGGATAATGCCAAAACATGCCAGAGAATCAACCATCCATATACAAGCTTACATTTTAAGCTTCATGTAAGCCATATATCACAATTGGACCAGCTATCAACTCCACAAACGTCCAAGATAACTTCACATGTTCACGATATTTCAAAACCTCAAGGGCATGTCTAGAAGTTCAAGGCTTAGGGTTTCACTTATTTTTCAGCTTTCTTAGCATTCACGTAGCCTATATAAGGCATAGGACTCAGAACATTGTAGATTGCACTTGGTTTTTCCTTGTTCAAAATTCTGTAAATCCTTCTTTAAGTTTAATGAAAAAGTGTTGGAATATTTGAAGAAATCTAAGTGCCATCCTTTTTATATGCTTGTTATTGTTATATGTTGGTGATTGTTAAGTCTCAAAACCTGTTTTTAAACATTGTGTAAGAAATTGCCAATTTTCCTAAAACTTGATATTTTGCTAAGTTCTTGGTTCAAGCCCTTCGAATTTTTGGATTACAAGTGTTCATAACACCCTGATAAGAAGATTATCAAGCTGTAGTAAACTTGTGGTTTGGGGATAATCAAGGAGTGGGAACAAGGTTGCATTAATCAAGCTTTTATTTTTCGTTTTTCTGTTTTATATAAATTATGCCTTTAACCTTGTTGAATCTTAGCAGGTATTATTGGAAGCTTGTGTCTTGTTTAGCTAGACACATCAGCTCAAACATTCATGAGTGTGGATGTACATTCATGAGGTTTGAGTCTCTTTTCCCAAAAATCAGTTGAAAAAGTGATTTTTTGTGAATTTGAGTTTTGCTGTTATAAGAGGTGTTCTTGTGGCTTGAATTTGCTTAATACTGCATGATATTGATGTTATGATGCTAGATTAGGCTTGGGTAAAACGGAAACACACATTTAATTTGTTAAAATTGGATTTGAAAAGTTTAAGGGGTGTTTGGGTTTACTGGTTTATGCTTTGGATGCTTATTTGAGTAGGTGTTAAGTATTGGTTTGAGTTTGTACCTGCTTATTACTTGGTTGTGTGCTAATATCTGCAAGTTTTCAGCTTTTAAATATCAAATCCTATATTGTGCTATACCTTGTTTTATTTTGACTGTTTTGACCTAAAAATTTGGAAACACCTAGAGTGTATGCATGTTTAGGGCTAACAAGTGTTAAATCAAAGTTTGTATAACCTGTTTAGGAGATTTGAGTGTTTGAAATTGGATTTGTGGTCAAGTACATCAGCAAAGTTCATATTCTGCTTGTTCATTATTCATAAGTAACTTTTATAGCTTGAATCTTTGTCTAAACCTTGAATCATTGCATGAAACTAGTTGATTTAGGTTCATTAGAATTTATTATAGTTGTTGTGTGCATTTGGTTCAATTTGGTTAGCTTATTCTTTCTAAAACTGCTTATCTTGTTCATAACTGCTTATGTCCATGTTTGTGCAATGTCTGGTTATCTTTTGAATTAAATGTACTAATGGCTGTTAGTTTTTGTGATTTTGTGATTGCTATTGACTCCTTATAACCCACTGGTTATAAGGGTGCCTTTTTGTGCCTTGAATCCAACAAAAATCCACAAAAGACAAAAAGTCAAAGAAGTCAAGCGGTTGGAAACTTTTCCCACTGTTGGACACCCAAAACTAGCCCCTGCTAGTGTTAATTCTTAATCAGCTTATTAATAAGCTATTTCAGCTTATCCAGACTTGCAACAACTTTGATTTTGTAATCAATCTTCTTTATTTGACCCATTGAACTAATTTGGAGCATATTAGGGTTTGACTTTTACGTTTGACTAGAAAACCAATTGACTTGACTTTTTCATAAGTGCTTATTTGCTTATTCCAGCTTATCCTTTGTGCTTATTTGAAAACTTTTTGTTGATTTTGCTTAATTAAGTCATTTAAAACCTTTTGCAACAAGAATCAGCACTTGAGGTTGCCTAGAACTCAAAAACGACTATTTTGTCGTTTTCTGTAGAGAGCTTTTGCTTATTTTAGGCTTATTTCTTGGGCTTTTTCAAAATTTCTTTTTACAAATCTCTTTAGTATCCCAAAAGAAGCTTGTGTGTCAAATTAGAGCTTATGGCATTAGCGTATGGCTTAATGGGTCAAAAAGCCCATTAAGAATAAGCTGTTGACTATTATGCTGTGATAAGCACATTTTCAGCTTTTGGGCCTTTAGACTTTTGTTCTTAAAATCAAATTTTGAGTCAGATAGGTGATTTTGGGCTTATTTGGACAACTTTTTGCTTATTGGGCCAAAAAGCCCAATTAAGTGGACTGTTTTTCATTTCAGCCCATTTGAAGGCCCATTAGGGGTATTTTGGTAATTTCTAGTTCATTTCTATGTTAATTAGGTTAAAATAAACTAGTTTGCAACTTTTTAGAATTTTTTATAAATTTTGGATTTTTAATATTATTTTATTATTATTTTATTATTAAAAATTAAATTCTAGATTTTTACAAAATTTTCATTTTTCATAGCTTAAATACATTAAGTTAGGATTTTTAAAACTTTTAGATTAATTTTATTGTCTTTCAATTAATTTTTAGAATTATTTTAAGGTTTTTATAGTTTTTAATCATTTTTAAGTAGTTTTAATTAATTTTAAATTTTTCAAAAATAGTTTTTAATTCAGTTAAGTTATTTTAGAGGTTTACAAAGTGAAAAATCTTATTTTGGGGTTTTTGTTAATTAAATTGATTTTTTTGGCTTTAATTAGGATTAAAAAATTATTATCTAATTAAATAAAAGATTTGAGTGAATTTTGATTTTTTGTAAACTCTAATTACATTTTTTTAGGATTTATTGCAATTTTCTAGGAATTTTTATGTTAATTTTTAAATTTCATCATATTTTACGGTTTTACGTGCACGACTTTTCGTCTTAGTTTAATTCATAATCGTAACCGTCATCCTTTTCTACTTTCTTTCACATTTTCTTGATAATCATAATCTCAAACACTTAATCATTTCTTAACACAATACACAAGCCTCCTTGAGAACGAACTCTTACACTTGGGTCATTTGTACACGGTTTTCCTAAACCGTCGTACTTATCCTAATTACGTTCTTTTTCCTAAAAGATGTATTACTACAACTATTATTTTGGCGCCGCTACCGGAGAGGCGTGTTGTGTTTTGATTTGAACAATTGTTGTTTTTATATTATCCATAAATATAATTGTATTAGTAGAACTCTACTAATACGTATTATTGGTTTTTCGTTTTTGTGGGAATAATATTACTATATTGTATACGTAAAACAATAAATTCACAAGTACTCCAAAAGTGTGAAAACACAACCTTGATTTGGGATTTCATCACTCGATAATTGTATTCGAATCTCAAACAAATAAAAAAGGCAAAATAGATAATTACTTTCGTGAAGCTTAATTTTGACAAACACAAACTATAAGGTGGGTATAAGGCGGGTATTATAAAATATACCTAAAGAAAAAGGCTCTTAAGTGCTTCACGCCGCCTCGTTTCTCCGCTTGCTTGTGCGTGTTTAGATAAAAAGGGCTAATCGAGGGTTTGCCAACCAAAGTATTATCTACATATCATATATATTTTCTTGGTTTCAATTGATTAAACCCTCTTGAACGTTTTGGTGTTCCACCAACGTTCTAAAGTCATCGAAGGCGTTCACTTCACGTGATCGTTTTCATTCCTTGAGGCTCCTTTAATCAAGACATTTGATTTGAGTAGAGATTTGTAGATTTTTGTCTACATAATACATCACCAAAATCCAAAAAAAAAGTAAAAACAATCACAAACACAAAAAAAATTGAAAAAGTTAAAAACACGAAAAAGAATCTTCTTTGCTCATCCCCACGTGGTACGTGACGTTTATGCAAACTCGCAACCAATCTAGACGTGCACGTAAACAAAGAAACCGAAAGGAAACCACACCTGACCTTTCAAGTGAGGAGTCTCCTACTGACGAACCTATCGTAGAACAAGAAGAAACCATGGCTAATCGAACTATGATGGAGTTACTTCAAGCACCCACCGAGGGTTATGGAGAGGCTATTGTGATTCCCGCCATCCTTGCGGAGAATTTTGAAGTTAAGACGGGTTTGTTGTCGATGATCCAAAACAACAAATTCCGTCGTGATGAAAAGGGCAACCCGCACAACCATGTCCGCCAATTCAATCGTCTTACCGCCACTTGCAAGTTTAAGGACATTGCTAATGACCCGATTAAGATGATGCTTTTTCCATATTCCTTAGCGGGGCCCGCTAAATTTGGTTAGAGAAAGAGCCACCCAATTCTATATTGATGTGGAAGGATCTCGTTTCAAAGTTTGTGAACCAATTTTTCCCGCCCTCTAAGACTATGCATTTGAAAAACGAGATTTAAAAATTTTCACAAGAATTTAATGAGAGTTTTTCTACGGCTTGGAATCGGTTTAAGGAAATGTTTCACGAGTGTCCTCATCATGGTTTTTCCGATTTGCATCAATTTGACACGGTTTACAATGGATTGAACGATCATGAGAGAGATTATCTTAATGCCGCCGCGGGTGGTAATTTTTTGTGTAAAACCGTCGAGGAAGCGTTGTTGATTATTGAGAATAGGTCAAAGGTCTATAGTCCTCGTAGCACGTCGAGTGTTCTTAAGGCTTCATCTTCGGTTTCACCTTCATTGTCCAATACCATCGATGCTTTCGAAATTGAGGCAAATTTGGAGAACAAAATCTTTGATAAGCTTAAAGGACTTTTGATTGAATTTAAAGTTGGTGAACAAAGTGCTCCCGCTACGGCTAAAGCGGTTGAGGTTTCTTGCATGTATTGTGGTGGAGGTCATGATTTCTACGAGTGCATTACCAACGGTGGTAACACTTCGAGTGCCTACGCAGCCATGGGAACTTACAACCAAAACGGTCAAGTTACCCGCTCAAATCAAATGACTCCACCGGGTTTTGCTCCTAATCAAAATGCTAACAACTATCGAAACAATCAAGTTGGTTACAAAAACAATTACAAGGGTAACAACTTTGGAAATCAAGGGGCTAATAACAATCAAGTTTCAAATAAAAATCAAAACAATGATTTTCAAAACAACAACAAGAGTTTGCAAAACTTGAAAGATCTTCCAAATTAATTTGTTGAATACGCTAATGGAAATGATGGTAGGTTTGATAATATTCAAAGAGAGATCATTAGCCTAAGATCCGAGTTTAAGAATGACTTGAAAAAGGAGTTGAAAAAGGAGTTGAAAAATGAGTTAGCAAATGAGCTTAAGATCCACACCAATAAAATGGAGGGTAATGTAACTAGGTTACAACAAAACCAACAAAAGATGGAACAAGGGAAACATGAAATAAAACAAGAGATGCTTAAGGCCGATAAGAGGCAATCTATGTTTGAGGATAAAATTTCATCCATGTTTGAGGCTATAATGTGTAAACCGTCTTTGAGAAGTCTTCCTAGCAACTCCATATCGAACCCTAAGGGAGAGATGCAAGTGATTACCACACGAAGTGGTAAGACACTTAAGGAACCGACTCCTCAACTAATTACTCCAACGGTGGAGGAAATTGAGGAAGAATACGAGGTGGTGGTCGAAAAGGAGCATATCCCAATCCCACGAAGTACCACTCATGCCACACCTACGGTTGACCCATTACCATCATTGGAACCCGATATTCCAAAGGTTATGCCTATGCCTCAACCTACACCACCTTTTCCCTACCCATCGAGACTTCGTAAGGAGAAACATCAAGAGCGCGACAATTACCAATTTGAGCTTTTTATGAAAATGTTTCGTGATGTGGATTTTAATGTAAGTTTTGTCGATGCTTTGGTCATGATGTCTCGATTTGCCGCTAACTTTAAGAGTATGTTAAATAACAAGGAGAAATTGCAACAATTGTCTAGTTGTTCATCAGTTTATCTTAACCGCATACCTCAAAAAGTCGGTGATCCCGGTAAATTCTTGATTCCATGTGCAATCCAAGATATGGAAGAATGCTATGCCTTGGCCGATCTTGGTGCTAGTATTAACTTGATGCCACTTGAAATCTTCAAGTCGCTCAATCTTCCTAATCTTACTCCTTCACTAATGTCTATCGAATTCGCCGATCATTCCACTATTCCAGCATGTGGATTGGCCGAAGACGTTTTTGTTAAAGTGGGAAAGTTCTATTATCCGGTAGACTTTATCGTTGTTGATATTCCCACGGATCCTCAAGTTCCTCTTATTTTAGGTCGTTCATTTTTGGATACGTCGATGGCGTTGATTGATGTGCATGCTAGAAAGATCACCTTACGTTTTAACGACGAGGAACTTGTTATAAACGCAACACAAAACTCTCCAATTTCTCATGTTTATTCCGTAGCGACCATAAACCTCGTTGATATGATCGACGTTGTAGTGAGGAATCTTCACAAGAATTTTTAGGTTTTGGTGATGATGAAAATAGTGGCAACCCCACTATGCTTGATTCCGTTCTTGATAATTCGACACCATCCTTCACTCCATTTGAAGGTGGTGGTTTTACGTTGGAAGAATTTGATGTTCCTCGTACTTGTAAAGAAGACCTCGACAACGATGAGGATTTGTCGATTATCAAGGATTTTCTTAACGATTTCCCATTTCCTCCACCCGAGGAGGTTATGAGTATCGAGCCCAAATCTTCAATTGAGAAACCACCAATCCTCGAGTTAAAAGATTTACCTCCTTATCATGAATACGTATTCTTGCAAGGAGGCGATAAGTTGTCGGTTATTATTGCGAAAGATCTTTCGAATGATGAAAAAACCGCACTTATCGATGTTTTAAAGGACCACAAAGGGGAAATTGCGTGGAAATTATCCGACATTAAGGGGATTGATCCCAAAATTTGTACCCACAAAATATTAATGGAGGAGGACTACAAACCCGCAATCCAATGTCAAAGGAGGGTGAACCCCAAAATTCATGACATCATCAAAAAGGAGGTCCTTAAACTCCTTGACGCGGGAATGATTTACCCTATTTCCGATAGCCCTTGGGTGAGTCCTATTCATTGTATCCCTAAGAAGGGAGGAATGACCGTTGTGCCAAACGATGCCAACGAGTTAATTCCAACTTGACTCGTGACCGGTTGGAGGGTGTGCATCAAATATCGTAAGTTGAATGACGCCACTCGTAAAGACCATTTTCCCTTGCCCTTCATGGACCAAATGTTGGAGCGTCTTGCGGGAAACGATTTATATTGCTTTTTAGATGGATTTTTCGGTTACTTCCAAATCCCCATCGATCCTTGTGATCAAGAAAAAACTACGTTTACATGTCCATTTGGAACGTTTGCCTATTGTAGAATGTCATTCGGACTTTGCAATGCACCGGGAACCTTTCAAAGGTGCATGATGGCTATTTTTCATGATATGATCGAGAAGACGATGGAAGTCTTTATGGATGATTTTTCCGTGTTTGGTTGTTCGTTCACTTCGTGTTTGTCGAATCTTGAGAGAATGTTAAAACGTTGTGAGGAAACCAACCTTGTGCTCAATTGGGAAAAATGTCATTTTATGGTTAAGGAAGGAATCGTCTGAGGGCACAAGATCTCGAAAGCGGGGATTGAGGTAGACAAAGATAAGGTAGACGTCATCTACAAATTACCTCATCCCAAAACCGTTAAGGGAGTTAGGATTTTCCTAGGCCACTGGGCTTTTATCGTCGATTCATCAAGGATTTTTCGAAGATTTCTCGACCTATTACACATCTCCTCGAAAAAGATGCTCCTTTTGTCTTTAACGAATATTGTGTACGAGCCTTTGAAATCCTTAAGAGGAAACTTACCGAAGCTCCCATTCTTGTTGCTCCCAGTTGGAACCTCCCCTTTGAGCTCATGTGTGATGCAAGTGACTACGCTATTGGGGCCGGTTTGGGGAAACGTCATGATAAGCATTTCTTACCTATTCACTATGCTAGCAAGACGATGACCGAGGCTCAACTTAAATACACTACAACAGAAAAGGAATTCCTTGCCGTGGTGTATGCATTTGAGAAATTCCGACCTTACCTCGTCTTGACCCAATTCATAGTGTATACGGATCACTCGACAATCAATTATCTCATGGCTAAACAAGATGCAAAGCCGAGATTGTTTCATTGGATTCTCCTCCTACAAGAATTTGATGGCGAAATCCTTGACAAAAAAGGAGCCGAGAATCTAGCGGCCGATCATCTTTCTCGTTTGGAAGATCCTCACCAAAGTGTGTATGAGAACAAGGAAATTACCGAAACATTTACTCTCGAGACACTTGGTGTAGTGAATTCTAAGCTTGACTCATCCACCCCATGGTTTGCGGACATTGCACGTTACAATGCGGGGAACTTCATCATTAAGGGTATGACGACTCAACAAAAACGAAAATTCTTTCGTGACGTCAAGTTCTACTTTTGGAACGACCCTTACCTCTTTCGGACTTGTGCGGATCAAATTATTCGACGTTGTGTATTTGGCACCGAAGCTTTTAATATCCTTAGAGCTTGTCACGAGGGACCCACGGGTGGTCACCATGGTGCTAATCTCACGACGAAGAAGGTCTTTGATGCCGGATTCTTTTGGCCTACTATTACCGAGATGCACACGCACTTGTGAAGTCGTGTGACTCATGCCAACGACAAGGAAAACCATCACAAAATGATGAAATGCCACAAAACATCATCCAAGTGTGTGAGATCTTTGACGTTTGGGGAATTGATTTTATGGGGTCGTCCCCATCATCTCGTGGTAATAAGTACATCCTTGTCGCCGTTGACTACCTATCTAAGTGGGTGGAAGCTAAGGCTTTGCCCACGAATGATGCTCGTGTGGTAGTCAAGTTTTTGAAGAGTTTGTTTTCTCGGTTTGGAACCCCTCGTGCGATCATAAGCGATCGTGGAACCAATTTTTGTAATGACCAATTCGAAATGGTCCTAAGGAAATATGAGGTTACACATCGACTTTCTACGGCTTATCACCCACAAATGAGTGGACAAGTGGAGGTTTCAAACCGAGCGTTAAAGAGGTCTTAGAGAGATCGATTGGAGAAAACCGACAATCGTGGTCGGATAAGTTAGATGATGCTTTATGGGCCTTTTTTACCGCTCATAAGACGCCCATCGGGTGCACTCCTTATAAGCTTGTGTATGGTAAGAATTGTCACTTGCCAATTAAACTCGAACACAAAGCTTATTGGGCCCTTAAGCATTGTAATGATGATATTGAGACTGCGGGAAAACACCGAAAATTGAAACTTAATGAATTGGATGAATTGAGGGACATTGCTTAAGAAAATTCATTGATTTATAAAGAGAAAACAAAAAAGTTTCATTATTCTAAAATTAAAAACCGGGTTTTTAACATTGGAGATCAAGTGTTGCTTTTTAACTCACGTTTGAAAATCTTTTCCGGCAAGTTAAAATCCCGTTGGTCGGGTCCATTCACCGTTACCCAAGTTTTTCCTTATGGGACCATTGAGCTAGCTCAAAATGATGTACCCAATTTCAAGGTGAATGGACATAGGTTGAAGCACTACTTTGGTAGGGAAGTTCCATCCTTGAACTACCTCGACCAAGTCACCTTCCCCAATGATAATTAGTATTGAGAGGATCGAGTCGAGCTCATGACTCGGTAATCAAAAATGAGGTGCCTCGTGGGGGAGTCCCATGCTTATCCATGTACATATTATCGTTTTCTAATGTAGCTTACGTGAGGGGATTTGTGCCCTTCCAACCTTTGTTCTGTGGTTATTTGTGGTATGTGGTTTTTAGATGATCATGATCTTCATGATTGGAGCCTCTCGTGTTCGTTTTATGGGAGCACTCGATCATTTGCTTTGAAGAATTTCTCAATATGCATGATATATCCTTATATGTTCTAACCTTAGGTTTTTAGCACACTTCATAAACGACTTTAAATTTAATGGTTACACCCTTTCCATGCTAGATTATGCATTCGACTACGTCTCTAGTATGGGGGTTTCCAACCCTTAGACTCGAAACATTGAGGACAATGTTTAACTTTAGTATGGGGGGGGGGGGGGTGAATAGATACTTACCTTGCCAAACCTTCACGGTTTCCAAAGTTTATCTTTTTGTTTAACGTTTTGTTGCAAAATAAGGCTAAAAATGGCCAAATTTTAAAAATTTTCTCATGTTTTATAAGTGTTTGAAGACACGAATGTAGATTTTCCGATGGCGAGAAAAGAGTACTTTTTTACTCGACCGTGCGTGTTGAGCACTTAGCTTCGATTCCTTAATTTTATATTAGGCTAAGTCTCTTAAATGAGGACGAGAAATGATACAGTTAATTATAAGTTACTATGCTAAACATAGAGTACTCGTATTCTTTCAAAAACTCATATGTTCTCATTGTTTTCTTATTATCCCTTCGCTTGTATATATATTTTTCTTAATAAGTATTGGCTTAACGGTTCAGTCTTGATTGTTGGTTTCTAGTCTTTTCTAGTAGCTTCCATGTAAATAAATTGGGAAGACATTAAGGTATCGCCAGCGTCACGGTTTTGAAGTATTGGCAACGCGAATAATCGAAAGCTTCACCTAATAATAAGATTTCAAGTGCTCACCTAAATCAAGCAAACAATTTGAAGCTCACAAGGCCAAAAAATCTATGCGAAATTGAAAGTGAATTATGCCTTAATCTTTGAAGCTTTAAAGATCCAAAGTTCGCTTTTAGCGTGAGGATATACGTCTTTGGCCATAATAAACACCTCATGGCGAGGTTAAATAAAAGGCAAGGCAAGACTGAAGTCATAATAAAAGCTTAATGGCGAAGTTCAATAAAAGATGGAGGTAAACCTATGATAATAAGGCCCATCCGTTAGGGGGCGTATAAAAGTCTTGGTAATAAGTCTCATATTCAAAACCGTTATAAAACTGTGTTTATCGATCCTTCTTGTTGACTTAATTTTTTGACATCGTTGTCTAATAGGGTTATTAATTCGATAGTCTTGGTTAGACCGTTATGACTCTATTTTTTGACCTAAATCTCTATCATTTCATAAGTCAAACAATGTATCCTCGTGAACATTTAAGACAAAAATAAAATATAAGAGATACCACTTAGGAAGTACGTGATTAGGGCATATGAGTAGTGTTAGCATTACTAACTTATAATAACAATGATCTCGTTGCACGCTTGGCATGGAATTGGGGTGAAAATCGAGGACGGCGAAATTACTTCTAACGAAGCATTCACGTGTTCTTATTTAATGAACCTAAACGTCCCATTTTGCGATGAAAATCATACATTATGTCTAAAACGCAAGTAGTAGTGGTAGTGTAGCAAGTTTATCGTTCAATAAAAGTGCATAAAAATGAATTTTGGAGGTGCTAAGATACTTTATTCTAGCATTGCGTGAGGGCACGGCAATGGTTTAGTGTGGGGGAGTGATGAGACTGCTTTTATACATAGTCTCATCATCTAAAATGGGCTTAAAATGCATTAAATATCATGAAATATGCCAAATATATGCTTGTGTTTGTTACATGTGTATTTTAGGTACGGATATTGAGAAAATGACAAAAGATTACAAGAAACAAGCAAAAACGAACACGGGAGACGAAGCCGCACAATGAACCAAGCCCTAGTGTTGATGTTCCAAGAATAACCCCTGAAGAATTGAAGATTGTACAAGAAGGGTCCTCCAATATTGAAGAATTGACACTTTTATATTCATAATTACAAGATTGGTCCTTAAAGTTTGTCAAATTACAAAAAGGACCCTCTACTTTGAAGAATTGGCAAGAATGGTCCCTCAAATTTGAAGACTTGTCATTATTATTCCTCCAAGAAGTCAACAATATAAGTCAACACCTTGAAGAATGAAGAAAATGCCAAAACAACCGTTCAAATATCATGAATTGGCAAAACAAGTCCCTTGATAAACCTTTGCAAAAGTTTTGTGGCCAAAATAAAAACTTTAAAACTTACTTAACAAAGGGATTATGAATTTACCATGTCTTAACCACAAGTGAAAAGAGAATGAAAGATGCGGATTAAAACTGCCAAGACATAGAACTTACCTCAACCAGTGGTGGCATGCCACGTGCCCCACTAATACCTCTCATCCAATCACACCACTCCCTTCTGCCATGTCACTTCCCACTCACAACTGAATTTAACTAATCATAATTAGTTAAATGAAATGGACGGTTAACATGTTTTCAAAACATAATCCGAATCAAAACCACCACTATTCACTCAAGAACACAAATTGGGTATTTGTGATTAAGCAACAATTAAACCCCCATAACCTCCAGATTAATGATTAATGGTGTCATGATCAAAACCCAACTCACATTCACCTTGTTACATCAACCCAAGGTTGAATGAGTCTTCCCTTGCACACGTTTTTGAGGATAATGCCAAAACATGCCAGAGAATCAACCATCCATATACAAGCTTACATTTTAAGCTTTATGTGAGCCATTGATCACAATTGGACCAGCTATCAACTCCACAAACGTCCAAGATAACTTCACATGTTCAAGATATTTCAAAACCTCAAGGGCATTTTTGGAAGTTAAAGGCTTAGGGTTTCACTTATTTTTCAGCTTTCTTAGCATTGATGTAGCCTATATAAGGCATAGGACTCACAACATTGTAGCTTGCTCTTGGTTTTTCCTTGTTCAAAATTCTGTAAATCCTTCTTTCAGTTTAATGAAAAAGTGTTAGAATGTTTGAAGAAATCCAAGTGCCATCCTTTTTATATGCTTGTTATTGTTATATGTTGGTGATTGTTAAGTCTTAAAACCTGTTTTTAAACATTGTGCAAGAAATTGCCAATTTTCCTAAAACTTGATATTTTGCTAAGTTCTTGGTTCAAGCCCTTGGAATTTTGGGATTACAAGTTTTCATAACACCCTGATAAGAATATTATAAAGGTGTAGTGAACTCGTGGTTTGGGGATAATCAAGGAGTGGGAACAAGGTTGCATTAATCAAGCTTTTATTTTTCATTTTTCTATTTTATATAAATTGTTCCTTTAACCTTGTTGAATCTTAGAAGGTGTTATTGGAAGCTTGTGTCTTGTTTAGCTAGACACATCAGCTCAAAAATTCGTGAGTGTGGATGTACATTCATGACGTTTGAGTCTCTTTTCCCAAAACTCAGTTGAAAAAGTGATTTTGTGTAAATTTGAGTTCTGCTGTTATAAGAGGTGTTCTTGTGGCTTGAATCTGCTTAATACTGCATGATATTGATGTTATGATGCTAGATTAGGCTTGGGTAAAACGGAAACACACATTTACTTTGTTAAATCTGGATTTAAAAAGTTTAAGGGGTGTTTGGGTTTACTGTTTTATGCTTTGGATGCTTATTTGAGTAGGTGTTAAGTATTGGTTTGAGTTTGTACCTACTTATTACTTGGTTCTATGCTAATATCTGCAAGTATTCAGCTTTTAAGCATCAAATCCTATATTGTGCTATAACTTGTTTGATTTTGACTGTTTTGACCTAAAAATTTGGAAACACCTAGAGTGTATGCATGTTTACGGCAAACAAGTGTTAAATCAAAGTTTGTATAACATGTTTAGGAGATTCGAGTGTTTGAAATTGGATTTATGGTCAAGTACATCAGCAAAGTTCATATTCTGCTTGTTCATTGTTCATCAGTAAGTTTTATAGCTTGAATCTTTGTCTAAACCTTGAATCATTGCATGAAACCAGTCGATTTATGTTCATTTGAATTTATTATAGTTGTTGTGTGCATTTGGTTCAATTTGGTTGGCTTATTCTTGCTAAAACTGCTTATCTTGTTCATAACTGCTTATGTCCATGTCTGTGCAATGTCTGATGATCTTTTGAATTAAATGTACTAATTGGCTGTTAGTTTTTGTGATTTTGTGATTTCTAATGACTCCTTATAACCCACTGGTTATAAGGGTGCCTTTTTGTGCCTTGAATCCAACAAAAATCCACAAAAGACAAAAAGTCAAAGAAGTCAAGCAGCGGAAACTTTTCCCACTGCTGGACACCCAAAACTAGCCCCTTCTAGTGTTAATTCTTAATCACCTTATTAATAAGCTACATTAGTTTTAGAAAATAAAAATAAGATAAACGATAATTAGAAGTCATACCCGTTCCTGGGACGGTTTTTTTGGATGTTTTATCGTGTACAATTTTTAATCAAGTAAATATGAATTATATATAACTACTTCAAAAATCACAAAATATATTTATAAGTAGTATAATAAACACAAAAAATTTGAGAACACTATTACTATGCTTAAAAAACCTTTGTGTTTGGATTATGTACCATCTTTTTATTTTTGGTTCCCAAAAGGGTTTGCCACTTTGGCATTTTTGGTTCTTAAAACTTATCTACCTTGGTTTAATTTAACATTCAAAACTTACAACCACATATAAACAACTTTGATAATTTTCAGTTTAACCCCTTTAAGTTAAAATTAACTCATACAATCTAATGCGTATATCCTTAAGCCCATTCAGTTTCTACACATTTTGCTTATCCACCATTTTACTTAAACACGCAAAAAACACTTAACTAAAAAATTTAATAAATATAGCAAAATATCTTTATAATGATCTAAAGCATGTAAATTTAATATTCATGTTACTTAATGTTTTTTAAAAAAAATATGTTAAATCGGTTAATTTCATAGTTGAGAGAAAAAGGAAACATGTCAAAAAAATAACAAGAAATCTACCTGTGGATATAGATGGTTAATCGGCTAATATCATTGTTGATAAAGACACTAAATTTAAATACTTTTAACTCAATTCGATATACATTAGTTTTAAAAATAAAAATAAGATAAACAGTAATTAGAAGTCATACATGTCCATCGGACGGGTTTTGCCACTAGTATATATATATATATATATATATATATATATATATATATATATATATATATATATATATATATATATATATATATATATATATATATATATATATATATATATATATATATATATATATACTAGTTGCATAACCCGCCTAACGGGCGGGTTTGGTTCATAAACATTTCTTAATACATCGTTTGTCGATAAAGTGTATTGATTGGAAGTGGAACACATAGTTGTTTGTGTGTTAAAATAATTTTTGTTAAAAGAAAATTAACCTTTGTTAGTAAACTTGATCCAAATTCTCAATCTAATTTTAACGGTAGAGAATTAAATTGAGACGAAAGGGGTAACTTGTCTTAAGTTACCTTTAGTCGGGGTTTCTCTCTATTTTTCAGTCATTCAGTATCCTTGACATCTCTTGGCTGCAAGAAAAATGAGTTTAAATCAATTCTTTTACTTAAAATCCGGTCATCTCAAGTTATTACTTTTAATAATGGCTAAATGTAAGGGAGGCCCTATGTATTAGGTTCAGGATAACGGCGCCCCCATGGTTTGACCAAAAATTCAATTTTATAGTGTATTTTTTCTTCGATTTTGATAGTTTTTTTAATGGCCCCATTCTAAACGCAAACTGGCCCCGCTCACAAATTTAAATCCAACCTTTATTACTTTAAAATCTAAAAATCTTCCATTTCTTAATTATAATGTTCGGTTTTAAAGATTCTATTTTCTTTCCCCTGTTATTGCCAGAAAAAAATTACCTCTCACTGTCCAATTTTTCGGCTTGACTCAATGTGGTCTTATATATTAATATGTTAAGCTCATAATTATGCAAATTTATTCAACTAATAATAACACCATATTTTTTATGTACATATGGATCGAAACGCAATTGCGAAATAACGATATATAACATGTAAGTTACATTAGACGTCTCATTGGCAGCCTTGAAAAAGTAATTACTAATTTGTGAAATGCATCTAGAAAAAAATACTTAAGGCGTGCTTGATTAGATGTTTTAGGGGGTAAGGAATGGGAATGATAATGATTATTAGTGCTTGGTTAGAATAAATATAAGTAATCATTACCCATTACTAGGTAATGAACCATTCCCCTGTAAATTGGGGGTAATAGATTTGAGGTAATAGATTCACGTATTTGTGTGTCTCCAGCGACCACCACCACCATCACTGACCACTAGCATTGTCGCCACCACCACTCTCCGCCGTCAACACCACTCTCTGCCGCCACCACCACCACTACCACCACAGACCGCTACCACCTCGCAATGGATTCAACTGTGTATTTGTCTACCATCGACCACCACATGTATCGGTGTTGCCACCACACTCTACCACCATCATTAATGGATACCGATGACGCCACCGGTACCACCACTACACCGCCGGTCATCACCACCGCCACAACCTCTAAATCCCGCCACCACCTAAACCATCTACCACAACTTCCACATCACAACCACCAACCATCAGTAACCACCTAAAAACCACCGATTATCGCCGTTACCACCACCTCCACCTAAGATCGTCACCTCTGCCGACTACTACAAGTCAGCAATCTCTATTACAATGTCTGCCATCCTCAACCACTACTAGCCACCACTAATTTCCATTAATTGCTTCCCCTACGAATATCGCACTAACGACCACCATTGTTGCTACCACCACCTTCCCAACGCCACCATCGCTCTCCGTCATCGTCGCCACCACCACCACCACTGCCACCGGCCACTACCATCTCACCATGGGTTCAAGTGTATATATGTCCACCAACAACCACCACAATCTACCACCATCATTAACGGCTACCGATGGCGCCACCACTACCACCACCACACCGCCGATCATCACCACCGCCACAACCTCCCCATCTCGTCGCTACCTGTACCATCTACGACAACCGCTTATCGTAACAAAAAAAACCACCGATCATGGCTGTTACCACCACCTCCACCTCCGATCGCCACCTCTGTCGACTACCACAATTCCGTAGTCGTTTGTTGTAGTGGCTCTGACTATCACCCTAGTCGTTGTTGCCACCATCTCCAATCACCACCGAAAGTTATATTAACCAAGCACCAATGATGGTAATGATAATACTAGGGAATGATCATTGCATTCCTTTGCATTCCTTTCCCTTACCCATTCCCATTCCTGTCAGTTCAACCAAGCGCCCCCTTATTTATAAGTCATACATAACATAAAAACGCTCACTTATATGTATTCGTAATAGTATATATTATATCATATGTCATATCCTTTACAAAAGTACCTTTGTTACATAATTAAGAGCATCTGTTTAGTTTTTCTTCATTCTGAGCGAATTTCGAAGACGCCAAGTTTACCCATCAGCAGAAACTTTCCATATTAAGTCTGTTGAAACTAAACAAACCAGTTATCGAGGCTAGTGAGCAAAAAATTTCGGATGGAAGGCGAAAAAAATGAAAGATGCTTGCAAAAGAAGTTATCATTGGTTTACGAATTTCAAGCCTCGCCATGAGTGAACTATTTGCTGCTTGATTCAACTGATTTTCTTCTTTGTATGTGATGTCGAAACCGTCTTACAACACCATTTGAATCTTTTAATTGTTTTACACCTATTAGTTGAAATACAAATTAAAAGAGCTGAATCGAACTAAAATAAAAGATGGAGAATAACTACTTGAGACTCTTTTTCGTATTTTGAGTTTTTACAATGGAGGCTCTCCATTTCTGCTTGCAATGGTTTAGATATAGATTTAGTTTCATTTGGATTCTAAACTTTATTAAGATATTAAGGGATTAATTCCCACTAGAGGTGGCAAAATGGTTGGGTTGGGTTGGGTTGGGTCATGGGTGTACATGGGTTTGGGTTTAGATGGGTATGAGTTTAGATGGGTCTTATAAGAGGTTGTGTTTAGATGGGTTGGGTCTATATGGGTTTGGGTTTAGATGGGTTTGGGTGTAAATAGGTCTTTAGGAAAAGTTTGGGTTTTTTTTGGTTTTAAATGGGTTTTTGAGTTTTTTTTGTTTTAAATGGGTTTTTAGGAGGTTAGCCTTTTACTTTTAAACGTTTTGTTAATAACTTTTTTGTTTTCCTCAGTAAATTTAAGTTTTCATCCGTATTTTTACGTTTTCGTCAGAAATTTTACGTTTTTATCAAAAAAATTCACATGTTCGTCAGAAGTTTTACTTTTTCATCAGAAATTTTACGTTTTCGTCAGAAACTTTACGTTTTCGTCAGAAATTTTACGTTTTCGTCAGGAATTTTACGTTATCGTCAGAAATTTTAGGTTTTCATCAAAAAAATTTACGTGTTCGTCAGAAGTTTTACGTTTTCATAATAAATTTTACGTTTTCATCAGAAATTTTACGATTTCGTCAGAAATTTTACGATTTCGTCAGAAACTTTACGTTTTCGTCAGCAATTTTACGTTTCCGTCATGAATTTTACGTTTTCGTCAGAAATTTTACGTTTCGTCAGAAATTTTACATTTTCATAAAAAAATTACGTTTTCGTCAGAAGTTTTACGTTTTCTTCAGAAATTTTACGTTTCGTCAGTAAACTTACGTTTTCGTCAGAAATTTTACGTTTTCGTCAGAAATTTTACGTTTTCGTCATAAATTTTACGTTTTCATCAGAAATTTTACGTTTTCGTCAAAAATTTTACGTTTTCTTCAGAAATTTTACGTTTCGTCAGTAAAATTACGTTTTCGTCAGAAATTTTACGTTTTCGTCAGAAATTTTACGTTTTCGTCATAAATTTTACGTTTTCATCAGAAATTTTACGTTTTCGTCAAAAATTTTATGTTTTCATCAGAAATTTTACGTTTTCATCAAAAAAATTACGTTTTCGTCAGAAGTTTTACGTTTTCATCAGAAATTTTACGATTTCGTCAGAAATTTTACGTTTTCGTCAGTAAACTTTACGTTCTCTTCAGAAATTTTACATTTACGTCATGAATTTTACGTTTTCGTCAGAAATTTTACGAGTTTTACGTTTTCATCAGAAATTGTACGATTTCGTCAGAAATTTTACGTTTTCGTCAGTAAACTTTACGTTTTCGTCATGAATTTTACGTTTTCGTCATGAATTTTACGTTTTCGTCAGAAATTTTACGTTTTCGTCGGAAATTTTACGTTTTCATCAAAAAAATTACGTTTTCGTCAGAAGTTTTACGTATTCATCAGAAATTTTACGTTTTCGTCAGCAATTTTACGTTTTCGTCAGAAAGTTTAAGTTTTCGTCAGAAATTTTACGATTTCATCAAGATTTTACGTTTTCATCAGAAAATTTACGTTTTCGTCAAAAATTTTACTTTTTGTCAGAAGTTTTACGTTTTTACAGAAATTTTACGTTTTCGTCAGAAATTTTACGTTTTTCATCAGAAATTTTACGTTTTCGTCAGTAAATTTACGTTTTCGTCAGTAATTTACGTTTTAGTCAGAAATTTTACGTTTTCGTCAGTGTATTTACGTTTTCGTCAATAAATTTACGTAAAATTTCTGACAAAAACGTAAATTTACTGACGAAAACGTAAATTTACTGATGAAAACGTAAAATTTCTAAAGAAAACGTAAAGTTTCTGACGAAAACGTAAAATTACTGAGGAAAACGTAAAATTTATGACGAAAACTCAAAATTTACTGACGAAAACGTAAAATTTATGACGAAAACGTAAAATTTATGACAAAAACGTAAAATTTATGACAAAAACGTAAATTTACTGACGAAAACGTAAAATTCTTGACGAAAACGTAAATTTACTGACGAAAACTTAAATTTACTGAAGTAAACGTAAAATTTATGACGAAAACGTAAAATTTACTGACAATCGTAGAATTTCTGACGAAAACGTAAAATTCTGACGAAATCGTAAATTTACTGACGAAAACTTAAATTTACTGACGAAAACGTAAAATTTATGATGAAAACGTAAAATTTACTGACAAAATCGTAGAATTTCTGACGAAAACGTAAAATTCTGACGAAATCGTAAAATTTCTGATGAAAATGTAAAATTTCTGACAAAAACGTAAATTTACTGACGAAAACGTAAAATTTCTGACGAAAACGTAATATTTACTCACAAAATTGTTGAATTTATGACGAAAACGTAAAATTCTGACGAAATCGTAAAATTTCTGATGAATATGTAAATTTTTTGACAAAAACGTAAATTTACTGATGAAAACGTAAATCTTTTGAAGAAAACGTAAAATTTCTGACAAAAACGTAAAATTTCTGAGAAAAACGTAAAATTTCTAATGAAAACGTAAAATTTCTGACAAAAACGTAAATTTACTGACGAAAACGTAAAATTTCTGATGACAACGTAAAATTCCTGACGAAAACGTAGCATATTTTTATGAAAACGTAAAAATTTTGACGAAAACGTAAATTTTTTTACCAAAACGTAAATATTATGATGACAACGTAAAAATATGGTGAAGACGTAAAAAAATAACAAGTATGTGAAATTTTGATAAGCTTGTGAAAAAAAAGGAAAAAAAAACATTTTTGATATTACTAAACTTATTGGGTGACCCATCTTGACCCATTAGTAATATAAATGGAGACCCATCTAGACCCATGTGACATATGAGGAGACCCAAGTAGACCCATTTATAATTTTAAGAAGGAGCTTGTTTGACCCATCTAGACCCATCTAAGATTTTAAGGGAAACCCAACTAGACCCCTTTCTTTTTCTAATTTAACCAAGTTGACCCAAAAATTAACCATGGGTCAAAAATTGCCACCTCTGATTCCCACATTTCATATCCATTTTGATACAATGGATCAGATTAAACACAAATATATTTTGAAATATTAGTATTTTTTTAAACCGTTAATCGTTATACCAAAAGATACACCGCTACGAAGAGCATTTAACTATGTTTCTATATGTTGTATGATACACTTTCGAAAAAACAATTTTTAGTTTTTTTCACGTTTTTTTTGTCGAAAATTATTATGTAGGTAGAAAGATAATTAAATGATCTCCGCGATGGTATATTTTTTTCGTTTAACACTTAACTGTTTAAAAGATATTTAAATTATAAAAAATATGTGAAAAATAAAATATATTTAATCGTATTCATTTTATTAAATTATAAAAAATATGTAAAAAATAAAATATATTTAATCGTATTCATTAGGTTGAAATAAAATAGATTATAAGGATGAGTCATTTCATATAAAAAAATAATGGTATTAAAAAATAATGGTATTGAAAATAAATATTTCTTATATATCACTTTATTGAACATTGAGATTTTGGCATGGCTCTTAGAGTATCCGTAAGTTAACTCTAACTCGTGTTTCTTTGGAAAAAATTGTCGATGTAGTGCTAAAAAGGTAATACTAAATCTGGTAATAGAGCTCAACATCATTGATATAAATGAAAGATGTCATATAAAGCATAAATAATTACATGGTACTCTTTTTGAGAATTAATTCCACAAGAATACTAACATTTCATATTGAATGATGATGTAGTATAGTCTCACCTCATACTTAAGGTGAGACAAAATATAACTAATTACTAATGCTCTATGAGCAAAGCTATGTCAAGCTAGAATAGTTTACTGGAATAGCTAAGGTGACGAGGATCACTTTAGGTCCAGAGACAATGGCAAGAGGTAGAGCATTATCAAGGAGAAGACAAGGCTAGACCCAGACAAGGCTAGACCCAGACAAGGCTAGGCCCAGACAAGGCTAGACCCAGACAAGGCTAGACCCAGACAAGGCTAGGCCCAGACAAGGCTAGACCCAGACAAGGCTAGGCCCAGACAAGGCTAGACCCAGACACAATGCTAGGCCTGCGCACATAGAGCATTGCCTCCACCGGAGGAAGGACGATCACATCTGACTCACATAGTACGATAATGTACGAATGGTACAGACGTCTGGACCACGACAAGTACTAGAGGAGCATGAGGACAATTTGGACCACGAAGGACAGACCTGGTGCTCATCAGCTATTCAGGTGCTGCTCCTACAAGACAACCTTGACTCCACAATTCGTGTGTCTTGTGGTCACCTCCTAGTAGTATAAAAGGAGGTGTTCCTCCAGGAACAAATGTTAAGTTTTACACACACACTTTACTACTTACTCTCTCTCTAGAATTATCACTCACTAGAACTACATACTTACTCTCACGCCGGAGTTGGTCTCGGATTCAAACTCCGAGGCGAGCTAACGGTGTTCTTTCTTATTTCAGCCTAAGAGACTTAGGGCTAGACTAAGGAACTCTGAAGAAGGAAGCTAGGGCTTCAAAAGGAAGGAGTAGCCATAAGATACTCTGAGGGAGCAAGCCAAGGCTTCATTAGAAGGAGTAGCCTTAAGATACCCGAAGGATCAGGGCTGAAGAAGCTTCTCCGGAAATTTGCTTCAACATCTGGCGCCATCCGTGGGACCGGGAATACCAATCTACCAAAAACTAAGTGATGGAAGACGGTGACCAAGGTCCCACACTGGGGCTAGGTCTAAGCCTGAACACGGGGACACCTGGGGACGAGAGGGATCCTCCGGAGGTAACCCCTCCTCTTCCCAGACCTGATCAGGGACGCCTCACCCCAGCGTATGTCAAACAACACATTGAAACACTAAAAACTATGATGAAGGAAATTGATGAGCAAAATCGCGAGAAGATGACTCTCTGAAAGCTTTTTAACAAGGAGGTTGAAGAGATAGAGTCTGGAAACTCTCGTGGAAGCCCCTCGGTGAGGGAAGGAAGAGGATAATCCTCACAACTTATCCAAGTCTGGAAACCGAGGTCGTTCTAGGTCCGCTCGAAGACATCATAGAAGCCCTTCACGTAGGATATCTATCACTAAGTCATACCGCTCGAATAGGATGAGCAAAGCCAAGAGCGCTAAGACCAAGTCACAATCAGCTAGGTCTTTCCATAGGAAGGAGAGTGTTAATGCAATAATGCCTAAAAACATTACTTGTATTTTTCGGTCTCGCTTAGTTTTGATTACGAAAATATGTAAAAACAAGCATTTACGAAAACAATGAAAAACGAATTCTTGAGTTCAAGTATTTTTCATTTTACCCATTTTCACTTAAGGTGTAAATAAACAAGTACTAACCTTAATCAAGTGATCAAGTGATTTAATCTTTTCTTAAAACTCACCTTTTATTAAGTGTGACAAGTTTTTTATTAAACTTTCTTTTTAAGAAAATGTTTTATTAAATTAAATATTTGAAAATTTGAAAATGGCATATTCTTTTTTGATTTGGAATATTCTTTCAGGATATTTTATAATCAGATAAGACCTCCACCACTAAAGGACAAAAAGGGAGCGGAGTCTACTCCGGCGGTTCCCTAGCGCCTAGGCGGTTCCTTATCGATAAGGTACCGCCGGCTGAGATAAGGAACCGCGGGCAGATATAGCCGTTGGTCCTTTGTCCTATAAATAGTGGACCTTTCTCAGATTTTCTCTTCACCTCTTATGCACATAAATCCAAATTCAAACATACTTCTTAAATCACTCAAATCCTTGATCATTTGATTGATTACTACTTGTTTAGAAGTTAATCTATCTCATCCATCCCTTCCCCTTCAAGTGCAAAGAGAAGAACAATATCATTGTGAAGTGTTGAGTCCACCACCAAAGAACCTTTGAAGATCAAATCTTATACATTTGTTGTTGTGTCATAGTTGTGAAGATCCAAGTAGTTGTGTCTATTTGGAAGTTGTGTATGTACTAAGTATAGTTGTGTAGATTGGTCCTAGCTACGATTAGGGCTCGACTTCTAGCTTAGAGTCGGAAATTGGTTAAGCGACGTGTACGGTTTTCTCCACCATAAGGAGCTTGTTGTGTAGTGAACTCTCGAGTAAGGAGTGCTCGAGGAGTGGAGTAGGAACGAGGAGTGACCTTCGTTGCCAAACCACTATATATCCTTGGTGTTTGGTTTGATCTTTCTTTACCCTTAACTCTTTACATTCTTTATTCTTTGTGCATATACATTAGTTAGTATTAGTTTAGTTACACTATCGTTGTCCATATTGTGCATAAGAAGATTTCACTTATTTCCTTAAGTCTAAGTTTTTGAGAAAAAGGATTTTTTTGAAAACCATCATTTAACAAGTAAATATAAGAAACTATTCACCCTTCCCCCTTCTAGTTTCTACAATTGGTATCAGAGCGGGTTGCTCAAGTATTTTTAAAGTATATTGTATTTTAAAACTTGAATCGATCTATGCATTCCAACAAGTACCTAGAAGGGCAATCTATGCAAAGACCACCACTTTTTGAAACCGATAGTTTTATTTATTGGAAAAATAGATTTGAGACTTATGTGAAATCAAAAGATTTAGATCTTTGGCATGTTATTACCAATGGTGATTTTTTACCTTATCAATTTAATGAAGTTTCTAAAACAAAGGAATTAGTTACTTTTGACAAAGCTAATGAAGATACTAAAAAGAAACTTTCGAAAAATAATGAGGCTAAAATGGTGATTTATAATGCCTTACCTAAGAAAGAGTATGAAAGGATTTGTATGTGTGAAACCGCTAAAGATATTGGAACACTCTTTTAGTAACCCACCAAGGTAATAGCCAAGTCAAAGAAAGAAAAATCAATCTTCTTGTCCAACAATATGAACAATTTTTCATCTTAGAAGATGAAGCTATTGATAGTGATTTTGCTAGATTTAACACTATTATTACTAGTCTAAAAGCATTTGATGAAGGTTTTTCTAGCAAGAACAATGTTAAGAAGTTTCAAAGGGCCTTACATCCGAAGTGGAGAGCAAAAGTCATGGCGATCGAAGAATCGAAAGATCTCTCAACTTTATCACTCGATGAACTCATAGGCAACTTGAAGGTTCATGAGATGATAATTTTGAAGGACTCGGAATTGGTGAAAACCAAGAGTGAAAGGAAGTCTCTCCCACTCAAAGCCAAGAAGTCACAAAACGATCATGATAGTTCCTCGGATAGCGATGACGAGGAGTATGCATTGGCGGTGAGAGATTTCAAGAGGTTCTTCAAAAGACGAGGTCAACACGTGAGGCAACCCAACAATGACAAGAAACCATTCTCAAAGAATCGGTTTTCCAAGAACGAAAAAGGTGATAGGAATTGCTTTAGATGTGGTGATCCAAATCATTTCATTAGTGAGTGTCCAAAGCCTTCACGCGATAAGAATCACACGGCATTCGTTAGTGGTTCTTGGAGCGATAGCAGTGAAGATGTTGATGACAACCCCAAAGAGGAGAAATGTCTCATGGCTTACACTTCTAAAGATGTACATTCCGAAACCGAATATTATATCAATGATAGCTCCACCTTAGATGATATTGAATTAGAAGGCCAATATGATAATTTACACAAACTTAGCTAATACATGGCTTTTCCCAAGTATAAAAATTAAGTTCGTTGAAGTGGTCTACTCGAATTGATTATTGGTTTAAGTGCGACTCAGTCGTCTTTTGATGGGAAACAATAAATTGGTCGTTGTAGTATAATTAAATTGCGAAACGTTAAAGTAAATGACGGTTAATTAAAACTAAAACTAATTTAAAAAGTGATTGTGCAATATTAAAAACTTTAATAGTAAATAATTAAATGACAAAAATTTAATACTTGACGAAAAATTAATTTGACAATGTAATAAAAATGTAACTTGAAATAATGTAAACTTAAAAATTAAACAAAGAAAAATATAATTCAATACCTAAAACCATCGGAATCCAGATCGGAAAGCTGTCACCATACCACATCGGAATCCAGATCGCAATAGAGGTATCAGAATGAGTCAAAACCTATCTATCGGAATAATCTGAAATGCTATCTATCAGAATGTAAGGAAACAAAAGCTGTCGGAATGAACTTCTATCGGAGTGTTACTCAAATCGGAATGTTGCTAAGGAAATTTGGGCAGCACTTCGTCTCAATGAACCTTAAGTGCCGTCGCAATCCAGATCGCAATGTGCGATCGGAATCTTGATCGGAATAAGGGGGATTGCCTTAGATCGGAATGTTAGACCGCAATGCCGTCGGAATGTAATAACCCTCGTTCCGATACTGTCACTATCGGAATGTGGAGAAGAAGAACCGCCGCAATGTCTAAAACCTCCCTTTCCGATGGAAATGAATTCGCAATAAGCAAAAATGAAATAAGATATGACTAATAAGCTAATATCAAAAACTTAACTGAAATGATGATAAAACGAGATAACAAGCAACAAATTTAAAAACTTTCAAGACACAAAATACGAAAACTTTATAAAATAGATTTTATAAAGACAAAACTTTTAAGAAAACTTAAAATCAAATAAGCTAAACACAAAATAAGACAATAAGATTGTCAAGCTTATAGCTTAATTCGTATAAACGCTTAGATGGAAATGAAAAGACAAACTTTTAAATCAAATAAGCAAAAAGATTAAGCAAAAGATGCTTAATCCGAATTTGTAACAAATCAAAACAAGAAAAGTAGGATGAGAATGATAAAGAAAAGCTTGATTAAAGAAAAACAAAGATTAACAATTAACTTACTTGGAATCAAAGTGCACGAAATTTAAAACATGAATTTAAAGAACAATTTAGTAAAAATGACATGGAAATGGAAATGGAAATGGTGCAAATAAGTAAAGGTGGAAAGTCTAATTTGTCAAATTAGCTAAAAAAAATGAAATGTGGTGAAATGGGTGGTATTTATAGTGATTAGGGAGGTTAAGCATGTGTTGCTTCCTTCTTTCTTTCTTTCTCGTCTTTTCGTCTTCTTAATTCTTCGATGTTTTCGACTTTGTCTCGGGATTATTTGAACTCGTCTTATAATTTCTTCATTTATTAGACTTGAGTTCATCGGATTTATTAAACTTCCTTCTTTAGACTTGTTCTTCGATAAATCTTCAGAATAGGTCTTGGACTTCCGTTCTTTTTGCACTCTTGATCTCTTGACTTCGTCTTTTGTCTTTTTCTTCGATAAAAGCCCGTGAAAGCCCATGTTTTCCTCCCTTTTCACATTTTGGTCCTAAATCACAACAAAAACACAAACCACACATAACTCCGACATTTACGACATAAAATACACGTTTTGGCTTGGTTATTATTGTAATTAAGTGGTGAAAGGATGGGTGTTTTCGCACCTATCAAATCCCCTACACTTGACCATTGCAATGTCCTCATGCAATGCATTAGTTACAAAGCACGCTTTACATTTTCCATCATAATCAATTCATCTTGGCCTTTATTAAAAAAAATATTTAAAGGAAGAAAACAAGTAAAGAAATCAAAAACTTACCTTGGGTTTTGGAATGTCATGAATGATTATCATCCTCAAGTTTCACGTTCCCCATACCAAGCTTAAAAACAAGATCATTGTTATTATAAGTTAGCAAACTATCACAAACTCATGTGGCCTAATTATTCACTTAGACTCCCTTATTCCTAGGTGTATCTCTTATATTTTATTATTGTCTTGAATGATCACGAGGATGCATTGTTGACTTATTTCGATAGTTATTAAGGCTGAAAATAAAGTGGGACGATTTAATCAATAGTTAGCTAAAGGACAAAATCTTTTAAAACTGCTTCTCGGGATCTCATAAAGTTCATATCTTGGCATAAATCGCTTCACGATTTGAGACCTTTCTCGGACCGATATTTGGCAGCGACTTCATACTTCAAATCTTGAGAGACGTTCTTGAAATTATGGTCATCTCTTCATTACAAGAATTTCTTCACTTGAACTTTTTGAGAGATTCTTCATATTTGGACCACGACTTCTTCATTTTTCTCCAATCTTTATTTGGGATTTTGATATACAACGATCCGCCTCCTTTTAGGACTTGGATCTATTTATCCTCATACCTTGTTAAGGCCTTTTTGGATAGACTTATCCATGATCTTTACGGGAGTATTTGCTTTTCGTCGTGTGTCTCGATCCTTCATATTGATTTTTGATAAATGATTCTTCACATCACTTTGGATCTTTAGAAACAAAATGTAGCCCTCATGCCTTGTTAGGGCCTTTTCGGACTCGCCAATCTTCGCATCCCGCTTCAATAAGTTATGCCTTGGCTATGAACTTTCATCAATACCGAGCAACTTTAACGATCTTGGGCTAGAAGCTAAGTAACTTTTCAAATCGTACAACCTTACTTATTGCAAATAAATTTATTAACAAGCGATGGGAGAAAAAGCTTATAATTAACTCACATAAATTCATGAAAGAATACCAAACTTATAATTGACTCTATCATCTCTCGTTCTCCACAGTTTAAAATGTCAAGGAATGAGACTCGTGGATGCTTATCCTATTAAATCAAAGTTTTGGGTTTTCGAGTCATCTATAGGATCTTGCAAACTCTTAGACTTTTTCAAGTTTAGAATTCGCATTTTAAAGTTCCTTGATAAATGACTCTCTAGGATCAATTATAGGAACTTGCGAAAAGTTCTTGTTCTTAACCTGTGAGAGTTAAGACTTTCGCGTTTTAAAGTTTCCTATATAAAAGCCTAGCAAAACTTGACTTAAACACGTTAAGGATACTAGCTAGAGTAAACTTAGATAAGCACACTCGGGTTGAGTCAAAAGATTCACAATGTTTAAAAATTAAAACCACTTTATTTAAAAATTTATTCTAGCAAAGAAAGTAAATAACGATAACAAAGGAAAAACTACTAGGCGAAAATAGATCAAAATTTTTGAAAAATGTCGAAAAATCAAATTTTCTGGTTAAAATGAGGACAAATTCATGGAAAAGCCCACTTAACTTCGATAGAAGTCCCCTACACTTACTATAAACATTGTCCTCAATGTTTAAGCATGTGGAAGTAACCTCCCCTATACTTTGGACAATGTGCACTTTGTTTAAATCTTGCTAAGGAAAGGACAACTAAAGTGATTCCTATTTCAATCATAATTGATAAAATAATGAATCAAAAGAGTTCAGGATAAAACTGAGAAGACGGGAACACGGAATCACGGGTCGTCTAAAGTCATCAAGAATTGGATCTTTGTAAGCTCGAATCCCTGCACATCATAAGAAAGAAAACAACAAACACATACTAGGGTCTCCCCTACACTTATTATAAAAACAAAGAAAAGGATAGATACTGCGGGTTGCCTCCCAAGAAGCGCTTGTTTTTGTTAACCGAGTCATGAGCCTGACTCGACCTTGATTAGCATAGGAAGAAGCTTGAAACACATCTACCGGGATCAAATACATGGTTTTCATCCATCAAATAGCACATTCTTAAGGCGAACAAGGCAAGCCAAAGAAGAGTAGGCAAGGTTCCCTTAAGCAAAGATGGAGCACGGTGGTAGCAAGGTTGATGAGGTGCAAGCATATCTTCATTGTTTCCAAAAATCTTTTCTTTTTATTTCATCAGACAGATACTGAGATGTCTTAGAAATTGCAATACCGGGGTCGAACACCTTTTCCTTTAGGGGAAAATAACACCCAGGCTCAGCAGACCTTGAAGGGGATCCGATCATAAATCTCGCAATCTCATCCTCAGACGGAGGATAGAGTGGAGTTAAGACATAAGTGCTGCGGATATCGGTGTCGTCCGGCTTCTTCTCCTTTGCAATGGGTTTCTTCATATCCACAGTAGGATAAAGACCATAATCATCAAAGTCCAAAGGAGGAGCATCACTCTCATTTGGGAAGTAAGTGTTGAGAAAAGTAGCAAAGTCTTCCTCAAATGAGTAGTCATCCAAAGTAGGATCAAGTGTTGTTGGCGGAGGATTTTCATCATGTGAAGAATCACTCGAGAGAGTATCATCCTCATCAAAATCATCATAAGTGGGCATGTCAGGATACTCAAAAGTAAAATCATCATAATCATCTCCATTGGAACTAGAATCGTCATTATAAGCATCAAAGAGCGGTGGAGAATCATAAATTGGTGGAGGATCAGAATTGGATAGAGAATCATCCACATCTTCTTGGAATAGTGGATTATCATAGCGAGAATCGAATAGAGGATTGTTGTAGACGACAAAATCATCAAGCACATTAATCATATTCGTTGATTCTCTTCCATTAGATTTGGTTGTGATCTTCCCCATTTTGAACACTTGGGCATCATTCCCGACCCTTAAGATTAACTCACCTTCGGTAACATCAACTAAAGCTTTTCTGGTCCTCAAGAATGGCCGACCAAGTATTAAAGGAATACGAGGGTCCATTTCATAATCAACAACCACAAAGTCGACCGGAAAAGTGAAGGTGCCAACTTTAATGAACACATCTTCGGCTATACCAAGAGGGTAAGCGAGAGTGCGATTTTCAAGCTCAAGAGTCATCTTTGTTGGTGTAAGATCGGGTAATGATAACTTTTTCTAAACACTTAAAGGCATCAGATTTATACTTGCCCCGAGATCGGCTAAGGCAGTAAATTCTTTGGTTTGGTGAAAAGTACATGGTAGCACAAAACGACCGGGATCTCCAAGTTTCTCCAGAAGTTTTTTAAGAAGGACGACAGAACAATTTTCATTCAATCGAGTATTAACAAACTCGGCCATCTTCTCCTTCTTATTAAGTAATTCCTTAAACATCTTAACAAATTTAGGAATTTGTGCTAGAGCTTCAACAAGGCTAAAAGTGATGGTCATTTCCGAAATCTTCTTCAAATAGTTTGACACTTGAATGTCATCCTTGGTTTGTAGTTTGGCCTTGTCAAAGCGAGATGGATAAGGAATATTGGGTTTATAGGTGGAAGGTGTAGGTGTAGCAGGTAAAGGTTGAGATGTTGAAGGTTTAAAGGTGGAAGGTGAGGTTGGTGAAGGGTTCTTCTTAGGTACCTCAGTAAGAGGTGGAGACGGTAATGGAGAACTAAAACTAGGTGTGGGAGTAGGAGGGATAAATGGTGGTGGAGGAGGTGTAGATGGAGTAACTGGGGGAGGGATAGATGTTCCTACTAAGGTTGCTCCACTACGTGTAGTAATAGCACTCACATTCGCTCTCAGGTTGGTGACGGTGTTTGAAGGTAGAGAGCCCGAAGTAGAGGGTTGAGTAGTTGGTAAGAAACTTGCCAGCATATTCTTCAAATCATTTGTTTGAGTGCTGAAGGAGGTTTGTATATCATGTCGAAGCTCGGATCTAATATCATTCCCTTGCTTAGTGATATCTCCTTTCAAATTGGTAATTTGGCTTTGTAGATTCTTAATTTGCTCTCCTTGGGTTCTCATTAAAGCTTCAACATCATGATTAATGGGTGGGGCTTGTTGGGCGGGTGGGTGATAAGGGTTAGAAGCTCTAGGTGGGATTTGGTTGCTTCTATTGTAGTTGTTGGGGTTGTGGTTTTGAGGAGAAAAACCAGGTAAAAGAAAGTTGTTAGAACGGTAACTTAGCAAGTTACGATCACCTTGAGGTCGGGCTTGGTAATTATCCGTTGAGTAGTTCCATAAGCCGCATACACGTTTTCCGGATTGTCATGAGTAGAAGGACAATCATTGTATGAATGAGGACCGCCGCAAGTCTCATAAGAAATTGCTATAGATTTAACTTGTTGTTGATGATTTGTAGCCAAAAGTTGCATATTCTTGCTCATTTCGACCATTGCGCGGGTCAATTCGGTGATATCAGGGTTTGTAGAAGTGGAAGAAACAGTGACTCTCGGGTTATTCCTTGAAGATGCAGAAGAATCCCAATTCTTGTGATGAGTAGTCATGTTCTCTATAAGCTCTCTACACTCCTCTGGTCTCCTTTTCATAAATGTGCCACCGGCGGCTGCATTAATCGTATCACGATCACGAAAAGTTAAACCGTTGTAGAAAGTATCGATCAAAGTAACGGGGAGCATGTTGTGGTTTGGGCATTGATCGATCAAAACATTATATCGTTCCCAAGCATCAAAAAGTGATTCATCAGGTTCTTGAGTAAATCCACTAATTTGATTCCGAAGGCTCATGACCATGGATGGTGGAAAGTAGCGCGACAAAAAGCGTTGAGTCATCTCGTCCTAAGTATGAATTGAATTCTTCGGAAGACGATCAAACCATTTTTCGGCATGGTGGGATAAGGTGTGTGGAAATAGGTGAAGGCGAAGAAAATCCATAGTAACCCCGGGCAACTTCATGCTTTGAGTAACGGTAATGACTTTGTCGAGGTGTTTGTTGGCATCATCATCCGGTAATCCGCTAAATGGGCAAGCGTTTTGAACTTGCTGGATCATGAGATGCTTCAACGAAAATTCAGGAGCCGTGATTTGCATCGGCGCAATCGGTCCTCCGCGTCCGTTCATGGTGGGTAGACAAAGCTCCTCCATTGTCCGAAGATTGGGTGGGGAACATTGTTGTTGTTATTGTTGAGGTGCGGTGGGTTATTGTTGTTGTTCACACCTGCCATAGCTAAATCTTCACGAGTCTTGGGCTCTGGATAAGTTGAAGATCTAGTACGCATACACCTGCAAAAGCAAAAGAAAAAGATACCAAAGAAATAGACAATATATATACACTATAAAAATAAAATCTTTTTGTATTTTTGAAAATTTTTAATTTTTATGGATTTTTAATAATTTTTTAATTTTTATGGAGTTTTGGAAATTTTTAAGCAAGAAAAATAACGTTCACGAGTGAACGGATCCCAAAATTCAACGCGTCTCTCACAGAAAACCATTAATCTTTACGAAAAGAGCCGACAGCGACGCCATATAATACAAGGGTTTTACCTAGTATAAAAATATCGTAGTTCTGATCTTTTCGAATTGACTATTGGTTAACGTGCGACTCAGTCGTCTTTTTGTGGGAAACAACAAATTGGTCGTTGTAGTATAATTAAATTGCGAAACGTTAAAGTAAATGACGGTTAATTAAAACTAAAACTAATTTAAAAAGTGATTGTGCAATATTAAAAACTTTAATAGTAAATAATTAAATGACAAAAATTTAATACTTGACGAAATATTAATTTGACAATGTAATAAAAATGTAAACTTGAAATAATGTAAAGTTAAAAATTAAACAAAGAAAAATATAATTCAATACCCAAAACCATCGGAATCCAGATCGGAAAGCTGTCACCATACCCCATCGGAATCCAGATCGCAATAGAGGTATCGTAATGAGTCTAAACCTATCTATCGGAATAATCTGAAATGCTATCTATCGGAATGTAAGGAAACAAAAGCTGTCAGAATAAACTTCTATCGGAATGTTACTCAGATCGGAATGTTGCTAAGGAAATTTGGGCAGCACTTCGTCTCAATGAAACCTTAAGTGCCGTCGCAATCCAGATCACAATGTGCGATCCGAATCTTGATCGGAATAAGGGGGATTGCCTTAGATCGGAATGTTAGACCGCAATGCCGTCGGAATGTAATAACCCTCGTTCCGACACTGTCACTATCGGAATGTGGAGAAGAAGAACCGTCGGAATGTCTAAAACCTCCCTTTCCGATGGAAATGAATTCGCAATAAGCAAAAATGAAATAAGCTATGACTAATAAGCTAATATCAAAAACTTAGCTGAAATGATGATAAAATGAGATAACAAGCAACAAATTTAAAAACTTTCAAGACACAAAATACGAAAACTTTATAAAATAGATTTTATAAAGACAAAACTTTTAAGAAAACTTAAAATCAAATAAGCTAAACACAAAATAAGACAATAAGATTGTCAAACTTATAGCTTAATTCGTATAAACGCTTAGATGGAAATGAAAAGACAAACTTTTAAATCAAATAAGCAAAAAGATTAAGCAAAAGATTGCTTAATCCAAATTTGGAACAAATCAAAACAAGAAAAGTAGGATGAGAATGATAAAGAAAAGCTTGATTAAAGAAAAACAAAGATTAACAATTAACTTACTTGGAATCAAAGTGCACGAAATTTAAAACATGAATTTAAAGAACAATTTAGTAAAAATGACATGGAAATGGAAATGGTGCAAATAAGTAAAGGTGGAAAGTCTAATTTGTCAAATTAGCTAACAAAATGAAATGTGGTGAAATGGGTGGTATTTATAGTGATTAGGGAGGTTAAGCATGTGTTGCTTCCTTCTTTCTTTCTTTCTCGTCTTTTCGTCTTCTTAATTCTTCGACGTTTTCGACTTTGTCTCGGGATTATTTGAACTCGTCTTATAATTTCTTCATTTATTAGACTTGAGTTCCTCGGCTTTATTAAACTTCCGTATTTAGACTTGTTCTTTGATAAATCTTCAGAATAGGTCTTGGACTTCCGTTCTTTTTGCACTCTTGATCTCTTGACTTCGTCTTTTGTCTTTTTCTTCAATAAAAGCCCGTGAAAGCCCATGTTTTCCTCCCTTTTCACTTTTGTCCTAAATCACAACAAAAACACAAACCACGCATAATTCCGACATTTACGACATAAAATACACGTTTTGGCTTGGTTATTATTGTAACTAAGTGGTGAAAGGATGGGTGTTTTAGCACCTATCATTAGTCTTAAATTCATAGAAAAGAACAAAACCTTAAAATCAACTAAAACTAAGCTTGAAAATGAGATTAATGAACTTAGGGAAAAATTAGCCAAGCTTGAGAAAAATAAAGAAGTTGATGTAGGTTGCTTAAGTTGTGAGAAACTTAGATTAGAGAATGAAGATCTCAAGAGCACCTCCATTAAACTGGAAAAGTTCATGAAAGGTACTAGTGCTCTTGATGATATGTTAAACAAACAAATTCATTCTAAGGAAAGACTTGGTGTAGGTTTTAACTCAAATGAAGCATCAACCAGTGAACCTAAACAAGTCAGATTTTCAGAAAAACTGTCTGCTGTACGCGGTCCCAGATTGTATGGGGCGGTTCCTTATCATTATAGAACCGCCTCCCTAGATAAAGAACCGCGGCCAGAAAGAATTTTTGATGAAAATATTGGATTTTCTGAAAAGTCAAATTTAGGTGAACATCCTAAGCATCTTATTGTTAACAAAGTCAAATTACCCATACTTGACGACAATGCCGTTGATAAGTTATATAAGACTTTGAGTAAACCTCTAATGGGAAATAGAAGTTTATCAAGACCATCTTCTACTCCACCAAGAGTACGGAATGAGTCTATTCCTAGAAGTAGAACGACAACACCTAGAAGAGATAGTCAAAACAATTCACGACCTAGAAGTAAAACTCCAACACCTAGAAGGAATGACCACAACTCTAAACCAAGATCAAATACACCTAGGAGAAATAATGAACAACAAAATGGTTATATGAATTATTATCCTCCTCCCTTTTGTTCCCCATGGGGAACCCCTCCTCCATTCATGCATCCCAACCAAATGCAAGGGATGTTGGAACTAACAATTTTGGACCCATGAGATATTGGGGACCAAATGTTTGATCGTGTATGTTATTACCTAGATATGCTTGGGAATTGATTTGGATCCCGACGAGTGGATTAAGGATAGTGGTTGTTCTAAACACATGACGGGTAATCGAAGTTTGTTCTCGCGCTACAAAGCATATGATGGATGTAACGTTACATTCGCTAGTAGTCTACGTGGTAATATCATTGGAAAAGGTACGGTTTCTCTTGACTCCATGACTATTGAAAATGTAGAGCACGTAGATAATTTAGGGTTTAACCTTTTAAGCATAGGTCAAATTTGTGACAATAAGTGTAAGGTCATCTTTTCAGAAAATGACAGTGAAATCGTAAAAGATGGAAAGGTCATTGGAAAAGGTGTTAGGAAGCATGGGCTTTATGTCATGAAGGTCAATAAGAAGTCAAAAGACAACATATGTCTTGCGACTATAGATGATAGTTCTACTCTTTGGTATAGGATATTAGGTCACGCTAATATGCGTCTAATTCAATCTTTAGTCTCTAAGGAGTTGGTAAGACACCTCCCCAAGATGAAGTTTGATAGTCACTTTTGTGATGCTTGCAAAGTTGGAAATCAAGTTCACTCAAGTCACAAAGCCAAGAATTTGGTTTCAACCTCTCGGTGCTTAGAACTCCTACATATGGATCTCTTTGGACCTTCCGCCATACGGAGTTATGGAGGTAACCTTTATACCCTAGTTATAGTCGGCGACTACTCTAGATTCACTTGGACTAGATTTTTGGCATCTAAGAATGAAGCTTTCGATCATTTCGAAATCTTTAGTCGAAGAATTCAAAATCAACTAGGATGTCCAATTGTCTCTATTAGGACGAATCATGGTAGGGAATTTGATAATGAAGTGCAATTTGGTGCCTTTTGTGAAGCTCATGGTATTACCCATAACTTCTCGGCTCCTCGCACTCCACAATCAAATGGGGTAGTTGAAAGGAAGAATAGGACCATCCAAGATATGAGTAGCACGATGTTAAACGAGCAATCTTTGCCTCAAAAGTTTTGGTGCAATGCCGTGGACACATCGACTTATATTCTCAACCGAATTCTTATTCGACCTTTCCTAGGAAAGACCCCCTTTGAGATTCTTAAAGGTAAGAAACCCTCATTGGAATACTTTAGGGTGTTTGGAAGCAAGTGCTTTATCCTCAACACCAAAGACTACCTTACCAAGTTTGACCCAAAGTCTTACGATGGTATATTTTTAGGTTATTCCCAAACTAGCAAAGCCTACATAGTCCTCAATAGCCTCGGGGTAATTGAAGAATCACTTAACGTGAGTTTTGATGAAACCCCTCCTTTAACCAAGACACCACCATTGGTTGATGATGACTTGGATGAAGTAGAAGTAGTTAAAGCCAAAGAGGTTAGAAAAATAGGAGTTGAAGACCTTAGTGTTGAAAAGGAAGTAAACATTAAGGAGTCTAAGGATCATACTCTCAATAATATCATTGGTGACTTAAATCAAAGGACCCTAAGATCTCAAGTCCAAAACCAAAGCAACTTATTTTGTTTCGTCTCCTTGATTGAACCAAAGAATGTTAAAGAAGCTTTGGCGGATGAGAGTTGGGTCATTGCGATGCAAGAAGAATTGAATCAATTCGTTGCTAATGATGTTTGGGAACTTGTTCCTCCACCTAGAAGTTCTACCATTATAGGAACCAAATGGGTATATAGGAATAAGCTAGATGAGAATGGTGTTGTGTCACGTAACAAAGCTAGAATTGTAGCTCAAGGCTATAATCAACAAGAAGGGATTGATTATGACGAGACATATGCTCGGTAGCAAGATTAGAATCCATTAGAATCCTTTTAGCCTACTCTTGTGCCTTAGACTTTAAGCTTCAACAAATGGATGTAAAGAGTGCGTTTCTTAACGGTTTGATCAATGAGGAGGTATATGTGGCTCAACCTCCTGGCTTCATTGATTTTGAGAAACCGGATCATGTTTACAAGCTTAAGAAGGCACTTTATGGTCTTAAACAAGCACCCAAATCTTGGTATGATAGACTTAAAGCGTTTCTTGTTAAACATGAGTATAACATGGGGATGGTAGACAACACGCTCTTTACAAAGAAGAAAGGTTCTCACCTCATAATCGTGCAAATATATGTTGATGACATTATATTTTGCTCAACTTGTCAAGAATTGTGTGATGACTTTGCTAAAATCATGCAAGATGAGTTTGAAATGAGTATGATGAGAGAACTTAACTTCTTTTTAGGATTCCAAATTAAACAAATGGACGATGGTATTTTCTTTAGTCAATCTAAGTATGCTAAAGAAATGCTAAAGAAATTTGGATTAGAAGAATCTAGACTAATGAAGACCCCAATGGCCTCAGATACTAAACTCACCGTAGATGATGATTGTGAGTCGGTAGACAACACCAAATATAGAGGTATGATTGGTAGTTTGTTGTACCTAATGGCAAGTCGACTGTATATCATGTTTAGTGTTTGCCTTTGTGCTCGCTTCCAAGAAGCTCCCAAAACCTCTCACCTTGAAGCGGTTAAGCGTATCTTCTGATACATTAAGGGCACTATACATTTAGGATTATGGTATCCTAAAGGGACCGGCGTAGAAACCATTGTCTACGCGGACTCGGATCATGCGGGAGACTATGTGGACCGGAAAAGCACTAGTGGTGTTTGTACCTTCATGGGTTGTTGTTTAACTTCTTGGTTCTCCAAGAAACAAACCGCTCTTGCGATATCCACCACGGAAGCCGAGAATGTGAGTGCCGGAAAAGCATGCCAACAAGCTCTATGGATGAAGCAAGCGCTTGTTGATTACGGGATTTGTCTTGATGATGTTCCCATCATGTGCAACAATAAAGGTGATATAGACCTTAGCAAGAATCCCGTGCAACATTCACGAACCAAGCACATAGAAATTCGCCACCATTTCTTTAGGGATAATGTTCAAAAGGGGAACATTTCAGTTGAGAAGGTACCCTCCGAGGATAACTTAGCCGACATCTTCACTAAGCCACCTAAGAGGGAACCCTTTAATTACTTGCGTCTAGGTCTAGGATTAATGGAACATATTCCTTAATTGCTTTCCCTTTATTGAGTTCTTATTTTCTTTTGAGTATTTTATCACTTTGAGTCATTGAGTCTCCTAAACTCTTCTTGAAAATCTTCTCATCTCCGTTTCAAAATCCTCAAAGTCTCTTTCGAAAATGGTCAAGAAATGTTTTGACATTGTTAATTCAATCTAAAAACGTTTCTCATAGATTCTTGCTATTAATCTCGAGCTTACATAATTCATATGTATGATTCTCTCAAACATAGCAAGAACAAGATAGAATCATGGAGGATCATTGTGTCGTGACTTAAGGTCTTGTCTTACACACCTCCTACATCGATTTTTATTTCAAAATCCATGTATTTTGGTCAAATCCTTATTTGGTGAGTTAGTATGTGTTCTCTTTGTCTATCTTTGCTTTTAAGCATATCCCTATGATAAGTTAGACTAGAAAAATAAGATTTGCTGAAAAATCTTCCTTCACCACCAAAACACAGCCTTTGTAGGCGGTTCCATATATGAACCGCGGTCCCTTATCAATAAGGAACCGCCGGAAGCAATAAGGAACCGCGTACAGTGCTTCCTTTTTCAAGTATTACTGAAATTCCAAATTTGTTCCAACACTTTTGGGAATCTTTGCTTCAACCCTTTGACCACCCCAAAAATACCTTGAGCCTTCCCTATTTAACCATAAGCATTTTTCCATACTTCACATCCCAAAATGTCTTATTCTCCCAATGAAAGCCTTGATTCTCCATCATTTTCCCCAATTGCTTTCAATCCCAACTCACCTAAGAACACTTTCAATCCAAATTCACCCAAGAACACTCTTAATCACATTTCTCCTACCAAGAATGTTGATTGTGGAACATCTTTTCTTCCACCACCACCCTTTAGTGTTCTTCCTCCTTCTCATGATAATGTGATGCACCATGGGACATATTGTCATTGTTGTCAATATCAACATCTTGCCATGGCACACATCTATGAGGAGTTGAGCTACATCAAGAGTCTCTTAATCAAGCCTCCTCTTCACTTTGATTATGAGATCTCCACCAAGCCACTACCACCACCTTCCGCCACTACATTGTCTTTCATATAAGCATTGGTTGCTTATCCACAAGACACCTTATTCAAGAAAATCTTAGAATTCTATATTAACTAGGATTAGATTTATGCTTTTGGCTTGTTTCCTCTTTCATACATCTTTGTATGATTCTTTTTATTTTATATGACTTCACTTGGATATTAGTCTTTGTGTTTTCTTCTTTTTTTTATTTTTTTGTGACCTATAGCTATCTCTTGTTGGTTGTCTCTTTTGTTCAACTAACCCTTCTATGTAGCTTGTAACCATATCTTGATTCCTCGGTGCCCTAAGCTAGGGGGAGTAAGCACCAAGGGAGAGTCTTTGCAAAGTCCGTCTCTTCAACACCGACTTATGCAACCTTTTTGCTTCGACAAAGGGGGAGAAATGAATAAACTCGTCTTTGAAAATCTTGTTTTTGTGTGATTGAGTTTATGTGTTGTCGGAATCAAAAAGGGGGAGATTGTTAATGCAATAATGCCTAAAAACGTTACTTGCATTTTTTGGTCTCGCATAGTTTTGATTACGACAATATGTAAAAACAAGCATTTACGAAAACAATGAAAAACGAATTCTTGAGTTCAAGTATTTTTCATTTTACCCATTTTCACTTAAGGTATGAATAAACAAGTACTAACCTTAATCAAGTGATCAAGTGATTTAATCTTTTCTTAAAACTCACCTTTTATTAAGTGTGACAAGTTTTTTATTAAACTTTCTTTTTAAGAAAATGTTTTATTAAATTAAATATTTGAAAATTTGAAAATGGCATATTCTATTTTGATTTGGAATATTCTTTCAGGATATTTTATAATCAGATAAGACCTCCACCACTAAAGGACAAAAAGGGAGCGGAGTCTACTCCGATGGTTCCCTAGCGCCTAGGCGGTTCCTTATCGATAAGGTACCGCCGACTGAGATATGGAACCGCGGGCAGATATAGCCGTTGGCCCTTTGTCCTATAAATAGTGGACCTTTCTCAGATTTTCTCTTCACCTCTTTTGCACATAAATTTCCAGATTCAAACATACTTCTTAAATCACTCAAATCCTTGATCATTTGATTTATTACTACTTGTTTAGAAGTGAATCTATCTCATCCATCCCTTCCTCTTCAAGTGCAAAGAGAAGAACACTATCATTGTAAAGTGTTGAGTCCACCACCAAAGATCCTTTGAAGATCAAATCTTATACATTTGTTGTTGTGTCATAGTTGTGAAGATCCAAGTAGTTGTGTCTATTTGGAAGTTGTGTATGTACTAAGTATAGTTGTGTAGATTGGTCCTAGCTACGATTAGGGCTCGACTTCTAGCTTAGAGTCGGAAATTGGTTAAGCGACGTGTACCCCACCATAAGGAGCTTGTTGTGTAGTGAACTCTCGAGTAAGGAGTGCTCGAGGAGTGGAGTAGGAACGAGGAGTGAGCTTCGTTGCCGAACCACTATAAATCCTTGGTGTTTGGTTTGATCTTTATTTACCCTTAACTCTTTACATTTTTTATTCTTTGTGCATATATATTAGTTAGTATTAGAGAAAAAGGATTTTTTGAGAAAAAGGATTTTTTGAAAACCATCATTTAACAAGTAAATATAAGAAACTATTCAACCCCCCCCCCCTTCTAGTTTCTACAGAGAGCTTAGAGTCCGGATATGACTCAAGGTCGGATAGTGATTCGGAGGATTTGAGCACACCATACAAGCGGCCTAAGCCCATGCCTTTCACCTCTCGGATCACGCATTTCGGATATCATAGGCGAGCTAAGCTTCGTGCTAATGTCCGTGTCTACGAAGGAAGAAAAGACCCAGAAGACCACCTCAGCATCTTCTCTGCTGCTGCTGAGCAAGAAGAGTGGCCCATGCCAGTGTGGTGCAAGATGTTTCGTCAGAATTTGGGTGGCTCAGCAAGGAACTGGTTCGATATCTTAGACCCAAAGAGTGTGGATGGGTTTGAAGAATTGAGCAGCAAGTTTTTAGAGGAGTTCTCATAACAGAAATGATATGATAAAGATCCCACCGAGATACATGGGATCAAACGGAAGCCCAATGAGAGCCTCCAGGCATTTATGGATCGCTTCAAAGCTGAAAGCTCACACATTAAGGGTGTGTCCCCGGTGCTAAGGATTTCGGCATTCATGCACGGGCATGGACACCTAGAACTAGCTAAGAAACTCAACGATAGGATCCCAAAAGCAGTGGATGAAATGTGGGAAAGAGTCAGAGCCTTCATCAGGGGAGAGACAGCTGCTGACACCTCAGCCATTGTCAAGGCTCCACAATAGGATAGGGGGAATAACAAAGCTGGCTGGACAGGAAACCCAGGTGGATCTAGGAACAGAAACCAAAGGAGGAGCCAAGGAAGGGACATGGGGATATGCCCTCCCTACGCTAGGAAGGACGTGTTCACACTACTGGCCAAGACTCCAAAGGAAATCTTAACCACAGAAAACATGAATTCCCCCCCCCCCCCCCATGGTAGGAACTCCCGAAAAGAGAAACATGAACAAGTTCTGTGACTTTCACCAAGATCGAGGTCACGACATGAATAATTGCTTTAACCTCAAAAAGCGGATTGAAGAAGAAGTAGCCTCAGGGAGACTAGCACACTTGGTTAAAGATATCAGACAAGGAGTCCAGAAAGACAAAGGACCAGCCAAAGAGAAGGAAAAGATCATAAAAATGATGAGATCACAAGGATACCGGAAGAGACCTTATAAGAGAGTGGAGAATTGGATGGATAATGCCATAACATTCCTGTCAGTACCGCGCTATCAGCTGAGGGATTGCCCAGTGATAGTGGATGCCATGATCGAAGGATACGTAGTGAGAAGAGTGTATGTTGACGGGGGCTCCTCGTCAGAAATAATGTACGAGCATTGCTTCAGAAACCTATGCTACCAAACAAGGCCAAGGTTAAGAGAATCTAGGATACCTCTGGTAGGCTTCTCAGGTGAAGTTCATTACCCTCTAGGCGTCATTGACCTAGAGGACACGATGTGAGAGTACGGGAGCACCAGGACGGTGATGATGGAATTCGCTATAGTAAAGAGTCCCTCGCCGTACAATGCTTTGCTCGGGAGAACGGGATTGAGAAGCTTAGGAGCTGTAGCCTCCACCATACATTCAATGGTTAAACTCCCAACGTCAAGTAGGATATCGACTTTGATTACAAGCAGAGAGACCTTGAAAGAATGTAGACTCATGGAAGAGGTGAAATAGCGAGTTCGGAGAGCTCGCACAGAAGAGCTAGCCCAAAGAGGTGCGCCAGGAAGGCTAGCCCATGGTGCTCCTCCCCCACCACCACTAGATGAAACTTACCCTAGAAGGCCATGGAAGGAGCCCATGGAGCAAGGGGAGGAAGAAGAACCACAACCCACTAAGAGGATGAAGCCGTCTAAGCCAGGGTTAGCACCCAAGTTAAAGCCTGATGAAAAGATAGTGGTAAACGATGACTACCCTGACCAGCTAGTCACCATAGGAGGAAACCTCTCCCCAGAATGTCGAATAGCACTCATAAGGACCCTCAGGAATAATGCTGATGTTTTTTCATGGACACCAGCTGATATGACGGGTATACCCCGAGCAATCATAGAGCATCATCTAGACATCTATCCTCACATTGAGCCTAAGGTACAGAAAAAGCGAAGTCTTGCACCAGATAGAAGGAAGGTAGTCACAGACGAGGTCAATGAGTGGCTCAAGGCTGGAATCGTGAAACGAGTGCGATACCCCTCATGGGTCGCTAACCTAGTCCTAGTAAAGAAAGTCGATGGAAGTTGGAGAATGTGCATCGATTATAGGGATCTTAACAAAGCCTGCCCTAAAGATTTGTACCCTCTACCAGAGATTGACTGGAAGATTGAATCTTTGTTAGGATACAAATACAAGAGCTTTTTAGATGCTTACAAGGGATATCATCAGATCCAGATGAGTAAGAAAGACGAAGAAAAGACTGCCTTTCACACAGAAGAAGGAGTCTTTTGCTACACCAAGATGCCGTTTGGTCTTAAGAATGCGAGGGCTACATACCAAAGGTTAGTCGACTCTGCCTTCAAGGAGCAGATCGGCGTAAACCTTGAAGCATATGTAGATGACATGGCAATCAAAAGCCGGACCGAGCAAGACATCGTTAGAGACGTGGATCAAACCTTTTCCACCCTCAGTAGGATAAACATGAAGCTCAATCCCAAAAAGTGCTCTTTTGGAGTAGAGGAAGGAAAGTTCTTGGGCTACATAGTTACCTCTGAAGGAATACGGGCTAACCCTAAGAAGATGAAAGCAGTCACAGACATGTCTTCACCCAAGACCCTGAAGCAAATGCAATCCCTCAGCGGGAAGCTGGCAGCATTGAACCGTTTCTTTTCCAAATCGGCTGAACGATCCTTGCCCTTCCTTGACACCCTAAAGAAATGAACCAACAAGAAGGATTTCAAGTAGACGGAGGCTGCAGAAGCAGCATTCCAAGAAATGAAAGAGATAGTGTCACAGCTACCTACGCTCACCACCCCGAGGAAGGGAGAAACCTTGATGATGTACCTATCAGCCGATGAGGAAGCTGTCAGTGCAGTCCTCCTCATAGAAAGACAGGGAAAGCAGATGCCTATCAACTATGTCAGCAGATCCTTGCAAGGAGCAGAAGCAAATTATGCTCCGATTGAGAAACTCACCCTAGCCTTGGTCCACGCTGCCAGGCGGCTGAGGAGATATTTTCAGACTCACCCAATAAAAGTCATAACCGATAGCCCAATCAAGAAAGTGTTGAGCAAATCTGAAGCATCAGGGAGACTCACAAAATGGTCTGTCAAGCTAGGGACATACGACATAACTTACATACCAAGGGTAACCGTAAAGGGGCAGGTACTAGCAGACTTCCTAGCAGAGTCACCAGTGGAGAGAGCGGTGGTCTCAGCAGCGGCTCCAACACCCATGGTGGAAGACATCCCAGAGTCCTTCAACTCCAACCAAAGACCTAACTCCAGGCCCGAGAGCATGGAGGTTGTATACCGATGGAGCATCAAACAGTGGAGGATCAGGAGCAGGACTCATCCTAATCGCCCCAGACGACGTAGAGTACTCCTATGCGCTTAGATTAAACTTCCCCAACTCAAATAATGAGGCAGAGTACGAAGTTGCTAGCAGGGCTGCGAATAGCAATAGAGATGCGAGTAAAGGACATACATGCCTTTGTAGACTCTAAGTTGGTAGCTAGTCAAGTAGAGGGCTCATACGAAGCTAGAGGGGAGAAAATGATAAAGTACTTAGAGAAAGTCCTAGAGTTGGCTGGATCATTCAATAGATTCCGGATATCCCACATCCCAAGAGCCGAGAATAGGAAGGCAAGCGCTCTTAGCAAGCTAGCCGTAGTACAATTCGATCACCTGTCTAAAGAAGTGCTAGTAGAAGTGCTAAATGAGCGCTCAGTCGAAACAAAAGAAGTAAATATGGTGGTTGAAGAGGAAGGTCCAACATGGATGACTCCAGTCAGAGACTACTTGGAGACGAGAAAGCTGCCAGAAGACCCGGTGGAAGCTAGGACACTAATGGAAAAGATTGAAAACTACACCATTGAAGATGATGTCTTATACAAGAAGTCCTACCTAGTCCCATTGATGAGGTGTGTCGGGCCTCTACAAGCTGATTATGTCATGAGAGAAGTGCACATGGGTTCGTGTGGTATGCACGACGGAACTAAGCAAGTGGTAGCTAAAGCAATGAATTTGGGGTACTATTGGCCCTCTATGCATAGGGATGCTAGGAAGCTCACCCGGGCATGCGAAAACTGTCAGGCACATGCCTCTGTACCAAAGTTACCCAAGGTAGACATGATCTCAGTAACATCAGGATGGCCATTCGTGAAGTGGGGAATGAACATAGTCGGACCTCTTCCATTGGGACATGGAAAAGTGAAATTTCTGATAGTAGTAATCGACTATTTCACAAAATGGATGGAGGCAAAACCAGTAGCAACCATCACCGGGAAGCAAGTACAAAATTTTGTGTGGGACAACATCGTGTGCAGGTTTGGGATCCCAGCCATTATAGTTACAGACAATGGAACTCAATTCATAAACGACCCCCTCAAAAAGTGGGCTGAGAAACTGAAAATAAAGCTAGTCTCCACCTCAGTGTACGACAGACAAGGGAATGGAGCAGTGGAAAGAGCGAATCGAAGCTTGCTAGAAGGAATTAAGAAAAAACTTGAGAAAGGGAAGTCAACATGGTTTGAAGAAGTTCCTAATGTGTTATGGGCCCACCGAACGATAAAAAAGACTAGCAATGGAGAAACACCTTTTAGCCTAACTTATGGCACTGAAGCAGTCATCCCAGCAGAGATTGGCATGCCGACACACAGAGTCTCTAATATAGACGAAGCAACCAATGACAGAGACCTCCGCCTGAACCTAGACCTGCTAGAAGAGCGAAGAGAAATAGAAGCTATCAGGGAAGCCAGGTACAAACAAAAGGTGTTGAAATACTACAACAAAAGGGTGCGACATGTGCAATTCAAAGTAGGAGAGTTTGTCCTTAGAAAGAACGAGGCCTCAAGGGTAGAGAACATAGGCAAGCTTGGGCCCAACTGGGAAGGACCTTACAAAGTCATCAAAGATTTCCAAAGCGGAGCCTACAAGCTAAGCACCATAGAAGGAAGAGAAATACCTAGGACCTGGCACGCCAACAACCTAAGGAAGTGCTACATGTAGAGCACAAAACTATGTTAGCAAGGTATTATGTATTTCCTCCGGAGGAGCAATTTTCAAAGTGTAGCCTCGCTCCGGAGATGACCATAGCCACAACTAATGTATTGTTTCTTCTCTAGTGATATGAATGAAACAAAAAATTTCCTCATATTTTCTATTAAGACTATACGCTTAAAATACTGAGCTATAAAACAAAGCACACAGCAATGGATGGTTCGCTCTCCAGCTGCAGAGGGTAACGCCTAACAATTAGTTCCCCATGGTGAAACTGATACCATTGTGGTTAGGCTGAGCAACCTTTGCAAGTTGACTCCGTAGAAGAATAGGAACAAGCCTTCCTACTCTTCTCACGTAAAATTACCCTCCAGTGAGTAGCTACACCTGGAAGGGGGATTAGCATGAGCCTGCAAGGCGAATGTTACAACTATACCACATAAACAAATAATTGAGTTTCACTAAATAAGGGATAAATGGGAAGTAGCACGCTAAACTGGCTAAGCAAAGCTGAAATATCCTCACAGGCACTTGTGAAGATACTAGGAAACGAATATGATTCACACGTGATACACCTCAACCCTAGCTCAATAAGGCTAACATGTCGTCGGCCAAGCATAAAGGACAAGGATTAACAAAATGTGTTAGAGGCATAAAATTTAGATACTATCTAAATAAACTACAACAAAGTAAAGCATGAATCACTCTAAATAAGATAATGAAGCACACATGCACACAAAGGGCCATCATACATACGATCAAAAATTGACAACAATGTCATGGTAGCATACAAAGAAAGATAAAGTACTCAAAAGCCCAAAACAGGGAGGGCTAACAATACAAATAAAAGCAAAGAAAGTACAAAGCACAAACTACATCAAACAGCTGAGGAAGATCCTGGTCCTGATGACTTCTTCTTCTGACGGTAGGAAACAGTATGCCAAAAGTCGGAGGAGCCGGAACAGCGGGAGACTGGCTAGGAGGATCCACTGGATCGGGCCTAATCTGAGCAATCTCTGAAAAAGTAGCATCAGCACTCCGGCTCGCCTTATCAAAAAAGGGGAAACGACGACCAGGGAAGGCTTCCGAAGCAACAGCAAGTTGAGCCTACGCGTCAGGGATAAATTTTTCAACCCTTTGAGAAATATCCTGAAATTCCTCCTTAGACCTTCCCATACGCGAACCTCGCTCGAGACTAGTGCTAACAGCTAAATCCAACACTCGGGCAAACTCTTGGTTGAACTCTGAACTACCAAGAAAACCTCTAACCAATGGCTCAAAACTAGACTGAAAAAAGGAAGTGACCCCATCACGAATCGATCGAAGCCTCACATCCATATCAGCAATCGTGTCATCCCTCGAAAGTATGTCATTACCACGGAGAGTCAGCCGATGATCCAAGTCCTTCACCTTAGCAACATGTTGTGATCTGACAGTCACAAGCTCACCCTTAAGACCTTTCACCTCAGCTCTAAGAGCATCCCTCTCTGATCTGTACCTCTTCAACTTCTTCTCTTGATAAGCAAGACCCTGACTCATACCCTTAGCCGAGTCTTCAGCACGTCTGGTAAGCTCAGTCTGACGCCTAAGAGAAGCATCTCTCTCGGAAAGAATTTTTCCCAAATGATTATACCTAGTAAGGAGCTGACTATGGTTCCTCTCAAGAACAGTGTATCGGTTTGACAACTCGTTCCCGTGAGACATCATCTGACACTGAAGCACACTCATCTGCTCCACCAGCTGGCGTGAGGAGAGCTGAGATGTCCGGTAAACCTCGACTGAGGTAGGAAAGTGACCCCACAGACTCCTACAAACCTGAGTATTCTTAAACACCTCATCTGAACAAATACCAAAGTCAACAACATGCCTCCTCTCCCATTCCTCTCGAGTACATGGAGGAGTAGGAACTGAATCCTCATCATAAGCGTAGGCCAAACGACAAGCCTCGGCCTACGATGAGCAATCACCCCTGTGAAACTCATCCCCAGCAGTAGCTCCACCATGAGCTATGTCATCATGAGGAGCGGTATCATCCTCAGCATCATCTCCACCAAGAACTAAGTCATCATGGTGGCCAACATCATCCTGATGGTCATCCCCATCAATATCAACATGCTCATCCACAACAACATGAGCATCGAGATCAGCTAGGACAGTAGAAGGTACTTGAGCAGTTTCCCCAGCAGAAAGATGTGTGTCATCAGTAGTACCTGCAAAACCCAAAGAAAATAAAGTCAAATAAGAGGCTACAGGCATAACAAGGGAGTCCAACAATAGAATTTTACCATGAGACACGTGAGAACTAGCCCTAGTTGACACCTCACGAACTCCTGACACCTCAGCACTAAAGGTAGCAGGAACTCCCCTGCTTGGAAGAACAATAGGAGGATAAAACACATCTAGTCCAGTCCCTGAGTCAAAAGATCGAAGGGGTATGACAGTTAAAAACTCACCAGAGGAAACACAACCAGACTGCTCGATCGCATCATCAAGATCATCAGCCGCGACATCATGATCGACATCGCCATCATCATCGATAGCTAACTCATACTCACCCTCAGCTATTTTATCACTAGACCCTGCACCATCCCGCTCCTTATGTGCCTTGGTATTCTTAGCTCCTCCGGTAGGGGCGTCTGCTGAAGTAGAGGCTTTGCGCTTCGCAGCACCCTTAGCCTTCTAGAGAACCTGAGGATCTGGGCGAGTAGCAACAATCTCCTCATCAGTAGCAGGAGGAATGCTGGCACCAGGCGCAGGCACCGTAGTACGAGCAGTAACTCGCTGCAAGATAGACGTATCCTGCTCATGTGGCAGCTACAACAACAGCCTCCTTCAGAACGCGCAAGTGAAGAAAATCAAATATTCTCATAACTGCAAAAAAGAAGCAAGTGCTAGATATATACAAAAAAAGAGTGGAGGAGAAAAGAGGGCTAAACAAGAATGTATCAAGTAAAGGAAGCCCCTCGTACCGGTGCCATCACGATGTCTAATAACCGGATCACACGAGGAGTCACCCCACACTCTGCTAATACCAGAACGAACCAACACCGTGAGTTTTATGAAATATCGTAGATAAAAAATAAAGTCAGATAACCAAGGGAAGAACTTGATATCTAATGTTGGTGAACCCCCTGTTAATGAGTTTTGATTTTTTTTATCTCAGCCAGATTTAACAATGCAAGGTCGATGTCTTCCGGAACTGCCAAATATATCACGTCTAGTAAGCACAAAGGGTATACATGTTGCTTGAATAGGAGTTGGCTTATTATATCCCAAGGCTTCGTAACACCAAAGTAATGACCTAAAAAAAGATGTAGATCCAAGTTCGAATTTGAGTTAATAGAAACAAAACCATTAATTATAAGTAACAAACTAACAAATATGTAAATGTGTACTGATCTTATCTAAATATGAGCTAAATTTATATTATAATACAATATTATTTAAAATACCAATAACTATAATTGAAATACTCAAGCAAATAATTGGTGGACAAAGCAGAAAGTTATAGATTAATAATCAAGTACCTGATAATACGCACATCATGTAGGCTCATATATGTAGTATATACCGAAATAATACCCAGCCCTCAGATGACATAGCATGGTTCCGAATCGGCAGCAAGTAGTGGTATTGTTTTCAACAATGTGTAGAAACGAAACAAAGAGTGGTTAAGATAGATTTTTTAAAGAAGATTGTTTATATATAGCTTGATGTTTACAGATTGTGGGCCAAGTACGACTCTTTCCTTTTTATGTCTATTATTTTACTTCTAAACATCCAAAAAATAACATGTTGCTTTTCTTTTCCGTGACAAATCACTGGTATCATGTATAGATTCTTTCATGAACCTAAAATAACCCATCAAAATCTCATCAAGAACAGAATCCAAAACCTTGAACTGAGTGGTTTTTATGTTGATTCCAGGATAACATGCAGCTAAAATCCAGATCATAGGAAATTCATAGACAGATATAAGAAAATTTTATTTATATAAAAGAACATCGAATCACTGATTCATACCTGCAACATTCAAGGCTGTCCAAGGAAGCACAAAATGAAGGAATAACTTCATGAAGAGCATTCAAAAATCATCTATCTTGAATTTTATGCTCTATTTGTCTACTGTTTTAGTAAAATCACGAAGGCTTAGCTACCAATTTAGATCATAAGAAACCACACTTTTCACAACACCTTCAAGTTTTGCTCCGCTGTAGTTCTTTGTCTGTGCATTTGTACTGAATTACAATACAAATCATTAGGTTCGTTATACTAAACACAGAACCTGCCATTATGATATTTCCAATAAGCATTTAAACTTAAATCGAGTCCTTTTTTGGAGTGATCAATAAACTGAAAGAAATAGAGTTTGATCCCTAAATTTATAGATTTGATATAACAATATTGTGAATATTTGAAATGGATTTTTATTGAATTAGCTAAAAATAAGTTAAGAAACAACTTACAATTGCATCAAATACAATATTTCTAAAATCTTACGTATGATGGTCTTTCCTCGGAACAAAATATCGGATTATCCAGAATGTAAGGGTGAGGTTGATTGCGGTAAAAATACGCTTTTAGGAAAAAGACGTATTATAGGCAAGTATTAATCGATGCGGTTTAGGAAAACCGTAAACACGAAAAGCCCAAGTTGGTTCTCGGCGGAGGTGTGTATGATGTGTGCCAATTATATAAAATAAATATTGGATTAGTGTCGTTTTTTAGTTTTGAGAAGAGAAAATTAAAGACGAGTTACACTACGATTACACTACGACGTAAAACGTAAAAACGTGAACGTAAATACGTAAAACGCGACGAAATTAAAAATTAAAGCTAAAAATTAATTAAAAATCAAAACTAAGTTTAAAATAATATAAATAAGAATAAAAACTCAATAAATAAATTTTAAAACCTTTTATTAATTAAATATTCATTTTTAAATGCTAATTAAAGCCCTAAAATTAAATATAATTAAGAAAAAGCTCAAAATATTATTTTATCAAACTAATATCTTACTTATATTAATTAAACACTAAAAAGTATTTTTTCTAAATTTTAGAAACTATTTTTCTATTTTTAAAACACTAAAAACACTTTTTAAACTAAAATAATGATAAAAAATAATAATATAATGCTAAAATTAATTTGACTTTTTGAAAAATCCTATTTTACTTAACTAGACAGTAGAAAAAATAAAAAAGTTTGAAAAAAGTAATTTTTCACTAAAGGACAAAACAATTTGAATAAAAACCTAATTAAACTTAAATTAATTCTACAAAATAATAAAATAAAGTGAACAGTAAACTTTTTTAACTAAAAATCTTAAAATAATATTCTTAAACTAAAAAAAATTAAAACTGAAAAAATCAACTTTTTTTGCACTAAAAGACAAAAACAATAATAAATAAACTAATTAAAATTGAAATAAATCTAAAAAATAACAAATGAATAGTAAAGTAAAAATAAACTCAGTGGAAAATCATAAAATAAAATAACAAGACAGGGAAAAATAAAAACACTGAAAATAACCAATATTGGGCCACTAAAGGACAAAAAAGAACAAGAATTGATGGTGACAGGTCTTTGTGTTTGTCTTTTAGTACCAGTAGTGGCAAAAACAATACTAGCAGTGGGAAATTTTTTCCACTGCTTGGTCACAGAAATCACAAAGATGGTCGAATTAGGCTTGTTTGTGGGTTTCTTTTGGAACAAGAGGCACCCCTACACTCAGTTGAGTGTAGGGAGTCAAGATAAACAAGAAAAACAACAAGTCTAGCACACAAAATTCACAAAAAATGGACAAATCTAGTAGTTGTGATGACTGGTAAAGTTTGGGCATAAATTGCTAATAAACTTGGTAAATGGGTGAGTTTTAACAGGCCAAAACTTCACACATAGCTTACCAAACCTTAACTAATAATATCCAAACCCTAGATAAACAAGAACTCTAATAGATTACCAAATTTTATACACTAAAAATCAAAATCAAACCTTTAACAGACCTACTAAATATTTTTGCCTATTTTTTCAAGTTATAAATGATGACGTATAGTCCCTAGTCGGGCTGGATAGTCCGACTCACGGGTATTACCCGCATCCATTAGGAATGGATTGGATACTTGTGCGATGTGCGCACATGGCCCGTAAGTGCGACAGGATCGGATCGAATATAAATTATGTTATAGTTATATTCGCCTAAGAAAAAATGGATATAAACTTGCCTTGGTTGGATAATGAAGATAAAGCTATTTCCAGTCATTATCTCTTCCTTAGGCCGCAAGAACAGGGAGCCCAACCTGGACTCTCTCGAGTATAAAAGGAACCCCTTCGGTTTCACAAAGGTACGATATACACACTACCCTAAACACTAATATACTCAAACCGATTACTTACTCTCACGCCGAAGTCTAATCGTGGGTAACAAACCCGCGGTAAGCCTAACGGTGTCTGTTTAGTGTGTAGGGTCCCAAAACAAGTTTTACTTGGTGCGAGAGCCGGAGTCCACAAGATCCCAAATTTAGCCTAATTTGGGTTAAGCTCGGTCTACCCTAACTTTTGCATCAACAAGTTGGCGCCATCTGTGGGACCCAAACTAAACTCTAGCCAGTGACAAAAAACAGCGCGAACCCGCCCCCACCCAAGGGTGGGACCAATAAGACAACAGATGCTTACTCAAGCCTTGAGCCCAATAACCCAAGTCATGGTGGAAAAGGACTGAAAGTATCTTTCTCCCCGCTGGTCACTCCGACCCTACAGACGGTCGGGACCACATCGTCCTCTCAGGAAAACCCTAATCAAGGTCGCAAGGAGACTCTGGACGCAAGGGCTGTGACAGATCCACAAGTGGAAACAGAAACTTCCCCCGCGGCGTAATAAAGTAAGAGCGACTATGTCGCAGAGAACTATGAGGCGCTAATCCCACTCATGAGGGCGCAATTGAGGGCAAATCCAGCGAGAGACCTTCGGATCAGTTTTGACTTCGATAAAGAATTCAAGTCTAGTGGAGGCTCAAGATCTAGTAAGGAAGCTAGGAAAGAAAAGAGAAGGAAGCAGAGAGTGACTGAGATCCCATCGTCCACTTCAGATGCGCCTCTTATTGAGGACGCATCGTCCTCAGATAGCTCCGGGGACTCAGGAGAAGAGGATGGTTTCATGACACCAGTCAATGACCACCGGCGCACAAGTGTGAAGGACAGACTAGGGCCTAACCCTACTAGTAGACAAAGCGCCCTAAAGAGGCTAGGCCCCTTAGAAGGAGACGAATCTCAGGATCTGCGAGTTCAGGAAAGGAGTAAGAGAAATGAAAGGAGGCGCAAGAGGAACTCGTCAAGCGAAGGTTCCTCGGACTCTAGTCATAGAGACCGTCACCCCCGCCGCAAAAGGGCCTCTCCTTCATCCACCGAGGACTCTAACTCCTCTGGCTGCGAAAGAAAACACCGCAGGACGCCAAAAAGGCCAAGGGTATAAGGTGAAGATCAATGGAGCATGCCATGGCGTCGAGAAAAAGGAAGCGCATTTTCAGAATGCATAACTACTTTCAGGGATAACAGGAAAAGACGCATGTCGTCTAATGTTAAGACCTACGACGGCACGACGGATCCGGATGATCACCTGAAAGTATTCGAATCACAGGCAGGGATAGAGCAATGGCCGGAAGCCGTATGGTGCCATATGTTCAACTCGACGCTCATCGGGAACGCGCGGACATGGTTTGACCGTCTCCCGCGAAGGAGCATCCATGGGTTTGAAGAACTTCGAAGAGCATTCCGCAGGAACTATGTGCAGCAGAAGAAGTATGACAAAAATCCGGTTTCACTTGCAAGAATGAAGCAGAGGCACAACGAGAGCCTAGAAGACTTCATGGAACGCTTCAAATCTGAGTGCAACCAAATTAAGGATTGCCCGGAAATTCTAGAGATTTCTGGATTCCTCGCAGGCATCACAAATCCGGACCTAATAAAAAAGTTGAACGACAGAACCCCGACAACGTTTGACGGGGTAATGAAAAAGGTCCAAGCGTTTATTGAAGGGGAAACCGTAGCAGCAGATACCCGACAAGTGGCGTCGGGATACAGGTACCAAGATTGGCCCAAGAAACAAACATATGGGCAAAATATCAGTCGCACATTAGACTTCCAAGGAGCGGCAAAGCAGGGGTGAAACAACAATAACAATAACAGCAAATTCACCCCGCTGCAAAAAACCTCTAGATAGATATTTTTATCAAAAGGAGCAAACTTTCCGAAGCCTAGCCCAATGTTGGGACCAGTGGATAAGCGGGATAACACAAAGCACTGCGAGTACCATGATGATAAAGGGCATGCTACGGATGAGTGTATTCAGTTGAAAAGACACATTGAGAGCCTGGTAAAGGCAGGAAAGCTGAATCACCTGATAAGGGACTGGAGAAAGAGCGCGGATGCGAAGAAGGCCGAAGTGAAAAAACAGAAAGATTAGCTTATAACCATATACATGGTAGAGAGGGAAAAATCTTTCATGCAAAGAAGAGTGGTCGCAGATTTTTCACACGATAAGGAAATAGCGTTCCCCATCCTTTCGGATACGGACTACAGAGTCGGCTCGTTGACGGTTCACATAACCTTCGGCGACCACATTATAGAAGACATGTGCGTCGATGGGGGGGGGGGGTCTGCAACGAGCGTATTATAGAAGACATGTGCGTTGATGGGGGGTCTGCACGGTTGCCCTAGGAAATAAGGAAGGAACTAAAAGAGACAGCACAGATTCTCACAGGGTTTAGTGGGGATAAGACTCGACCACTGGGGCATCTCTGCACACAAGTGACCATTGGGAATGCGGAACACTCGGTGACGGTATGGATGGACTTCATGGTTGTGCGCTCTCAATCCTCGTTCAACGGGATAATCAGACAGCCAGCACTAAAGACACTGCACGCAGTACCTTCCACGGCACACGGTATTCCCGGTGCAAAATGGAGTAGTTACCATCCGCAATATAGACACAATCGAAGGAGGTAACAGTACTTCTAGCACCAGCACTAAAAGGAAGCGGGCGGACAAGTGTCAACATAATATAGACCGCAGTCCACAGATGAGCAGAAGGAGGCGTGTCTCGGAGGAATCCCAGGTGCCAAGCATATCTGTACGTGCTAAATCGCTACCAGGACTCTCATGGGTCCTTTTCTCAACAGGCTTCACAGGAGAAGGGGGCCGGATGCAGGATTCATCCTCACGAACCAGGACGACATAAAGATAACGTACGCATTGCTATTGGACTTCCCCACTACCAGCATGGAAGCAGACTTCGAAGCCCTCATAGCAGGTCTTAAGTTAGCGCTAAGAATGGACATAAAGCGCCTGTTGGCTTACACCTACAACCCTCTGGTGGCAAGCAGAGTCAACGGGTCATGCGAGCCACTAGGGCGGGTGTTAATCGAGTATACGGACAAGATACGAGACATGACGGCACGGTTCACGGAGTTTGCTATACGAAGGGTTGAAGAGGAGGAAGATGAAATATCAGTGGACATGGACCGACTTTCCCTTATAAACATGAACAAGCCTCCTGGTCACGTTCTCGTCGATTTTATCTTGCACAAAAATGTGAGTGCGAATAGGGAATCACCAACATGGATGACGGCCATTCGAAAGTTTTTATCACATAACAAATTGCCAAGCAGCAGAAGGAAGGCTAAGCAGATACAGGTGCAAGCTAGGCAGTTTCAAATTGTCAAAGGGACATTGTATAAGCAAACATGCAAGGGTCGGATGTTGCAATGCTTAGCACCAGATCAGGCGCGGGCAGTAGTAGAAGCCGCTCATAGAAGATTGTGTCCCCGCGGCCCGGTCACTATGGTGGAGGAGGTCACTCGCTCGGGGTACTTTTAGCCGTTTGCGCATAAAGATGCGCGTAAGAGAGTGGCGCGTTGTCAGAAATGCCAAGCAGACTCAAGACGTCGGACGAATTCTAACATGGTTACTGGCCCGATCTTAACCAAAGGTGCAGTAGAAGGGGGACTATTCTCAAAGTTGGGACGTGCCCTAGGTTCTTTAACAGCGTCAATTGGAAATATGGCACGACACGCGGTAACGCTGCTCCCGACTAAGGGTAATCATCAACAGCAGCGCAGGGGAGCAGCTGTCCCGCAGCAAGGATACCTTCACTCACTAAGCAACAACAGCTTCGTATGGGCGTACTACCAGCAGCACGAAGCACGAAGCAGCGCGGTCAGGCGAGTAAAGGTCCCTCACAAACTAGGATAAGTGCGCATGGCTATGCAGAATCAGTATCCACAATGAATGATTTAACAGACGACTGGAGTTCTGGGCGATATTCTCCTTGAGATATCGGATAGTTGGCATGGACCAATACCCTGGCTGCTAGTAGCCCAAATAAGGATCCATGTATTTTTATTTTTGATCATTTTTAGGTTTTTGTTATCTGTTTCAAAACATTTGCAAAAGGGGTATGAATCAAACACTGCGGTTCCTAGCTAGTTCGTAGTCCAAATGATGTTTTTTTCTTTCTCATCTTTAAATGCATGCATGCAATTATTATTTCTTTAATATATATTGGGCCTTTAGATGTACATGTACAATAACGTTTACAGGCGGAATAAGAGGAATAAGTTTACCCTACTAATTAGACTTGTCGCGTAAGAGGGATGCACCCCCAGCGGCGCCGGATCAGGTATCCTTTGTTAGGCAGCTTTTCACAAGATGTTGTGGTAAGTATAGCAGTCCTCATACTTTATGACAGATGCGCACAGTGTGCACGCCTAACAAACATGTCATTTTCAATGACATTACTTATGGTAATAGTGGCAGGACCAAACGTAATGACTTTTAGACTCACCCATAAGTGCAGAGTCGCACCCTAACGGGCGTACTCATTAGCAGATGTTCTCCTTCACCATCTCAGGTGTAGGTGTGGGAACCTGGACACATATATATGTGACTACACATGGGTATGACACAGGACGTTATTATCATTGAGCAAATTATTAATTTACTAGATCAGTTAGCATCAGATACAACAATAACTATGGTGGGGCAGGACAACCTCTATAGAAGGTCGTTCGTGGACAGCGACCTCTTTAACCTGCGATGGTGTGGGTTCTGTGATGTGTGATGTTGTGCCCATGCCTCTTTTATATATTGAAGCACACGAGTGTAGTATACGTCAATGGATGGAATACTCACAGGTACACCGTCAGACCGGCTAGGGTGTGCTAAGCCTAGGCCAATGGCAGCGCCTTTGGTGGAGGTGTGATTCTTCTTGGCGACCCGACGCACGTGTTGCTTTAATTTATCTTCTAGTAGAACCAGTATTGGAGTGCCAGAAATGTACAAAGGGACTTGTAGGTGGGATAGTTTAGGCTCGCCAGTGGTTTCGGGATTGCCTTCTGTTGGGTCTGCGCTATCACTGGGAAGCATAAGGCTTGTCATGGTCACGCTAATGGGGAGGTCCGGACCTTTCTCGATTAGATCTATGGTTGGCATTGGGAGGCTCTCTAATCTGTGGAAAGCAGCGTCAAACATCTCCTGCGCGTATTTGGAATAGATCTTATTTCCCTTCAAAGGACCCCTTAGTAAATTTTCTTTGGAAGCACGTTCCATGGCGAGACTAGATCCAAGCAATAGCGCGGCATCGTAAACATCCCTGATCGCTTTGTCAAAAGGGGGTAAGTTCGTAACACCTTTGGCAGCAAGTGGAAGACCATGTTTTATCAGCCATCGATTCTCAGTGAGTACTGCGGTGAGGTGCGGATATAGCTCTTCATCAAAATCCGTACTCATATACTTCAGAACTTCTGACTTCTTGGCCATGTCCTTCTGGCAGTTAGTTACAAAATTATTGCAATTCAAGGCAAGGGCATTCATGCCTTCTTCTAGTTTTGCCATGGCCCAGCGGTTTTTGTCCTCTTGCTTTGCTCGCAGGCGGCGCTCGTGGTCTATGAACTCATAGAGCGAGGATTTTTCGCCCTATAAATATTGGATAGATCCGGCATTTATATTGGACATGGCGCGCAAGCGGGCAAATTTGATCTTCGCATTTACAAGCTTGAGGTCTTTCTGTTCTATAGCCTGGCGGACCTCTTCGTTTACTTGTGCTAACCGCTGGGACAGCTGGGATATCTTCTTCTTCAAGTGGGCAGCTAAAGTTACTTCTTGCGCGGCAATTATGTCTAGCTCCTTCATTAGTAGCTTGTCGGACATCTGGTGTAAATGTTGAGCGCGACCAAGGGGAGTTATGTGTTGCAGAAAGTCCCTACAAACGTCTGCGCCATCAAGAGCGCAGGAGCGAGTGCATTGCCAGGGTGGAGTAAATCTGGTGGACTTCGAGGTACATGCGTCCGCCTCGGTCGTAGCAGCAAGAGAGCTGCAAATATGATGTCTTACAATTATTGAAGGTATACGAGTTACGTATTCTTACGAAATACTAAAGAAGGGCGCGGAGAGATACCTTGATAGTTGTATGTTTTCTCGTGGTCTTGATGAGGCTCCCCACGATTTTGTGTTGGCGTGTGGCCTTGTGTGTAGGGTTCTCCCCCTTCTTGGAATTTGCTGCGTCAGGGAGCACGACAATTTTATGTAACTTGGTACAGGTATATCCTCTGCGGATGGGCCAGTGTGCGAATCCTGTGCGGCACCATGTTCTTCTTCGTCTCCTTGACTCATTTCCTCTTACGGGGACTCTACGATGCATGGTACGCTTTGGATGGGGGTAGAATTTATGGGGTGGTCATCTCGGCATTCCCACTAGGCGTGGGAGAAGGAAAATCAAGAGCTACCGTTCGTTGACCAATGCGCCAAAATTTGATATCTCGATTAATGTGAAGGGTCGGGCGCGCATGGTCACGGCGTATGGATTTTCGCGCTTCATGAGCTATGTGTAAGTTAACTCTACGTTCATATGAAGGACGAGTAAGTGTACATACAGAGATGGTTTTTTTGGGAGCCAAATAAAAAGACACAACCACAAGAAGAGGGGGGGAGTGAAAGAAATGAAGGTTTCTTACCATGGTCAAAGTCATCAAAATACTTCGGAAGGTGGTTGGCAGGAAGAACTGGCGTGTGGCTCAAACCTAGGGCGTATAGCAGTGTCTCTGGATATTCTTGCATTGGTATCCGGTCAGCATTGACCGATTGTGCGTCTGCCTCGTTATACGGACCGACAATGGGGTGGTCATCCTTTATCATTGTCTCGGGGGTGATGAAATCATGGTCAAATGGGAACACAACCTTGTCTACCCAGAAAAACTTGTCGGTCCACTTCTTTAGGGAATCTATTTTTTCTGAATAACATTAGAGTTGACTGGGGCGTTTCGCGAAGGTTATCCATCCGTTCATCCATGTGGGTCTATAGAAGGCGCGTAACAGGTTTATGGTTGGGTCAACATTTTTGAGTAAGCAGTTTATGTCAAAATTTGAGATTTTGGTGGCTCCTATACAATGTAGCTGGGAGAGGTGTATACTATAATAATTTAGTATGTCTATCAAAAGCGGCTTAGAGGTATGCGATTGTTGGAAAACTCAATGAACCTGGTGTATATACCAATTTTCCGTCAGGAAAAATCCCAATATGTGCTTGTGGATCTGGCACTGTCGGATAGAGATCTAAAGGAACGTGGTATTTGGTGGTAAAACGGGAGAGCTCTTGTTCGGATATACTGGATGTCACGTCAAATAGTTGGGCTACCATTTTTTGCTCCTGTGGGTGTTTTGAGTGAGGTCAAAGGTGGTATGTTTTGTTGCGGATAGTGGTTTTTACAGTTTTTCACAATGGGGGGAAAGGATTTTTTGGAAAAGTTAAGTAAATGACTATCAGACTGCATTTATATACCCTGTGGATGTAATGGTTCTTATGGCACGTGTCTGTGACGTTTGGTTAATCCTATGGTGTCCGCTGATTACTTCTTCTGACATGATTAAATAATTTTCACGGTTTCCAATAAAGGACTGTGGTAGTGGAATATGACAGGGAGGCTTATTTGCTGTAGTGACTGTGTGGTTTTACTTTTTTGTTGGGCATCTATGAGAGCGGCCTTGTTGATTAATAGTCTAGTAGCCGCGGTTGGAACCTGCGACCACTAGACTGGGGTGACATGATGACGTATAGTCCCTAGTCGGGTTGGATAGTCCGACTCACGGGTACTACCCGCATCCATCAGAAATGGATTGGATACTTGTGTGATGTGCGCACATGGCCCGTAAGGCCTGGTAAGCCGCTGTCGCACAAGAGGTTAATTACTTAGCCAAATCCTCGTCGCAGTGCGACAGGATCAGATGGAATATTACTTATGTTATAGTTATATTCGCCTAAGGAAAAAGGGATATACACTTGCCTTGGTTGGATAATGAAGATCAAGCTATTTCCAGTCATTATCTCTTCCTTAGGCCGCAAGAACAGGGGGCCCAGCCTGGACTCTCTCGAGTATAATAGGAACCCCTTCGGTTCCATAAAGGTACGATATACACAATACCCTAAACACTAATATACTCAAATCCATTACTTACTCTCACGCCGGAGTCTAATCGTGGGTAACAAACCCACGGTAAGCCTAACGGTGTCTGTTTAGTGCGCAGGGTCCCAAAACAAGTTTCACTTGGTGCGAGAGCCGGAGTCCACAAGATCCTAAATTAAGCCTAATTTGGGTTAAGATCGGTCTACCCCAACTTTTGCATCAACAATAAACATGCAAACTTTGTATTCTTTCTACCAAACTCAAACCAATTGCAATACACCCTAATACTATCCTATTTGAGTGTGTCTGACTGGTTTTAACCTTCCGTTGTCTGACCCAAAGCAATTTAAACCCTCAACCAAACACCCTTCTACAAAGCATATTATCAAAGTTAAACAAAGATTTCAAACAAAAACTCTTAAATCAGATTAATATCTAACATGCATCAAAAACAATATTCAAGCATAAACAAACATAAGCTAGCATTCAAACAATTAACACATAATCATCACCAAATCCACAAATCTCATAACAGTAAAAAACAAAGTCAACAGGGTTCAAGCATATACCTGTTGATGCCTTCTAGTGGTTTGTTCAAGAGCTTATGAGGAGTATGTAGAGATGCTTTGTGGGGTTCTACAGTAGAACCAAAGTAATACCAATATCTTCAAGAAGAAAATGAAAAAGATGATGATATATGGGTCTTGTTTGATGCCTCATGTACCTGCACAAAACAAACAAGCAAACAAAATGCAAATATCCAAACTCCAAGAGCTCAGTCAAAAGCTAGTGTCAATAGCTTTTGGCTGAGCTGTTGAAATAGTAAGTAAAAACAAAAAAGGTGATTTTGTAAAAACCTTTTGAAATTAACTTTTTGAAACACTTTGAAAACCAAACTTGGAACCAACTAAAAGTTGGAACCACTAGCTTATACAAGCTTGTTAAGTCTGTTTGGTTTTCAATCAAACAGTCCTAGCAGCTCCTATAATCTACCACTGAAAAACACGTCTTGGCTTAAGTGTCCTCTCACCAAGACTTGTTTTTCTTGATGAACTTAACTAAATTGTAGGAAAGAAAATATATTTAAACTAAAGAACAAGAAACTTAAAATGAAACTCAGCAGATTTGAAAAGCTAAAATCTGAACTTTCATTAAAATTTAAAGTTTTTTACAAAAAGCTGGAACAAAGTATATGGGACACATTCGTCCCATATTTATACAATACATGTAACATTCTAGTATACTAAACCCTAAATACATAAAAATCCTTAATTGCCCTTGAGTCAACAGGTTTGAATTTGGTCTTCATGCCATCTTGTGATTGTCCTTGGTGTTGCCAGTTGGATTGGTGCATCTTGGCTGTTAAAAAGGGCGTAGGGAGCAAGCATATCATCACAGCCATCCATCTTGTCCCCTTTTGGGGTTTGGGTGAAAGTGACGCAACAGGGGAGGGGACCAGGGTTCACATGGGTTGGTTTGTGGGGTATTTGGGTGGTGGCTTATGGTGAGGATAAGTGGGATTAGTGATCTGGACAGTTAGAGGGTTAATTATCAAGTGATTAATTTTGTTCATAATTAGGGTTCATTATTGGGTTTTGGGGGTTTAATCTCAGTAGTACTCGTTAGGCGCCAATAATAATAAATAACAGTTTTAAACCTGTTAGTTTATTATTAATATCAGTTGTTAGTGGAGGTTGACGTGGGGATTGAGGTGGATTGTGATTGGTGGAGGATTGTAGTGGGGTGATGTGTCATGAGGTGAGTGGTTGTTGAAAGTTTCTTGTCTGGCCCAAAATGCCCCCTTGACTCCCATCAACTTGCTGAATGAAGTTTCAACAGCCCATAACTCGTTTTTCCTTCATAACAAAGTTTTCTTTTTCTCATTTTGGCCACCAAAAGTTTGTCAAACTTGTTCCAAGGGCTATAAGTGCAATTTTTGCATTCTTCAAGGGCTTCTTTTGACATGTCTTCCATCTTCAAGGATAAATCTTGTACAAATGAATAGTGGAGAGTCATTTGTGACAAGTCTTCAAAATTGAGGGACCAATCTTGCCAAATATTCAAACTTCAAGGGTATTTTTGGAAATTCATTTCTCGTGTCCGGTTCTTTATGCGGCTTCGTTTCTCGTGTTCGTTTTTGCTTGATTCTTGTGATCTTTTGTTTATTTCACGGTATCCGTACCTAAAATACACAATGAACGAACACAAGCATATTTTGGGGTAATTTAATGATACTTTAAGCGTTTTAAGCCCGATTTGGACGATGAGACTATGTATAATTGTAGTCTCATCAGAGGTCAAGAGCCTCGACGGTCCTTTATGGTTGCTTCGTCCTATATTATCAAATCTGCCAAATGGCTGTTTTTTAATGCGAGAAACAAATTATTAAATCTTGCTGGATTTTTTAACTCCTTCAATACAAATAAGCTTTTAGGGAACATATGTGTAGAAGGGGATTGTAACTGGGAGTTTGTAAACCTTTGCGTAGATGTTGAAGCCTGTGTTCTATCTGCATTCTTCCACTCCAGAGATGACATCTTTGGCAACCCGCAGTTATATATATTTAGTATAACGGAAATCATATAAGGAGGTATTTGGTTAGTCACTTTTCAACTCTACTCTCAAAGATGGCCAACGTGAATTGTGTAGGAGTGGATATGTACAACAGACACCTTTATCATAAACCATTCATATGTTCAGTATTCTGTTTTACCACCAGATGGAATTTGTGTCAAGGTCTTAATGTATCCATATACTATAATTATGTAAATTTTCACTATACCCTCAAGGATGACAGTCAGTTTTACCACCAGAAGGTATTTGTGTCAAGGTTTTAACATATCCCCACATCTTATATGTATACAATGTGTTTTAAAAAAACCAAAAAATTTTATATACCTTAGAGTTTAAGCATTAGAGACAAAAGTGAACCTTTGCCAACTTAGCAGCACATGAAATAGGCAAAAAGAGGGGTGGCGACACAGTCGTAGCTGCCAATTCTACCCGTGCTCTCAGGTCCATCAGAAGGGTAGAGCGGTGTCGCGTAGACTCTGTGCTTGTGTCACCAACAAATATACATTAACTCAAGTTTTATGGGAGTTCTGAAGTGACGTTTTATAATTCGCCGAGGCCTATTTCAAATATTTAACGATAACAACATCAGTGAGAAAATATAATCCGTGCTATTTCAAAATCAGTGAGAAAATATAACGTTAACAACATACTATAAATATAATGATAGATTACAATTCTAAATACACAAAAAAATATAACAACATACTGAACCAAAACTAACTGTTAACATGAATGGTGTTTGTGTTACAGCAGAACCCATTCTTTTTCACCTGTGCGCAGCCTTCTGATACTTATCTGTTTCCTGCACACATAATATAAAATAAGAATAAGATAACTGATGTAGATCCTATACGTAATCAAAACACCCCTTAAATACCTTTTGTCTGTTTTGATATCTTGTTTTTTTAATGTTTGTTTAAAATTATAATTCCTGTAAAAAACTACACAGAAAAAAATTACATAACTACATGTATCACTTTCTAACATGTGAATAAATACTTGAGATCATGATGATGATGGCGATTTAGGCTTTTATTTTTATGAATCTGAGTGCTTTTGATTTAATGGTGATACGATTAATATTAAGGTTTAGAAAGATAAACAACAGTCGAATGTTTTTTTGTGATAAAACAACCAGGCGATATGTTTGTGATTATATTTATAATATATCTTCATATATAATTTTAAAACAATCGAATTTTAATTAAAAAATAATATAGTTTTAAAATAAATTAAATATAACCTTATAGCCAATGAGATGCCTTCAAAAAGACACGTAGGCAAATGACTTGGCACATTCTCATTATCCTAGTCAAACTTAGCTCCATATATATATATATATATATATATATATATATATATATATATATATATATATATATATATATATATATATATATATATATATATATATATATATATATATATATATATATATATATATATATATATATATATATATATATATATATATGCATACGATTCAGACTGTGATGACCTCAATACCGCTAAGGCAGCTCTCATGGCAAATTTTTCACTTTATGGGGCTGATACAATCTCTGAGGTACCAAATACTACCAATGATACTAGTATTGTAACTTATCAAGTTGAGCAAGTGTCTGAGTATCCGGAATAGCCTCTGGTGGTTAGTAATTCAAAAGAGGAGACAAACAATGATAGCAATCTCAATGCAAGTCCCCATACTTTGAGAGAAACACAACCGGGAGCTATTACGTCTACAAATTCGTCTGCTCAACAAGATTTGGTTATGGTGTCACCATCTATGCTTGGCCAAATGAATAATGTGGTCCTTGAAACCCTCGGTGTTAATCAGACATTATCTGTCGAGCTTGCTTTGTAGAAGGAAAAGTTTAAAACCTTGGAATTAACTCCTTTGACCAATACCTTAACCAATCCAGAATTTGATAGGTTTAGGAAAGTTCAAATGGATAACTTGCTAGAAATTGAAAGTTTAAGAGCAATTCAAAAGAACTTAAAGAAAAAGATTCAGTCGTTAATAATTTTCAAAAACTGCAAACGGATTTCGAAATTCTCGAGTCTACAAGGGTTGAAACGAAAATTAAGGCGTTTGAGAAAATTAAAAAGACTGAAGTTTTGCATTTAAAACAATACTCCGCTTCACATCTAGTACACTTGTTTCATTCATATTTTAAGGAATTTACTCTATCACGTCAAACAGACCTTCCACCTAACTCGGGTTATGCAAAGCAAGCTATTAACCACAACCCGCGACTTTATGATGCAACAAAGCTAGGTTTGGTCTTAGACCTGATTGGTAATTCAAATGAATCCGAGAATATGTCACTACATGAAGAGAATCGGTCAAAAGTGATTTTTACATATCCTAAGTGTGATTATGAACAGCTTAATGAAGAGACTGCAAAAACGGATTTTAGAACTCGCTTTAATATACAAAGGGAATTTATCCATACACCAAATTACATGTCTACTAGAGAAAACCTTAGTATATTTCCTACACTTGTCAATCCGAATGAACGTAAGGAAATTCCAAAGGGTCTTCCACCGGTAAGTACAGTATTACTAAGCTTGAAAGAGATTAGGCGATACCTTACCGGATTTGACAAGGTTATCAAGGAATGTATGACTTCAACGGCTCAAACCGCTGGAGAATGGTCTTTCGAACACATGAAAATGGTGTTTGAGAAAGAGATCGTTCCGTTTGTAAACAATATTAAAGAGGGTTTTCTAGATCTCGGGGACAATCTTAATTTCTAAATGGCTGAAGTTCAAAATTTTTCCATGAAATGGATGATGCTTATGAGCAACATTTAATTGAGAAAGAAAATATTTTGTCCGAATATGACCAATTCTTGGAACAAGTAGTGTCTCTCGATGTGATGCAAGTTGTAACTATTAAATGTGCTATTGAGATTACATTTGTTGTGAATAAATGTGATGATGTGCATGATCTATCTGTGAATATTGTTGAGCCTGTGAATAATGTAGATAATCATTCTTGTCACGAATCTAACGCTGAACTTTTAAAGTTCAATATTCCTATAACTCACTTTCAAAACATTTTGATGAGCTTCAACAACATTGTATATCTCTTGAAATTGAAAACCAGTCTAAAAATGAAACTCATTCAAAAACAAATGATTGTGAAAACACTGTTGAGACTAGTGACAAGATGATTCAGGTGGTTCAGGCTTTAGAGGAAGAAATCATGAGACTTAAGAGCGTATCATTAGCAAAGAAATTGGAACTAGAGGCTGCAGAGATTAAAAATCATGCCCTAGAAGATAGAATTACTTCTATGCTAGGGGAGTTTGAAAAAGTAAGGCAGGGTGTCTCACAAGTTTCTGGTTCAATAGAAGAACGCTTCGCTTTTAATGCGGCAGAGCAAAAGTCGCTTGTTGACCAACTGAACAAGAAATGTGAGGAGATCTCTGACCTAAATATTCAGCTCATAGATAAAAACATGGTTATAGTTGAATTAAAGGAGACACTTCAACTCAAAGGACAAGAAGTTTTTGATAATCTAGCTACAATCTCTGCCCCGGCCTCTAGTGCTCCAAAACCAAAAGAAGTGGTGCTTATTAGGAACCCGACCCTTAAGAATTCAACGGTTTACATGGATTATATGAAAAAGGCAATTAGGCATGTGCTTCTTACTAGGGACATATTAGATGATTTATATGAATCTGATCCCACAAACAACGAGTACAATGCTGCTCATTTATATATTGAGCGAGTCCAATGTTTCCTATCATATCTTAACTTTATAGGTCCACCTAGTTCTGCATCACTTAAACAACAAACCTCCACCATTACCATGACTCCATTCAATAAGAACCTAGGAGTTAAGCCTATTTTAAACACACCCATCAAGGCTAATTCAAAATATGTCACTAATGTTCCCTTGGCTTCTACAGGAGTAATTGTGTCTACTAAGGCTAAAGGATCTCAAGACCAGAAAGATAGGATCAAGCCTTCCACTAGTAGGACTGCGAAGAAGAAAGTAGAAGTTCATCCTAGGAATGTTATTTCAAATTTAAATAAAAAGAATCATGTAGCTAAGACTAAAGGCACTGCGCTTGTGCAGCAACCTAAGCAAAATGTGAATTCTAATTTGAGATATTGGAAGTGTAATGAATGCATCTTTTCTCAGCGTCATGATTTATGTCTTGTTGACCATGTGAATGAAATGTACGCAATTAGGAACAATCTTGAATGGAATCCAACGGGGAAGAAATTCACCCAAGTTGGTTGGCAATGGAAACCCACTGGTAGGACCTTTACTGCAAATGGAACTACGTGCCCTTTAACTAGGATCACATCCACGGAAGTTAGGTCCTAGCATCCTTTAAATAGGAACATTAACACTAAAAATGGAAAAGCGCCCTTTAACTAGGTCTGCCCCCACTATTGTGCCTACCAGTGAAGAAGTACCTCAGGATCTTAGACAACTAGAATCTAAGCCGGCATCTAGGAAGAAAATTTGGACGCCTAAGAATTCTTCTGTAGCAAATCTAAGATAAATATATCTGTACCTGCTAACACAGAGGAACTACTAGATTCCGATACATCGTCTTTGTCTGGTGATATTTTCAGGTGGTCCAAATCATCCTCTGGTACTTGGACTCTAGATGCTCAAAGCATATGACCGGAGACCGCTCGATCTTAGAAATTTCGTCAGCAAGTTTCTAGGAACGGTGAAATTCAGCAACGACCATATTGCGAAGATCATGGGTTATGGTGAATATCAAATTGGGAATGTTACGATTTCAAGGGTATATTACGTGGAGGGACTTGGTCACAGGTTATTCTCAGTAGGACAATTTTGCGATTCAAACCTTGAGGTTGGTTTTCGACAACATACTTGCTTCATTCTTGATCTTGTAGGAAATGATTTGTTTAAAGGTTCTCGAGGGGATAATCTCTATACACTGTCCATTCAAAACATGATGGCCGCCTCTCCTGTATGCCTTCTCTCCAAAGCATCTAAGACCAAGTCATGGTTGTGGCATTGCCGGTTATCTCATCTTAACTTTGATGCTATTAACCATTTGGCTAAAAACGAGCTTGTTCGTGGTCTTCCAAAACTTAAGTTCGACAAGGATCATTTATGTTCCGCGTGTTCTTTGGGGAAAAGCACCAAGAAATCATACAAACCTAAAGCTGAAGATACTAACCAAGAACCACTTTATCTGTTGCACATGGATCTTTGCGGGCCAATGCGTACGACTAGTGTGAGTGGTCGAAAATACATCCTCGTCATGGTGGATGATTTTTCAAGATTTACATGGGTTAAATTCTTAGCAACCAAGGATCAAGCACCAGCATATATTATTACTTTTCTTAAGATGATCTAGGTGCGTCTTAATGCTACGGTTTGCCTCATTCATACTGATAATGGAACTGAGTTCGTTAATCAGACTCTACGAGACTATTATGAAGAGGTTGGCATTTCACATGAAACTTCAGTTGCTCGCACTCCACAACAAAACGATGTCGTGGAAAGACGTAACCGTACACTTATGGAAGCTGCTAGAACCATGTTGATTTATGTGAATGCTCCTTTATTCTTATTGGCTGAAGCAGTGGCAACCGCATGTTATACCCAAAACCGCTCCATCATTCGTAAGCGCCATGAAAAAACTCCATATGAGCTACTTCATGGACACAAACCCGATATTTCCTTTCTTCATGTGTTTGGTGCACTGTGTTATCCAAATACTAATAGTGAGAATTTGGGCAAACTTCAACCGAAGGCTGATATTGGAATTTTCATTGGTTACTCACCCGCAAAGAAAGCTTACTAAATTTATAACTGTCGTCTTGGCAAGATAGTAGAAACTTTGGATGCTGATTTTGATGAGCTGACAGCGATGGCTTCTGAGCAACGCAGCTCTGAACCCGCACTTCATGAGATGGGAACCAGTACTATCAGTTCCGGATTAACTCCCAACAATCCTTCTTCTCCATCATATACACCACCTAAAAGGCCCGAGTGAGATGAGTTATTTAAACCTATGTTTGATGAGTTCTTTGATCCACCTAGTGATGATTCTCCAACACCTACAGTAGTAGTTCCGATTCCCAAAGTTGTTGCTCAAAATAATGGAAATCAATCAGATGCATCTACAGTTACTATTAAACCAGATGCACCATCCCCCAACAATTCTCAAACTATACATGAATCAACACCCCCACTCGTTCCTAATGATGTTGAAGAGGATTACTATGATCACGATTTGGAATTTCTCATCTACAAGAGCTTCCATTCCTTGGTTCACAAATACCCGAGAACCCTCCTACAATCTTTCACTCCAGACCACCAGGAATTGAAAATCACAACACCAAATGGACAAAGGATCACCCAATCCGCAATATTATTAGTGACATCGATCGACCAGTCTTAACACGCCATCAACTACAAGAACATGCATTATACTGCTACTTTGATGCATTTCTTTCCGACATTGAACCTAAAACTTGACAACAAGCAATGACACAATCATCTTGGATTGAAGCCATGCAAGAAGAACTTAATGAATTTCAGAGACTTGAAGTACGGGAATTAGTTCCTCTACCTGAAAAAGTCGACATTCTTACTTTGTTGTGGGTTTTTAAGGTTAAACTTGATGAATTGGGTGGTGTGTTAAAGAACAAGGCGAGATTGGTTGCACGAGGTTACAAACAAGCATTGGGTATTAACTTTGAAGAATCCTTTGCTCCTGTTGCAAGATTGGAGGCGATTAGACTATTCCTTGCTTATGTTGCTCACATGAATATGATCGTCTACCAAATGGATGTGAAGATGGCATTTCTCAATGGTAAATTAAGGGAAGATGTCTACGTAAGCCAGTCGAATGGATTCGTCAACTCGGAGTATCCTAATCACGTGTACAAGCTCAAGAAGGCTCATTATGGGTTGAAACAAGCTCCACGCGCGTGGTACGATCTCCTATCGTCTTATCTCATCTCGGAAGGCTTCTCCAAAGGCAAAGTAGACCCAACATTGTTCATTCTCAAGGAGGACGACGACATGATAATGGTACAAATTTATGTTGACGATATAATACTTGCTGCCACTACTCAAAGACTGTCTGACCATTTTGAGAAAATCATGTCCACATGCTTTAAGATGTCGATGATGGGAAAAAATTCATTTTTTTAGGGTTGCAAATTTCTCAAAATCCCAAAGGCATCTTCATTAATCAATCCAAATATGCTCTTGAATCGTTGAAAAGTATCATTTTGAAAATTGTGACCCCATGGATACTCTAATGGTGGAGAGATCCAAGTTAGATGAGGATAGGGATGGGATTGCTGTCGATCCTAAACTTTATCGTGGAATGATCGGCACCCTTCTCTATCTGACTGCTAGCAGGCCTGATTTGCAATTTGCTATATGCATGTGTGCCCGATATCAGGCTCGGCCTACCGAAAAGAATTTACATGATATGAAAAGAATCTTTCGGTATCTTAAAGGAACACTTCATCGTGGTTTGTGGTATCCGAAGGATTCCTCTATTGCACTAATATCATATGCAGATGCGGATTATGTTGGGTGTCAAGATACTAGACGTAGCACTTCTGTAGTGTGTAACTTCTTGGAGATAGATTGATTAGTTGGGCATCCAAAAGGCAGAAAAGCGATGCGATATAAAGTACATAGGTTGAATACATTGCTATGTCTGGTTGTTGTGCTCAAGTTCTATGGATGAGATCACAATTAACTGACTACGGTCTTAGATTCAACAAAATTCCGATGTATTGTGATAACAAAAGCGCCATTGCCCTTTGTTGCAACTACGTTCAACACTCCCGGGCGAAGCACATTGACATACGCTACCACTTTATCAAAGAGCAAGTGGAAAATGGAGTGATCGAGCTGTATTTTGTCAACACTGAGTATCAGCTGGCGGATATATTCACAAAGGCCTTAGATTGAGGACGTATCGAGTTTTTGATCGAAAAGCTGGGCATGAAATCATTTTCACTGGCGACTCTTAGGAGTTGGCAGAAGAATCTGCAGAATAGTGATGGTAAACTATTCTAGAGTATCCTTTTATCGTGATCTTGTATATTATCATATATATATAAACCGCCAAAAGAAAAATACAAAATACAAAACATACAAAAACCATAAAAAAATATAAAATCAAGAAAATCCAAAAATATTTTTCATTTTAAATCGGGCATGTCTTTTACTACGGTAATATTTACGACCTTAGAAATGTCGATTAAAATTGACACGGCGTCATAAATAGAGTCCGTATAAAAGTTGTACATATTTTAAAACATGCCCATATGGCTTGTAGTTATTTCTGACTGCAACCCGCTTTTCGCATTAAAGTCACGTATTTCTTTCGAAAACATTGGCTCACAACGGGAATTAATTTTTCTCGGGTATGGTTTACTTTAAAACCATACAAGGGATCAAGTTTACTTTATAACTTGATCTAACACAAATTTGTGTACGCTTCAGTGCACTTATTTTGTAAAAATAAGAGAAATCTTATTGCCACCACGAATCGTTCTTATATCAATTTAAAACGGAAAAAGCTTTCATCGATATTTGACTCTTTGAACAACGACTACAGCTCTTTAAATAGAAAACGGGTCATTGTTTAAGGGGGAGAAAATGTCAAATCGTCGTCTTCTTCATCAGAATGGTCTTCAAAAGTCTTTCAAAAATTAATCGGTTAAATGCTTAATGTTGGATCATATTTCGTATGTGCTTTGTGATTTTTCGTGATTTTTGTGATTTATATGGATCGAATAGGTTCAATTGATTTGCTTTTAGAGTTTATTGGTGTTTAGGCTAAAGTGGTTTGTTGTGTGTAAGGAAATATAGTTAATAAACGGTTAAGAGATAACGAATGTTAAGTTTTATCTTAATAAACGTTTAACTAAATAGGGCAGTAACTAAAAGAAAACAAAAGAAAAAGGAGGACTAAATGTGTAAAAAGGGAAAATGTTACTTTGACCTAAGTCAAATACATAAAACGTGCCCCTATTCTTTTTCCTTATCTGTTTCGTTTCATTGCTTCACACAAACAACCCACCAACACTTGCCGCCATTGTTAGAGCTTCATCAAGCACGATTTTGATTTGTTTTCGTTCAAAACATCTAAGGTAAACATGTGACAATCTGTCAATTTGAGGTCGTTATTTTATTCTCAAGAATTATTTAAAATCATTATTTTATTGTTAATTTATGAACTCACTCACCTTTGGGAAGAAATTTGGGTTTACGTCTTAAAGTAGCATCGACAACGTCTAAACCGGAGAACTCTACGTTACGTGTTTACGTTTACATACACCGTTTTTAAGACAGTCGGACATTTCAGGAAATAAATTTATTCCCGAATATTATTTTGGAATTTTAAATTTGTGTTGGTTCATAAACTTACAAATTTACGAGAAGAAATTAGGACTTACGTGAACAATTTAGCGTCTTTTACGATTAAACCGGAAACCCTAGGTTTACGTATTACGCTTTTGTGCTCCGCCTTTGATGAGACAATTTTTATTAGATTCGTTTGGTGTCGTTGATTCATAATTTATAAAAACTTTTTTCGTAAATCGACTCGAGGGCACGTAAATCGAGGAAACTAGAATCGAGGAGTACCCGTAAATAATAGAGGTGAGACAAGTTTACACTTGCCCCACCCCTATACATGTGGCGGCAAGACTAGTAGTCACGCCACCCTTTGGTGGCAAGCTAACACAAGCTTAAAGGACACATGTCCTTACACTTTACAAAACCACAAAACTAGCTAACTAAACCATTTCCTCTCATTTCTAACATGCAAAACCACTCCAACTCTTTCTTTTGTCTCTCTTTTAGCCGTCCCTCATTCATCACCCCAACACCACCATTGATCAAAAATCTTAACCACAAATCATATGTATAACTTGCATATGATGATAACCCATTGAAGGCATGATGATTTGAGGTGATCTTAACAACTAAAAAGGAGTTTACATAGAGTTCAAGTTCCATGAAGGTGTTCATCCATTTGAAGAACTCAAAAGTTCATTTGCCAAGATTAAAGATTTGGTGACAAGAACCAAGCCTTGTTCATCCAAAATCTCAACATTTTCATCACTTTGGTGGTATAGAGATTGTTTCTTCCTATCATCTTGTTATTTTGTAAAAGTACTCATGTATTTTCTTCTTAGATGTATATGTATATGATGATGAATGATGATCAAAATATTATGTGGGGATTTTGTGTTAATATATTTGGTTAAAAAGATTAAAATCAACAAGTAAAGATGTTAAAATCTTGATTAGATTTATAGGCTGTATAAAACAGTAAGTATAAACATGATCACTTGGTAAAATGGCTTGGATTATTAAATATACAGTTAGATATATGATTTTTACATATGTGGGGAGTTGGCCACACAATAGAATCATTAAAATGAGCAAGATATGATCAAAATACTATTGAAGTACAAATCTATATAGTCTGTTTTGGACGAATTATTAGGAATACTTAGACGATGATTGCGCAGTAGCTATACGGGAGCTGTTTTTAGCACATATCATGTAGTTTGTGCTGCCCAAATTTGAGCTTCTATCTCCTTGTAGAACTCACGATATGGCAAAAATGATGGAAGTGACTTTGATAATCAAATTTGTAAATAAAACTATATAATATAAAATGAGCACTCAAGTAATATTATTATAAAATAAATATATAAAACCCACTAACTAATAATAATATTTATAAAATGAATTTTATACTATGATAAATAAGTATGGCATTTTTATAAAAGTAAAGACTCAAATGTTTTCTAAAGTTATAAAACTATATACAAGTTTTACGTCTTTTCGGCTAAAACCGAAAGATTAACGTTTTCGCCAAATAAAACTTAGATGGCCGGACCCGTCTAATGTAACATTTTTATAACTCATATACTGATATGAAGACCTATTTAACAAGGAAAAACCGATAAACCCGAGCTTTATAACTTATGGACCTTAACGGGCCAAAGTAGCCTTATTGGACCATTAGTCCAACTAGTTTGGCTAAAAACTAATGGACTTACTCATGCGCTTAACCCACTTGGGCCCAACACATGAGTATAGGCCTGGTATTAAAAGTATAAATGGGCTAATATAATGAATTGAACTTTTAATGGGCTTATTGGGCCTTAATATGTAAACAAGTTAAAACTAGTATAACTAGTCTAAAATTTACTAACACATAACAACTTTAATGTTGAATGAAGAGATAAAATCCCACTTGATCATCATCATACATTTGATATCATCATGTATACATAACCATTATTTTTTTATAAAGTCATTAGACAAAAGTCTAAGATCGAGTATTCTTTGTCTAGGTTTCCATGATCGAGTCACGCGCCGTACATCCTAATTGCCGATAACCCGTCTTCCCACACTAATGTGAGTTCATAGCCTCACACTCTTTTAATTTTTTTATGAAATGTTTTATAAACCCGCGAGGGAGATGACATGTTAGTTTTAATAAAATAGGACACCCGTTGTCCTGATTGTTTGTTATTGATATGGACCCGAATGATTATATGACCCGATGAATGATTATATGACCCGATGAATGAAATGAAAGGGATTATTATTAGTTAGGTTATGTCACTAAAAGTCCCATTAGCATGAATTGTGAACTACCGGGATTTGGTAGACGCTTATGCATATAATAGTACTATTTGGGGAAGATCACCTCAGTTCGCGCCTTGACGGTTGATCCCCGTCGTGCCACATTGATTGGTAAGCGAATTTATGTATGAGAAGATTTAAATAAGCGTGATTATTGTGACGGCACGCTGTTTTAGATGGGCAAAGGAATTACGGGTTACCTACCCGTTGTTTGTTATAGTAAGGTAGCAATGTCATGCGGCTTAAATAATCCAATAACGAATATACTGATATACGCATTGAATTATAATATATTGCCTGACTAGCAATACGGGGTCTTATTACTGATATTATGTTCGTGTTTTGGTTTTACATAACCATTTTAATATAACGGTTTTTATTAAATTCTATACAACGTTATAAGACGTATTGTATGATGTTTTTACGACATTGGTTCGTATAATGGTTTTGAAGGCAAAAGCGTATATTATAATTTACGACAAAGATTCCTATAAAATGTCTTTGGCCTATTTTATAGCCTACGATAAAGATTTGTACAAAATGATTTTCGGTAATAATTATATACTGGTGATATACTAATGGTTTTTATTAAACTCTATGAATTCACTCGGCGCTTTCGCTAACTTTTTAACATGTTTTATCTCAGGTACTTGAAGGTAATTCTCGGGAAGACGAAAAGAATTTATGGCCCGCATTCAAATAAAATTTTCATTCAAATGTTCTGTAAATTTGTATGACATACTCTGACCTGAGGACCTATGTAATTTGATGTTTATGAATGAAAAATGCTTTATTATTAAACGACGCGATTTTTAAGCGTTGTCTATGATTTAAGTAATGTGTTATCCCGTAACACCAACGACTCTTCCGCTGAACTAAAGTATGAATATTTGGGGGTGTTACAGTTTGGTACTAGATCTCTCGTTATAGAGAACGACAGATTTTTAAAACCAAGGTTTTGAATAAAACATTTCAAAATCTTTTAACCCTAAATATTTTAAATAAATATTTTGAGCAAAATGTTTAAAAATCTTTTGACTATAACGGTGCCGAAGAATTCCCGAGTTACCGACAAGGCCAGACTGAGAAGTGTTATTTTAATATATATATATATATATATATATATATATATATATATATATATATATATATATATATATATATATATATATATATTATATATATATAGGTATAATTACGATTTGATACCACACTCCTAATCCCAGTCATATGTGACATGACAGCTATTAGCCAATAGTATTTCAGAAATCCCTAAAAGATCTCCATTTTCCACGTTTTTTATGTTTTGAAATCGCACTTTTTTTAAAACCGCGTTTTTGAAACGCAGTTTTGAAAATCGCGTTTTGAAACACGATTTTTATAAGGATTTTCGAAAATCATGTTAAAAAAGTTTCAAATGAAAGATTTGACCTCGTGACCTATAGTTAACAAGTAACTAGGTTTACCACTTAGCCAAACTACTTTTGATGCTTTTCTACCCAAAACAATTTTAATAAATCTTAAGAAAACCAATGTTATTCAATACATCAGGATATATATACTCTAAAATTAGAACAACCCTAACATATAGCAATAAACCTTAATACCACTCACGTATTCTGGAATCAGATTTCAAAACTAAACCCTAATACCACTTACGTATTCTGGAATCAGAGTTCAATAAATAATGCACATATTCATTTCTTTTTTCTCAGATTGTCAATCTCACTTATTTGATTCTGTTTTTTTCTCAGATTGTCAATCTCACTTATTTGATTCACCATAGGTATGTTTTTTTGATAATAAATATAATATATACTAATCTTCTATATATTGATTTAGGGTTTTTGAGTACTCAGGGTAATTAAATTGATGCACGTTGTGCCTTTACAGTCTTTAGGATCATCTTAACTCTACACCTATCACAATGATAGGCAGGTTTTGTAGCTTGGAGTCTTAAGGGTTTGGGACTGGATTTTTGAAGTGCAACAACATTTTCATTCTTGATAGAGCTCTCAGGTTGAGTTGGATTAAAATTGGGTTCTCAAGTTATATGGTTAATTATAAGGGTTTCAGATCATTGTGTGTGCTCGTTGTAATATATCAGGATGATACAAGGTTTTGTTTATTCTATATTTATAATAAGGAAGCATGAATGGCTCTTGGCATAAAATCCGAGATTAGTAAATTCATAGCTTCATAACAGTTATTGCGTCTGCCCTTATTTATTGTTAGATAAAAATATTTCTGTTTTCTTACTTGTATCATCTCTTCCAGGGGATCCAAGAAGGTTGGTATGATGGGGGAGCATAGCTTTGGCAGTTATAATAGTCATAGTCGTCAAAGGTACCTCATCAAAATTTTACTAAACTGATTATGTACAGGCCGAGTATAAGCACATGTTCTCTTTTCTAACATCAAGCTTCTTTTTCCTGTTCTCTAGCTTTCAGTTACTATAAACAATCGCTACAATTTCAGAACTTAAATGAGGAGAAGCAGAACATACTTTGCTACTTTTTCTAACAGAATATGATACTATTAGGTTGTAAGAGGGGGAAGGAGGGTCAAGATCTTTGATCATGCTTGGATGGTCTATTCATAAGTAAAACAGTCCAACCAAATTTCTAGAAAAGCAGTATTAAACACCTATTCATATATAAGTAAAACAATCCAACCAAATTTCTAACAAAAAGTCATTTTTAGCCTTCTTTAGGGCAATGAAATCTATTATTTCTTCGAAGTTTTATATGGCTAGGTATGAGAACATGGGTCCATTTTTATGACCACTGGCCACAGCTACTTGGGTTAAAACCACTGACATTCGCCAGTCTTTGTTTCGAGAGGGTGTCTTTTTTTGGTCATATGTCCAGACTTGATATGCAAAACCTTCTCTTTGAGTAATGAATTAGACAGTTGCAATAAGAAATGTAGGAGTAGAAGCTTTTCCCAAACGCGGATGGCCAGCCAATAGAATATGAGGTATCACCAGATCTTGTACTTGAAGTTGTTCCAAAAATAGACTTTAATCTCAAAAAAGCAGAATGTGGGTTGCTTTTTGCCTGGGGTTATTAATAGCCTTATTTTGATTTATAAGTTGTTAAATGAAGGACAAGACTTGTGAATATTGATAAATGACCAGTTAATTTTAATTTCTAAGACAAGATGTCTATTGTCTCTATTAGACTGGATGGATCCAAGATGCAGCACACCACATCTTCGAGGTATCACACGACATAGATCATTTGGGAGAAGGCAAAAATCTTGCCCAAGTCAAACATGGTGTTAAAGCCATTCAAGGAGTTGCAAGCTTCAAAATAAACAACAGTGGTCCAAAACTAAAGCATTGAAATAGAATTATGTCAAAGTTAGATTCTTGCCATCAACACGTCTTATTGAGATTTTTAATATTTATTTATGTCCATTTATACTCTTGTTTCCAGAATTATTGTTTTCTGACAAAATTCAGCTATTTGGAAGGGTCGTAGGTGTTAAGGTTTTCGTTTATAAAGCAACTGGTATTAGAAAAGGCTTTGGTATTTCTCCACTTATGTACAAAACCTACAGTTCCAATTTCTCTCACCTGCATAAATTAAGTTATAATCTAAGTCTAATCCTACTTCATCTTTCATGTTTGCAGGTTTTGTTAGTTATGATTCCTCAGCTGCTGCAGAATCTGCTATTAAGACGGTAAATGGAAACCAGTTAGGTGGTAAAAAATTGAAGGTTTGGATCAAAAGAGACAACAAACAAAAAAACCTCAATGATGGTAAATTATAGACTCTTCTACAGTGAAAACTATTATGTTATGGCTTTTAGGAAACATTACTGAATTGGTTATTTGCTTTTCAGGTTGTTTATATTAAATGCATCAGCATGCAAAATCATGTGACTTGCTCTTCGTTCTATTTCATCTTCAGGTACCACATATTATATATTGCATATATATGCAACTACTATCCTATTGTACTGTTTACATTAATATGCAATTTAACCCAAAGAATTAATATAGATTTCATGACTGCTGATCTTCCCCATGAGCTAAGTGAGCTTCTTGAGAAATTTGTCCTACAAAATTCTGCTTTCAATGACTGTTTTTTTGCAAAACTTGCTTATCTTGATAGCCATGACGGTAGAGCCATCATGAGTCATGGACCTGTAGTTGGTATTTGAGTTGGTTTTTCTCTAAATCAGACTGTCACTGGAAGGTAATGGAGCATATAAAAAACTTCTTTACCTGTTTTAACATTCTAAAGCTAATTTGTGCTTGTCATGAGCAACAACACTTGAAGGTACTAATATATTTGTACATCCAATATGACTAATTTAACTATGCTGCCACAGTCTTCATAAAGTAGGAGATCATATGCAATTTAAGTGGCAAATGTTGAGCTCTATTACGAGGCTGTTTACTTTTAGTTAGAAGAACATCCTGACCGTATCAATGACGTTCTCAATTCCTTGCACTGCGAGTTGTGGACATAATGCCTAAGGTGTGGCTAACACCGGAAATTGTTCAGAGTTAGATTTTGGTATGAGTACAGCCTCCTCTACAAATAAGGATCGATGATAACAGCAATGAGGATCATTAACACTTAATTTATAGTGTTACGAAAAGTAGTTGTATGCAAGTATACATACTCAGGGGTATCTACTTATCTTATCAACATTAACATTTCCTTGGTTCATAACTTTATGCTGATTAGAAGGTTGTAATGACTGTTTGAGGTGTGATTTAAAGGTTCTTAGTGATGCGAATCGGTTCTTTATTCAAACGATATTGAAAAACCATGGAGGTTATGATTACTTTTCGTAGATTATCACAAATCCGACTATTGTCGATAAAGAAGACAGGCTAAGGATCTTTCCCTATCATGGTTCTGAGATGCCACCTCATGGCTGTAATCTTTGCCCTCCTAATTTGTGCAAGGTACTCAAATAACGGTATATGTGTATTAGCTAACAGATTCATTCCTATATCTTATCGTATCGTCTTATTTTCCATTTTCATCTTGTGTGTCCTATTTATATATTGTTAAAAGAGACATTTTATTGTTATAATTTTTCGTCAATGGCTTTGGTATTTGTTAAGTTGTTTGTTGCTTGGATTTCTTGAATTTTAGTGACGACGCTTGAATAAATTGTCTTTGCTAAATATTTTGTTGTCTTTTTATTTTCTTGACAATATTCAATGTTCACTCTTCATGTATTATATATCTCAAACTCATGCAAGCATCATACTAAATTATATATGTAAGAAATTTTGTACAAGCAACTTCTGCCTAAAAAATGAATGATTGAAATAATGTTTATGTTTTGGTTTTTACAAACCAGTACTCTACCAACTAACTATGATCTGATCTACATTTGGGTAACTAAGCGTGGTCTGTTTTGTATGCAGATTTTACTGGAAAGAGGTAACTTTTTGTAATAAATATTAAGGGGTGTTTGGATGTGCATTTTCTTATTATTGCGATATGAAGTCACAAATATGAGTATTTCGCAAATCGTCAAAAACCCACTAAAGTATGTTTCTGAAACCATGATGTGTATCTCTGTAATGTGGTAAACAACGTCTTGCTTTTAAAACAAATGTTGTGTCTCATCATTTGCTTAATCTTAACGATGACTAAAGATAAGGAAGGAACTTTGTCCCTTTTTTACTACTGGTTCGGTATGTACGTGGTCCACCAACTATAGATGTACTGTATGAATTATTCGAGTCCTGACATTTGAGTATTTGACTACTTTTTTCTAATGATGTTGTATGGCATGACCAAAAACTATGGTGCTTCTAGGGGACCCACCAGAGAAGCAAGCACGCATGTGCACCGTGCACTCTTTCCCACATAACATTGATCACTGCCTCACATGGGCTCGGTCTGAATTTGAAGGGTTGCTCGAGAAGACACCAACAGAAGTCAATGCTTATCTCTTAAATCCCGGGGAATATACGTCCTCCATGATAAAGGTTGGTGATGCCCAGGCTCATGATAATTTGGAACGGGGTTCTCGAGCGTCTTGACAGGGAAAAATATGAAACATTCCAAGATTGTATCACTTGGATTTGTCTAAAGTATTATGCTCACTCTCCATTTTGATTTTTTTAATCCATATTATGTTTTCTATTACTATGTTTATTCCATTGATTTATTTTGCCAGGTTTGAAGATTACTTTGCCAATCGTATGAAGCAATTGATCTTCACATTCCCAGAACCTTGCATATAATATATGGTGTGTCAACTCTGGTGATCCGCTAAAGACTGAACTTTGTGAAGAAATTGATATTCATGATGCAGTTATAAGTGACAATGAGGCTCTTGTTAATGAGGTAAACTATTAACCTCAAAAGTTTATGCAAGCCTTTATTTAGATATTTAGATGATATTCCAGATTCATTATTTATATTGATGAGTTGACCGTATTGACTATCCATTTTCTTACAGAAGTTACTAATATAGATTGGGAAATCACTTTTTCTTGCGCCATCTTTGAGATCCCTGATCTTAAAGGATCAATCCAGGTTAAAGAAAAATAAAAGTTATATTATATCAGTATAAAAATTTAACAGCTAAAGGGAAGTTAAAAGTGTTTTTTTGTAATGATTTGGTGTTAATGAAGAACTTTGTTGCTAAACTAAAAAACTAGCAGAAGATGGAGGTATTAAATAAAGGCGGAACATCAAGAAAAGGATTAAAAACAAAGCTCTAGCTGTGCCATTTAATTCAAAAACTTTTCCAAGGTCTCTCCTTGATGTTGTTCTTGAATCTCCAACATCGTAGTTTAGTTTTTGTTAAAAATTCATTTGAATACCATAGGGTTTGTTCAAATATGAATTTATTTCTGGAAGTAATGATAATGTGTGTCTTTTTCAGGAAAACTCACGTTGGAAGAACTCGAGGGCCTGAAATGTCACAAAGATCAAGCAAAAAACCAAACAAATAATTGATGAAGCGAAACGTGTTGCTGAGGCAGACAATCCACTCGTAGTTGCATGTCTATATTACAACCTGGCCGAATTAATGATTGCCAATGGACTAATAGTTGAGGTACTTAATTTGCTCTTGAATTATATCAGCAAAATTCCGAAACCATATCTGATGTGTCGTGGATAGTATAGTGATAATTAGATACGTTATAGGGTAAACTAGAAAATTACCTTTAGGAAAAAGTAATAGTCTAATAATACCAATGACGAATTCAATTAAACACGTGAGTGAGTCGAGTTCGTTGTACACGAAGATCTTATGAATTTGAGACGTTTTGCTTTGATATGGACAATTGATTTGAATTGGTTTTCGGTTTTTAAACTACAATTAAAATCTATGAATTTTAAGCTATTTAAAATTAACCTAAAGTGCATGAATCGTAAACCCCGCCTATTTAAAACTCTACAAACACTTAATTACTTAAAAATAAAACTAATTAAAATTAAGACTAATTAAAAATCTTCAAAATAAATCTATTTAATAAAAATGACTATTAAACTAATTTACTAATAAACTAAATTAAAAAAAATTCACATAAAACTAATTTATTTAAAAACTAATTTAATTTTAAACTAAATATATATAAATCTACTTAATTAAACTTTTTAAGTAAATAAAAAAACATTTTTATTTTTATTTATTATTTTTATTTAACCAAAACATATTTTAGTAAAAACTTTAATTAAAGAAAATGTTTGAAAACGATTCGAGTAAATAAAAAAAACGTAACTAGAATGAAACTGCCAAAATAGAGTACACTATATTAATCCAACTACAGAATGTAAAACTAAAAAGGCATGGTGCCCAGATGGTTATCACGCATGGTAAATGAAGGAGGGGTCACGAGTTCGAGCCCCCCTAATGACATTATTTTTTTTATATTAAATTCCTTTTGACAATCGAAATAAAAGATGTCTTAGGAAAGACTTTTTGATAAGCTTAATAGCTTTAAGCTGTGAGGACACAGTTTTTGAGCTTATAAGATCAGTTTGATCTTGATAAGCTATGCTAACAGCACAGTTTAAACAAAATAACTAAAAGAATAAGCAGACGACTCTAAGTAGCCATATAACCAGAAAAATCAGATAATCAAATACATACAGCAGGTAAATCTCAAAAACAAATAACAAAATACAACTACAGTTACATAAACTCAAACTTTCAGCAAAATAGGTACAGATTTATTTAGCTTTTAAACAGTAAAGCAAAAGACCAAGTAAGCTATATCACGACTATCAAAACATACTCCTTCAACGGATCAGTTACCAGTTATACCAAATCAGATTCTTACCGTAATTATCCAGTAAAAGTCCAGCAACCTACAATCTAAACCTTCCTATATTTTAGCAGACTCATAGCAGTCATACATATTACCCAGCTAAACTCAAATCTTTCAGACGCAGAAGCAGATAAATAGCTGAACAAAAACCCCAGATTAAAAACTTAACTAATTAAACTCTACTTCTTTCTCACTGAACAGATTTAAAAGTTCAACTCAGTTATACATTACTTCCACTCAGATTAAACAGATACTTTAATTAACTAAACAAACTTAATCTCTATCAGTCATTCAAATCATTCAAGCAGTAAAAATAAAACATTCAAGCAGTAAAAATAAAACAGCTTAATCTAATTAAATTAAAAATTAAAAGTAGAATGCACCTTTTTGGAGAAATCCTTTGAGACGTAGGATAGCGCTGAGCTACCTAAGAACCGTTATCAGAAAACACCACTTTCTTCCATTCGAACCACCATTAACAAACGAACCACCATAAGTATCAAACTCGAACAGAAACATTACCGAATCCGAGAAGATTTTTTTATTCTTACACTTATCCAGTGGGGATAAGCTGGATCCAAACTTCACTTTTCAACATTAATTATAGACTATTATTTAGTTTATAACTAACATCTTAACATTATTGTGTTAAACAGTTAATAAGATTAATTCGTATAAACTTTAATTAATAATAAAACGAGACAATTGTAATGAAGCCAACTGAAATATTATTAAACTTTAGAAAGATTACAAGTTTTAATTAAAAGAAAATACAATAATAAATCCTACCACTATTTTAACAGCATAATATTAAGAAAAGTAAAGGATGATTACAAGTAGAAAAATGGGGGTTTTTATAGCCTCCCAAGGGCTGTTGATGAAGGGATATTCGAATCTTCCATGGAATATTCCTCTTGATTCTGAGCCTTTCATCTTCACTTTTCTTCTCTTTCTTTGATCGGATGGCTGAGATGATTCACAATAGCACACCGATTGCCAACGTGGCATCCGTGTGCTAGTTGTGTTTCTTTTAAAGCTTGTGATTGGTTGAATAGAAGGATTTAGGTGTTCAATCCAATGATGATATGCCACGTATCCAAGCTTCTCCATACCCTCTCTTCCTGAAAACTTGGGGCTTTTATTTCTTTTTATGTGAATTAGTCGAAATAATAAAAAGCCCCATGTAACTTTGAGTAAATACTGGCTAGGGTTTGATGAACAGTAGGGTTTCTTTACTGGTTTTATGTGAGATGAAAACTGGGGAAGAAGAAACTCACATAGTTTCTATCGACAGCATTATTTATTTGTGTGTGTGAGTGGGAATATTAAACGTGTGAGAGATATAATTGTATGGTGGGTGTCGGTTTGGTTTTTTAATGGATGAGAATGACGTGTGGGTGAGATTGGGGAATAAAAACAAAACGTGTGTGGGAAATGAGTGGGGGACGGTTTATTTATTCCCTCAAAGTAAATGAAACGTTGGAGTGAATAAAAAAACGGTTTTAATATTATTGATGAGTGCGTTATGACGTGGATGATTGATATGTGAGTGGGTGAAAGTTTATTTAAAGTGTAAGTAACGTGATAAATACACGTTTTCCTCAAAGCAAACCCTAACAGGCCCATCAGCTTATTTATTTCGTTTCATTTCATCTTTTGGGCTTGGGCCCGTAATTTATTTTTACATCCGTCCACCAAATTGGGCCTTTTTGGGCTTTATCAAAAATCTCTTATTTATACTTGAATATTAAATGGGCTTTTGAGCCCATTTTCCCATTGTGGGACCCACTTGTGACAAATCACTTATTTAAATATTGAATGCTCTAAATTGAACTCGATTTTGGCTTCTATGATCTTTTTCATCAATCTCGTGCCGGTTTTCATCGGTTTTCGTGAACTTGGTACCTACACACATTCAAACAAGAAACAAGTATATCCAAGGCATATTTGATACATTTAATGCATTATTTCATTGTTTTAAGCTACAAATGATATGAGTAATTAAGCTCATATCAAATTCCCCCATGCTAAGCAATTGTCGTGTCCTCACGCAATGATAAAATAAAAATCTAACTACACCATTATTCAACTTTTGACAATTTATTATGCAAAGACATAAAATAACTTTAAGGATCATAAAACTCAAATAGATTCATCGTCCTCGACTTTTCACTTTTCCATGCCAAGTGCAAAAACAAGATCATTGTTATTATAAGTTGGTAGACTAACACGAACTCATGTGGGCCAATTATTCACTTAGACTCCCTTATTCCTAAGTGTATCTCTTATATTTTATTGTTGTCTTAAATGATCACGAAGATGCATTGTTGACTTATTTCGATAATTTATTAGGCCGAAAATAAAGTGAACGATTTAATCAATAGTTAGCTAAAGGACAAAATCTTTTAAAACTGCTTCTCGGGATCTCATAAAGTTCATATCTTGGCATAACTTGCTTCGCGATTTGAGACCTTTCTCGGACCGATCTTTGGCAGTGACTTTATACTTCCAACCTTGAGAGACGTTCATGAAATAATGGTCTTCTCTTCATATAGGAATTTCTTCACTTGAAGTTTTGAGAGATTCATACTTGGACCACGACTTCTTCATTTTTCTCCAATCTTTATTTGGGATTTTGATTAACAACGATCCGCCTCCTTTTTGGACTTGGCTTCATTTATCCTCATACCTTATTATGGTCTTTTTGGATAGACTTCTCCATGACTTTTTGGGAGTATTTTGCTTTTCGTCGTGTGTCTCGATCCTTCATATTGATTTTTGATAAATGAATCTTCACATCACTTGAGATATTTAGCAATAAAACATAGCCCTCATGTCTTGTTAGGACCTTTTTGGACTCGTCAATCTTCGCATCCCGCTTCAATAAGTTATGCCTTAGCTATGAACTCTAATCCATACCGAGCAACTTTTGAACGATCTTGGGCTAGAAGCTAAGTAACTTTTCAAATCGTTCAACCTTATTTATTGCAATTAAATTTATTAACAAGTGATGGGAGAATAGGCTCATAATTAACTCACATAAATTCCCGAAAGAATACCAAACTTATAATTGGCTCTATCATCTCTTGTTCTCCATATTGTAAAATTCCAAAAATGAAATCAATGGATACTTAGCCTATTAAATCAAAGTTTTAGGTTTTCAAGTCATCTATAGGATCTTGCATCTTCTTATACTTTTGCAAGTTTTAGAATTTGCGTTTTAAAGTTCTCTTGATAGACGACTTTCTAGGATCAATTATAGAAGCTTGCGAAAAGTTCTTGTCCTTAACTCGTATGAATTAAGACTTTCGCGTTTTAAAGCTCCCTATATAATAGCCTAGCAAAACTTAATTCAAATACGTTAAGGAAAAGCTAAGGTTAAAAACCGAGTCGAGTCAAAAACTATTCTTATTGAAAGCCTACATTTGTGTCAAAAACACTTATTTTATTTATTAGAACTTAAAAATAACACAAAAAATTTAAAATTTTATTGAAAAATGAGAAAAACAACACGTTTGGACACGACAAAAGCAATTGCAAGCGATTATATCGATTGACTCCCCCATGCTAAAACCAAACATTGTCCTCAATGTTTCTTAGCTCAAGAGTAACACCCCCTTGCTAAAATACGAAGAGTCTAATGCAAATTCCTAGCATGGAAAGAGCACGCAAATCTATAAGCCGTTTATTAATTATGCCTCAAGATAAAACGTTAGTCGATAAAAATCAAGGGTAAAAAGTGTGCCCCATTTTGGCATTCAAAGAATGGAAGATCAAGTGGACCGGCAAAAACCGAACACGAGAGTCTTCAAATATTAGGGTCGTACCTAAGATCACAACACAACAAATCACGAGCACGAGCTTGAAAGATCAAGCCTTATTAGGTGATAGAAAATAGAAAGAAGATAGAATGTATGGGACTCCCCCACAAGGCACCTCGTTTTTTTTCACCGAGTCATGAGCTCGACTCGATCCCCGCATTCATTGGTCCTTAGGGAAAGTTTGAAGATCCGGGACAACCTCCGTAGGTATGTCCCCTCCAAAGTAGTGTTTCACACGATGACCATTCACCTTAAAGTTAGGCCCGTCTTTTTGAGCTAGCTCAACGGTGCCATAAGGGAAAACTTGTGCAATGGTGAATGGTCCGGACCAACGGGATTTAAGCTTGCCCGAGAAAATCTTAAGTCTAGAGTTGAATAAGAGGACTTGATCACCAACATTGAAAATGCGGTTTTTGATCTTAGAGTCATGAATCCTCTTAGTCTTCTCTTTGTAGATCAAAGAATTTTCATAAGCTTGATCCCTTAATTCACTTAGTTCATTCAATTGAACCTTGCGATGATCACCCGCGGTCCTCAAATCAAAGTTACAATACTTAAGAGCCCAATACGCCTTATGTTCGAGTTCAATTGGCAAGTGGCATGCTTTTCCGTAGACCAACCTAAATGGTGTACAACCAATTGGCGTCTTGTGAGCCGTACGGAAAGCCCACAATGCATCGTCCAATTTATCCGACCATGAAGTGCGATTTTATCCAATAGAACGCTCCAAAATCCTTTTAAGAGCTCGGTTTGAAACCTCCACTTGACCACTCGTTTGAGGGTGATAAGCTGTGGAAAGTCGATGAGTGACACCATATTTCTTTAGAACTTTTGCAAATTGTTCATTACAAAAATGGGTCCCACGATCACTTATAATAGCCCGCGGAGTTCCAAACCTAGCAAAGAGTTGTTTCAAAAATTTCACCACAACTCGAGCATCATTCGTGGGCAAAGCTTTAGCTTCAACCCATTTAGACAAATAGTCCACGGCTACGAGAATGTATTTGTTTCCTTTCGAAGATGGAAACGGCCCCATAAAATCGATCCCCCACATGTCAAAGATTTCACAAACTTGGATAATGTTTTGAGGCATTTCATCCCTTTGTGAGTTCTTTCCTTGACGTTGACAAGCATCACAAGTCTTGATCAAGTCTTGGGCATCACGATATATGGAAGGCCAAAAGAAGTCGGCATCAAAGACTTTCTTCGCGGTGGCGTTAGCACCATGATGTCCCCCGGTGGGTCCCTCATGACAAGATTTAAGGATATCTTGAGCTTCTTTGCCAAACACGCACCTACGAATCACTTGATCCGCGCATACACGAAACAAATAGGGGTCGTCCCAAAAGTAGTAGGAGATATCCTTGAAAAACTTTCGTTTTTGTTGGGACGACATACCCTTGATCACAAACTTCCCCGCATGGTAATTTGCGATGTCCGCAAACCATGGGGTACTATCATCACCACGAAAAGCAATCATACCAAGCGTCTCGAGAGGAAATGTTTCATTGATTTCCTTGTTCTCTCGATCACTTTGGTGAGGGTTCTCAAGTCGAGATAAATGATCGGCCGCGAGATTCTCAGCTCCTTTTTTGTCTAGAATTTTGACATTAAATTCTTGAAGGAGGAGAATCCACCGGAGCAACCTCGGCTTAGCATCTTGTTTATTAAGAAGATATTTGATAGCCGAGTGTTCCGTATACAATATGGTTTGAGACAAGACGAGATATGGTCTAAACTTTTCAAAAGCATACACAACGGCAAGAAACTCCTTTTCCGTTGTAGTGTACTTTGTTTGAGCATCCGTCATAGTCATACTTGCATAGTGTATAGGCAAGAAGTGTTTTAGCTTACGTTGCCCCAAAACCGCACCTACCGCATAATCACTAGCATCACACATAATTTCAAAAGGTAGATCCCAATCCGGGGAAACTAAGATTGGAGACTCGGTCAACTTCTTTTTAAGCATCTCAAAGGCTTGAATACACTCATCCGAAAAGATGAAAGGAGTCTCTTTTTCCAAAAGATGGGTCATAGGCCGAGCTATCTTAGAGAAGTCTTGTATAAAACGACGATAGAAGCCGGCATGGCCGAGAAAACTCCTTACTCCCTTAACGGTGGTGGGTGGAGGCAATTTGGCAATCACGTCGATTTTAGCCCTATCAACCTCAATACCGGCCTTAGAGATCTTATGTCCTAACACAGTTCCCTCTTTGCACATGAAGTGACATTTCTCATAATTAAGCACAAGATTAGTTTCCTCACAACGTTGCAACATTCTTTCAAGGTTAGAGAGACATGAAGTGAAAGATTCCCCAAAAACCGAAAAGTCATCCATGAAGACTTCCATGGTTTTCTCGATCATATCATGGAAAATGGCCGTCATGCACCTTTGGAACGTCCCCGGAGCATTGCATAGTCCAAAAGGCATGCGACGATAGGCAAATGTTCCATAAGGATAAGTGAATGTGGTCTTTTCTTGATCACGAGGGTCAATGGGGATTTGGAAATAGCCAGAAAATCCATCCAAAAAGCAATAGAATTCATTCCCCGCTAGTCTCTCTAACATTTGATCCATAAAAGGTAATGGAAATGATCCTTCCTAGTGGCATCATTAAGTTTCGTATAATAAATACAAACACGCCAACCGGTCACAAGTCTAGTAGGAATCAATTCATTATCCTCATTAGTAACAACCGTCATTCCTCCTTTCTTTGGAACACAATGCACGGGGCTAACCTATGGACTATTCGAGATAGGGTAGATCATTCTGGCGTCTAGAAGTTTAGTGACTTCCTTTTTTATCACCTCATGAATCTTAGGATTGACCCTTCTTTGATTTTGGATAGCGGGTTTATAATCATCCTCCATTAGAATTTTATGAGTACAAAATTTGGGATCTATACCCTTAATGTCAGATATTTTCCATGCAATGGCCCGTTTATGTTTCTTAAGCACTTTAATAAGCTCATCCTTTTCATTTTCCTTTAATCCCCTAGCAATAATCACCGGTAACTTATCCGTTCCCTCAAGAAAAGCATACTCCAAATGAGTGGGTAATTCCTTAAGTTCTAATTCGGGTGCTTCCTCAATAGATGTTTTCACTTTAGTCACATTTTCATTCACAACTTTTAGTTCCATAGGTGGTGATTCAAAAGGATCCAAATTCAACAATTTTTCAATCAACGCAATATCTCCCTCGGGATCAAAATTCTCAAAATCAAACTCACTAGGATCAAATGGTGTGCTAAGGTAATCATCAATTTCCTTCTCGATTTTTGAATAACCATTATTCTCACGCTCTTCAAGAACGAAGTCACCTCCCTCAAATGGAGTGAGTGGAGACTTAGCCGAAGAGATAATAGGATTCGATGAAGTGGGATTGCCACTTTTAGAAGTATCCGAAAAACCAAGCATATCTTGCGAAGCCTCTCCACTAGCAACATCAATCACATCGACTTGATTGATTGATTCCTCGTCGTCTTCGGAAGAAAACTTCGAGATGTTACAAACATTAAGAGTGATACTTTCATCATCAAAACGTAAATTCAACTTTCCCTCTCTTGTCAACTAAAGAACTAGCCGTATTTAAAAACGGTCGTCCCAAAATAAGAGGCACTCGAGAATTTTCCGGATAATCACAAATCACAAAATCCGCCGGAAAAATGAGCTTTCCTACTTTGACTAATACGTCCTCGGCTATACCTTTTGGAAAGGCGATCGATCGATCCGCTAGCTCGATAGTCATCTTAGTAGGTGAAAGCTCGGGAAGTGATAACCTTTTCCATACAGAAAGAGGCATCAAGTTAATGCTAGCGCCTAGATCGGCTAATGCTAAGCATTCTCCCATATTAGGGAAATCACATGGTATCAAAAATTGACCGGGGTCTCCAAGCTTTTTGGGAAACTTTTTAGAGAGAACCGCGGAACAACTTTCATTTAAGGATGTAGATACTTCAACTAACTTTTCCTTATCGTTCATCAACCTTTTAATTGTAGAAGCAAATTTAGGCATGCTAAGCAATGCATCCACGAAACTAAGATTAATATACATTTTCTTAAACACATCTAGAAACGTAGAAACTTGAGCATTGGTCTTTTCGTGGAGCTTCTCTTTGGTAAGTCTCGAAGGGTAGGTTAGTGTGGGCTTAGTCTTCGGAAGCTCGGGTTCCAGAATAGGCAATTGGTCTACCTTTGGTGGAATAGGAATTTCCTTTTCTTTAACCACCTCGGGTTCTTCCTCCACTTCCCTCACCGGAGAGGTACTCACATGTGGAAGCAAAGGTCCGTCTAAAGCTTTCCCACTACGTGTGGTTATAGCTTTCATCTCACCCTTTAGGTTTGGAATGGTATTACTAGGTAAGCAACCCGAAGACGAGGAAGGTTTGGTCATAAACGATTCAAACATCGAAAGCAATTTATTTTGACCTTGTTCCAAACTTTGTTGCATACGATTTTGACTTTGCTCTAATCTTTGCTCAAAACGGTTTTGGTTTTGTTCTAGCCTTTGTTGATTAAGCTCAATCTTATTGTTTTGCCCTTTAATCGTATTTTGAAACTCATTTTTCAAAGTTGCCATTTGTCCTTGAATGTTATTTTGAAAAGCTTTCAAATTTTCCTCGTTAATGTAGCTTGACAAATCATTTTTATTATTGCTTTGAAAACCTTGATTGTTTCGATTAACATTAAACCCATTTCCTTGATTAAAATTCCCTTGGTTACCACGGTTAAAATTATTCCCATTGTTACCATTGTTGTACCTATTTTGAACCGGTGGAGCAACATGATTTTGACGAGGAACTTGATCGTTGGAGCCATAAGTTCCCGTCGCGGCAAAAGCACTAGCTTGATCAAAACCCGTGTTTAAACAAGCATAATTAGGATGTGCTCCACCACATGATACACAAAAACTCTCAACCATATTAATGGATCCATGAGGATTCTTCCGAAGCTCATTCAAAATTGTGTCAATCTTAGAGTCCAATCTAGCAATCTCATGATTAGATGAATTCACACTGGAAACAACCGGTGTGTTTCGTGAATATTGTGCTCTAGACTTATCCTCAATTATTCTCCACGCGTCTCTCGGAGTTTTTCTTAAAAGATTACCACCCGCGGCGGCATTTAAAGAATCTTGTTCAATTATATTAAGCCCATTATAGAAAGTATTTATTTGATGCAATTCCGAGAAACCGTGGTGTGGACATTGTCTCAACAAATCTTTAAATCTTTCCTAAGCAACCCCAAACGATTCATGCACTTTTTGTTCAAATCTAGTGATCTCGTTCTTAAAGTGTGTTGTCTTAGAAGGTGGAAAGAAATAATTCATAAATTTCGACACTAAATCATCCCATGTTAAGATCGAACCCGGTGGTTCTTTATCATACCAAAGCTTAGCATTACCCTCGAGCGAGTACGGAAAAATCATGAGCTTAATCGCGTCATTCGGCACATCTCTAAACTTGAGAGTCGAGGTAATTCGATTAAAATTCCGAATGTGAGAATGCGGGCTATCGGTCTCATTGCCACGAAATTGGTTGGCACGAATGAGCGATACAAGATCCGTCTTAATCTCAAAATGATCCGCCAAAATAGTCGGCATAATGATTGCTTACCCATACCCTTCGGTGGGTGCACGGAGCAATTCCTCCATTGTTTGGTTATCGGCCATCTCTACAACAATAGGTGGAAGCTCGGGTTCCACTATTCGTTGTTAACGATTTCTATTTCAACGAGGAATATTTTCAAGCCTATTAAAATCAATCATAAGACGAGAAGAACGTAATTGCATACACTACAAAGACGAGAATTTAGAGGATTGAAGAAAAGAAATTAGACAAGAAGAAGATTATTTTTGGTATTTTATTTGGTATTGCTCAATCAAAAATGATCGATAAAAAACAAGGAATAAGGATAACTACTATGGAAGTAAATTACCCTCGGTCGACTTTGAAACGATAGGTGAAAACCTAAACGTCTCGAGGTTCAATAAGTAAACAACAAAAATAAGATTTATTACTACTTGAGTCGGCAAACCAATAATAGGTTTTCCCTCTCAATATATGCACAAGCAAGCGGGGAAACGAGGTGGCACAAAGCACTTAAAAACCTTTTTCCTTAGACGGCCTTTTATAGCACGTCGCCTTATACCCACCTTATAGTTTGTATGAATCGAGTTCAAACTTCTTATTAGTATTTATCCATTTTGCCTTTTATTTTGTTTTGGGTTCGAATACAATAGCTAGGTGATGAAATCCCAACTAAGGCTTATTTGAAAGATATGTAAAATTATTGTTCTACGTAATACAATATATTATTCACAAAAAACGAGAAAAACGATACATACTATATAATAGAAAAGTAACAAAACTTTCCGAGGACGGAAAGGGTCTTCAAATCAAAATGATCAACAAATCTCCACAAAAGCGAATCGTACACAAGATCCCCGGCAGCGGCGCCAAAATTTTTGATGTGTCGTGGATAGTATAGTGATAATTAGATACGTTATAGGGTAAACTAGAAAATTACCTTTAGGAAAAGTAATAGTCTAATAATACCAATGACGAATTCAATTAAACACGTGAGTGAGTCGAGTTCGTTGTACACGAAGATCTTATGAATTTGAGACGTTTTGCTTTGATATGAACAATTGATTTGAATTGGTTTTCGGTTTTTAAACTACAATTAAAATCTATAAATTTTAAGCTATTTAAAATTAACCTAAAGTGCATGAATCGTAAACCCCGCCTATTTAAAACTCTACAAACACTTAATTACTTAAAAATAAAACTAATTAAAATTAAGACTAATTAAAAATCTTCAAAATAAATCTATTTAATAAAAATGACTATTAAACAAATTTACTAATAAACTAAATTAAAAAAATTCACATAAAACTAATTTATTTAAAAACTAATTTAATTTTAAACTAAAATTATATAAATCTATTTAATTAAACTTTTTAAGTAAATAAAAAAAACATTTTTATTTTTATTTATTATTTTTATTTAACCAAAACATATTTTAGTAAAAACTTTAATTAAAGAAAATGTTTGAAAACGATTTGAGTAAATAAAAAAACGTAACTAGAATGAAACTGCCAAAATAGAGTACACTATATTAATCCAACTACAGAATGTAAAACTAAAAAGGCATGGTGCCCAGATGGTTATCACGCATGGTAAATGAAGGAGGGGTCACGAGTTCGAGCCCCCCTAATGACATTATTTTTTTTATATTAAATTCCTTTTGACAGTCGAAATAAAAGATGTCTTAGGAAAGACTTTTTGATAAGCTTAATAGCTTTAAGCTGTGAGGACACAGTTTTTGAGCTTATAAGATCAGTTTGATCTTGATAAGCTATGCTAACAGCACAGTTTAAACAAACCAACTAAAAGAATAAGCAGACGACTCTAAGTAGCCATATAACTAGAAAAATCAGATAATCAAATACATACAGCAGGTAAATCTCAAAAACAAATAACAAAATACAACTACAGTTACATAAACTCAAACTTTCAGCAAAATAGGTACAGATTTATTTAGCTTTTAAACAGTATAGCAAAAGACTAAGTAAGCTATATCACGACTATCAAAACATACTCCTTCAACGGATCAGTTACCAGTTATACCAAATCAGATTCTTACCGTAATTACCCAGTAAAAGTCCAGCAACCTACAATCTAAACCTTCCTATATTTTAGCAGACTCATAGCAGTCATACATATTACCCAGCTAAACTCAAATCTTTCAGACGCAGAAGCAGATAAATAGCTGAACAAAAACCCCAGATTAAAAACTTAACTAATTAAACTCTACTTCTTTCTCACTGAACAGATTTAAAAGTTCAACTCAGTTATACATTACTTCCACTCAGATTAAACATATACTTTAATTAACTAAACAAACTTAATCTCTATCAGTCATTCAAATCATTCAAGCAGTAAAAATAAAACATTCAAGCAGTAAAAATAAAACAACTTAATCTAATTAAATTAAAAATTAAAAGTAGAATGCACCTTTTTGGAGAAATCCTTTGAGACGTAGGATAGCGCTGAGCTACCTAAGAACCGTTATCAGAAAACACCACTTTCTTCCATTCGAACCACCATTAACAAACGAACCACCATAAGTATCAAACTCGAACAGAAACATTACATAATCCGAGCAGATTTTCTTACACTTATCCAGTGGGGATAAGCTGGATCCAAACTTCACTTTTCAACATTAATTATAGACTATTATTTAGTTTATAACTAACATCTTAACATTATTGTGTTAAACAGTTAATAAGATTAATTCGTATAAACTTTAATTAATAATAAAACGAGACACAATTATAATGAAGCCAACTGAAATATTATTAAACTTTAGAAAGATTACAAGTTTTAATTAAAAGAAAATACAATAATAAATCCTACCACTATTTTAACAGCATAATATTAAGAAAAGTAAAGGATGATTACAAGTAGAAAAATGGGGGTTTTTATAGCCTCCCAAGGGCTGTTGATGAAGGGATATTCGGATCTTCCATGGGATATTCCTCTTGATTCTGAGCCTTTGATCTTTACTTTTCTTCTCTTTCTTTGATCGGATGGCTGAGATGATTCACAATAGCACACGGATTGCCAACGTGGCATTCGTGTGCTAGTTGTGTTTCTTTTAAAGCTTGTGATTGGTTGAATAGAAGGATTTAGGTGTTCAATCCAATCATGATATGCCACGTATCCAAGCTTCTCCATACCCTCTCTTCCTAAAAACTTGGGGCTTTTATTTCTTTTTATGTGAATTAGTCGAAATAATAAAAAGCCCCATGTAACTTTGAGTAAATACTGGCTAGGGTTTGATGAACAGTAGGGTTTTTTTACTGGTTTTGTGTGAGATGAAAACTGGGGAAGAAGAAACTCACATAGTTTCTGTCGACAGCATTATTTATTTGTGTGTGAGAGTGGGAATATTAAACGTGTGAGAGATATAATTGTATGGTGGGTGTCGGTTTGGTTTTTTAATGGATGAGAATGACGTGTGGGTGAGATTCGGGAATAAAAACAAAACGTGTGTGGGGAATGAGTGGGGGACGGTTTATTTATTCCCTCAAAGTAAATGAAACGCTGGAGTGAATAAAAAAACGGTTTTAATATTATTGATGAGTGCGTTATGACGTGGATGATTGATATGTGAGTGGGTGAAAGTTTATTTAAAGTGTAAGTAACGTGATAAATACACGTTTTCCTCAAAGCAAACCCTGACAGGCCCATCAGCTTATTTATTTCGTTTCATTTCATCTTTTGGGCTTGGGCCCGTAATTTATTTTTACATCCGTCCACCAAATTGGGCCTTTTTGGGCTTTATCAAAAATCTCTTATTTATACTTGAATATTAAATGGGCTTTTGAGCCCATTTTCCCATTGTGGGACCCACTTGTGACAAATCACTTATTTAAATATTGAATCCTCTAAATTGAACTCGATTTTGGCTTCTATGATCTTTTTCATCAATCTCGTGCCGGTTTTCATCGGTTTTTGTGAACTTGGTACCTACACACATTCAAACAAGAAACAAGTATATCCAAGGCATATTTGATACATTTAATGCATTATTTCATTGTTTTAAGCTACAAATGATATGAGTAATTAAGCTCATATCAATATCCATGGTGGATGGCAAAGTAATTTACAACAGCAAACTATCATTTAGTAATCATTAATTAGTCAATGCCAACTGTATATAACATGGATCGATCTCATTTTCATTAGGGGTATTCAAGACGTGTTCAAGAAAGGTACACCTAAGGTATCTAATAATGTTTTTCTTGAGTGCCATCTTCAATTTTTTATAATCTGGTCAAGCTCGCTTGAATTGCTGACTTTGTGTCCATTAGAAAAACCGACACAATATGATTCCATCTTCATAGGTAAAGCTGAACTGACCGTACTACGAACAAGAAGTTTGACGCCTTTGTAACCAAGTGTTGGACATAAGTAACAACCGCTACAGTAATAGAAGCATGCACAAATGTTAAAGGGATAGTGCGACTAATCAACTAAATGATAATAAAGGGGCAAAAAGGTAGATTTATGGTATAATGAGATACCCTGCATGGAAATGTACGCAAGTAATCCAGCAGCGTTTTCTGTGCATTACCACGAACTGGTCTTGCCGTTGTGATATAAACCTTAAAAAATATAAATCTTGGCGCATTAGAAAATATTAAATATGAAAGTTTGTATTTTATTTGCATATGCGAACTTAAAATTATTATAACCTGCACTAAGAGCGTGACAAACTTGGAAAGACATATATATGGAGTTTCGGATGGATTTAGATGTTTTTGTTGGGTCAGAAGTTGGAGGCTTGGTATCATACTATACTAATCCGTAAGATTATTATCTATGTATATACACATTTATCAGTGTGATTATTTTTCATGTTGTGACACTATTTTTCTTTCAGGTCTGGTTGACACACAGGCTTAATCCGATATCATTGGAAAGATATCATTTTTTTCCTCAAGCTGTAGAGAATTTGGCTACCAAACTAGATCTCTGTCTAAATCGAGAAGTGATAAAAGCGATGTAGATGGTATGACACGTCAAGCCAACCCTCTCAGGCCGGTTGTATCTAATTCGCTGCAATAACTCATAACAGTTATTTGACGTGATTATACTAGAACTTGCAATCATCTATGACGAATAAACACTGAAGAAATGGTTAATATAGCTTATTGTTGTTCGCATTCGGAATCGGTGTTCTTCAAGTCATAGAGAAAGCTTCAGTCGATGGCTCTCTCCGGGGAGGTATCGTGAGTGAACTAAGTGACTTATAGTCTGTAAATTTTTTTTCTTCTAACTAAATTCCTTTAATGATGGTAGGGAGTTCATCATCATATTACTAGAAACTAGGGGCAAGCTTTACGGGAGTTCAACTAATGAAGTTATGGAGTAAATATTTATGTGTCAATCTGCCACACTTCGATCCATACTAAATTGGTAATACTTGGTTAATTTATGTTTCAAAATACATATGAACTGACAAGAACTGATAAGCTGCTTAAAAGGGCCTTTGTGTTAACTTAGCTATCCAACACATGATAAAAGCTTTACCTAAACACCCACTTATATATACCGAAGGGGGTTGTAGTATGTCATATCCTCTGAAATCAGCATTGTTGATAATTCTTAAGCCACTACGGCCGATTCCATGAAACAAGTTAAGGCTTTTTATTCGTGGACTTTAGTTTATTAAAAATCAAGTGTCATATTAAAGCATGTTCTGATTGCTTTTCTTTTGTGTTCACGCCATTTGATATTTGTGAATGCGTAGGATGGAATTGCATGTTCAAACAGGAAGTCAGCTCAGACTGAAGGTATAAACACTTTTCCTATAAGAAGATTCCATGTATATGCCATTACAACTTAAACTTTTTGGTAGTGATAATATGGGCCATTACACATGAACATGGACTCAGTGTGATATTTTTGAAAGAAAAGTATATGGATTCTGTGTCCAGGAATATTTTAGTCTCTTCATGTGTTCATTTCAACTCGACTTGTTTCAGATTTGGTATTTGGTATTTTGAGTATATTTCAGTCTCCTCGAAGTTCAGTCCAGTTTAAACTGATGGTTCAATATATGGATTCTATATGTTAAGTTTAGATTTTGGTATCATGATATTGATTGGTTAGTACCCAATTATTTATAGGGTTGAATGTGTTAATTATTCACAAGAAGTAAGCATTTATTCAACAACTCTGTCAAAAGAAGGGTTATTGTTGAATTAACCCTCAAACCTTCATTAGTGCGAGTAAAATACGTTTAACGCTTAAACTTTTTTTAGCAATGGTTTAGCCATCTTGATTAGAACAAAGAGAAAAAAAAATGTCGCGGAAAATGCCATTGCTATTTTTTTTTGAATGGTTAAAACGTAATTGAGTCACAAGCTGTTAAAGAAATATGACTAATCGCTCAAGTCATTCCATTAAAATAAGTTGTAAAATTTAAATTTTATGTCCATTTCGTTTTTGGGTTTTTTTACTTTAAAATTTAATCTTCAACTAACTTGTACTTTTCTACAAAATTATGAATTTTCTTAAATGCAATGTTTTAAAACTGATTTTTTATTTGACTCGATCGAGTTATCGAATCACCGATTCAACCGGTTAAACTGTCGGACTGAGCCGTTTTTCGCCTAAAAGCACACAATAATTTTATCTATGAAACATCTTTAAAACATATAAGCTCAACACCAAACTAAAAATAAAACTAGAAAAGTCTAATACTTGTAGCCAATGTTCTAAAAGGCTCGCAAAGGTTTCGTAAATACGTAAGGCTTGATCTTCACGCTATACAATACACCAAGGTGTCTATTTATAGCTTGACGTGATATGAAAAGTAATAAAAAATAAGATACAGTGCAATATGATAAGATGCAAGGAAACTTTTTTTCATTTCAAATTCGATATAATATATCTTTTTATATAAAAATGATGAGAAAATTTAATTATTTGACTTTATTCTTTATGTATAGCACTTTTTGTAAACATAATATTTTAATATGATATAAATATAATAATTTATAAATATTTTCATAGTTTATGCCGCATTATTTCACGCATTAAAAAAGCGAAAGCTTCGCTTTAACCATTAAAGCTTGATGCGTGACCATACCGTCAAACTATGCCTCGCGTTATCTATAACCTTGCATGTAGGTGTTGTACGAAACATACAATTTTGGATCAAGAATGCATGTTTTACACTTTATATTAAGTACTATGAACATTACACATTATTAGTATTTAACTCAATTTGACATACGAAGTTGTAAATATACTTTGAATATTTGAATGACAAACAAGTTCTTATTTTACAAGTTCTTATTTTATCTTCACAAATAAAGTCTTTACTGTCAAATTCTCATGCGCCCACAACTTTAGTATCGGTTAACTTTTAACAAAAAACAGCTTACACTACCAACATATATAACTAACACACAAATTTAATTTTTGAAAAAATTTATGAAATAAACCCGCTCATTGAGAGTTTCAATATTGCTTGATCAAAATGGTTATATCTCTCGTGCAGTTTGTAGCAAGTAATAAATTTATGATCAAACCTTATTACCTCAGGTAATTTCATTATTATGAAAGTATTATTTTGTTAACCATAGTTCCATACAGTTTATCAACATATATCATTAATTTTAATTAGTGAATGATCACAGTTTAATTAAATCTAGGCGGTCATTAGGTCAACCCGGTTAAGTCATCAAGTAACGGTATCTCTCGTCGAGTCAAGCCGATCGAGTCACTGGGTCACGAGTTCATCGTTAATGGTTCGTTCAGATCAAGAAAAAAAGATAACCCCACTGTTGACCACAAATAAACATTATTTAAGCGTAAACTAAAACTAAAATATACTAAAGGTTAAATTACAAATTGAATAAACTAAAAACGCACAAACAATACACCTTCCGGAACAAGAAATAAACGACCCCGCCCATTGGGCGGGTTACGACGCTAGTATATATATATATATATATATATATATATATATATATATATATATATATATATATATATATATATATATATATATATATATATATATATATATATATATATATATATATATATATATATATATATATATATATATATATATATATATATATATATATATATATATATATATATATATATATATATATATATATATATATATATATATATATATATATCTTTACATTATATATAACAGGAGGGAAGTGCCACATCATCATGCCATTAATCCATGTCATCATTATTAAATTTCAAAATTTATTGAAAAAATTTGTCTCTAACAAGATTCGACCTTACGTCTATAGCACCGTACACGAATACCTCAACCAATAGAGCATGCTAATGTTTGTGTTATCAGTTTGAAAAACAAATATCTTATGCGAAACAAACGCAATTGACCAATGCTATGAAGAGCCTTGTGATCAGATAAACATGATTTTATAAAATCATTCATCCATATCTTTACCTAAACAAAAACCTACCTACTCTCATTCATCCGATCCATTCTAATCAGTTTCATTGAATTTACAGGGTTCTCGATTCAACATATAACTTTCCATGGAATCCTTTTCTCCTGTTTTTTTTCATAATTGTGAATTGATAAATGTTGTCCTTGGTGATAGCGCAGCATACTAATTCTAAAGGTTGGTTTACTTTATTTGGATTGTTTATAGATTAAATTTTGCAAAGACGAAGTTGTTGTTTTTGGGCTAATCATCATCATTCTTACAGTACTATTGAGTCTGCGAAGGATTTAAAGATTTCAAGGGTAACTCAAGGTTCCACGAATTTCTGTTTAATAAACTTTTTATGCATATAAGTTCGTTAATTATGTGACGAACAATCTTTTTTTTACCTCTTTTTCTAACATGTTTGTTTTTATGATATTGTGTTTTTATGATATTGTGTTTTTATGATACTGTGTTTTTTTACCTCTTTTGAATCAGGTAACTGGAAACTAACTACAGATTACAACTTTTTCAATATTTCTGGCATCCGACCTTCTTTTGAAGGATTTAATATTTATGACTGTAAAGTATGTTAGAGCTAACAACATCATGAGTTCTCTGGTATCTTTCTACACTTTCCTTTGAATTTCCTTAGAGTTTCTTATTGTATTGTGGTTTTATCACAGCCTATCAGTGAGAGTTCACAAGCAGTTGCTAAGGCATTAGAGCATAGATTTAAACAAGCTTTGAGCGATGAACGTCTTTATCATGTTTGATGCTTCGACTTAGATTAAAAATCTATACCCGTCCTGCTCAACGATGATCTGGCTTTGTTGTATGGCTTTGTGGTAATAAAGGATTAACATCGTCATATACCCGTCCTGCTCAACGATCTTAATAATATGACTTTGTGGCTTTGTTGTATGGCTTTACATTATATATTGATACTGAAGTCGATAAAATATTGAAGAATAGATCGATTATAATAATGAACTACTTGGACTCAAAAGGTAGCTACTACTTCCGCTTCTTTTAAGTGTGCAATAAATACATCCCGAGTATAGGTGATCTTGGCTGGTCTTTAGTAACACTGTCATCCATAGCAACAATACTAGCAAGTGTCTTCACACAACTCTCTGTGTCAAAAATATTACAGAATACCAGCAAGTGTCTTTATGTATGGATGATGGACGAGCATGACTTGCTTTTAACTGTTTAATAACTGTTTATTCATGTATGGATTCCTCTATTATTTACAGTTGTAAAAAATATTATAGAGATATTAAAGCAATCTTATGTTAGATGACAGAATAAAAGTTAACTCAATTGTTCAGATTAGAACTTCCTGCTACAGTTCGAGTATATATGAATGCTTAGTATTAAGCAGGATTAGATGCCTATGGTTTAAGCAGTATTAGATGCCTATGGTGCGTTTTATCACTGTTGTTTTCATAAACTTGCAGGTCAAAGCCACACAAAAGGCCGTAGAGTCTTGCCAGCTCTAGTTGGTGCCATGGGCGACTTTAATAATCCCAGAGTTCAGGTTAGTAGTTCTATTTTCAACGTATGTATGTTAGCCTGCCGTAAAGCACTTACGACTACATACTTGGTTATAATATCGTCATATACAAAGAAAATGAACACTTAAGAGGCCAAATATCATGAAGGCAGAGACATATGAGTGAATTTAGGGGATAATTCAACAGTATCTATGGCACAAGCATTCAATTTCCTTATACTCTCTTCTTTAGACATGTCATGCCATGGTTGTTTCATCTAAGTATTGCTTTAGAGAATATAGCTTCTGTAAGTTTACGCTCGAATTTCACTTTTGGCTTCATCTTTTTCCTTGCTGTTATTGAAAGCGTATGAACAGTCTTTAAAGCTTTTTTTAGTTACTACTTCACAACCAGTACAACTTAAACATGTTCAAATCATTTTGAAAGAAATAAACAAGTTTCCTGATTTTCCTTGATCAACGATCCACTTTTGACGCCAGTTGCATATACATACATGTCCAAGTGCGACTAACTTTGAAAAAAGCGTAACTTTTATCTTCATTTTTCTGTCAAAGGTATTATCTTTCCTTTGTCCGTCTGTTTAGATTTTTAATCTACATAATTGGATCTGATATTGTTTTACGCATGATACAAAATCACATGTTACTGTCCCAAAAAAACTTCCGTTGTTATTATATACTTATCAGCAATAGTACGTTATGCCAATATGCAGAGTGATCTATGCACTGTAGGTCATTTTAAAACTTTAGGTTGTAGTGGTAAAAGGTTTTGCATGGGCGTACAAATGAAAAATTAGCAACGCCACTCTCTAGGCTCCAAATTAATTGCCTCTTTTGACTGTGCACATAGTTAGGGACATAGTTAGGGGCATTGGTTTATCATAAGTAAAATATATAGGAATCACCCCAATTTAGTCACAACACAGGAATCATAGATCCAATCCGATGCTAAGAGCCTTTTCCATCCAGTGTTTTTAATCCTTATCAATTAGTGAAGTGGCTATACCGTAAGTACATTATTTGAATATGCACATACAAGAATTTGTGAATTTCTTAAACTTCCTAATAACCATTTTCAGTAGATGATGAGGACATTTGGTATATAATAAACCCAAACCTCATCCTAATAGATCATAATAACCAAGTTTAGTAACTATGTTTCCCACCTGTTACTATGTATCAATTGAAAAACTACACCTTAAGGTGCATTTATCAGATTTACAGGTGGTCAGTTACTATTTCCATGAACATATTAATAAACATTTAGTGATATTGATTTCATTATGACCGTATACATCCAACTGCACTCATATCCTGCTCAGGTGTGATTGTGTATTTTTGTTGATTTTGGTATGACCAGATACACGTTATTAAAAATTCACCTTGGTGAAAACTTTATGTAGTGGAGAGAAAGCAACAACCATGGCTATGGCGGACGCAATTGCTAAGAATAGAGTAAAGCTCATTCATCTCCCAACAACCATTTAATTGCATGTGCTGAGAATAGAGTAAAGCTCATTCATCTCTAGCAATTATGTCTAACAAGAGTTTCATGGTGTCGAAGTGCAATCAGTTAGATGAGCTCGGCGTCACTGTGTTCTTAGATGGAAAATTTTCGTGACCAGCACGCTCCTGAGGAATGCGATGTCTTAAACATTGAACATGACGATTATGGAGAATTTCACGTGAAAAGTTATCTTAGGAAGGAAAAATGGAACACGTAGGACTTTCCCTTTTGATCTAAAAGAAAGCGTAATAAATAACGAAACTTACAACAATAATAGACACTCTACCACAAAGAAAGTTAATGAGGTGATGTTTTTAAGTTGTTGTATTCACCCCTTTAGCCACTAAGCTCCCTTGAACACACCCTTAACATAGTATCCTATTAGTTGTTTTTTAAAGAAACAAAACACCCCAAGTATAAGCCATCCAAACAGCTATTTATATCAGCAATCCAAACAACCCATGACAGCCACAAAAATGTGCCTATTTAGATATGATATTTTATTGTCTGCCACATGCTTAATCTTTAATATTCTATGTGGTGACTGAGGAGCTGAAAGATTTTCTAAGGGGTGTCACAAAGTCCACTCTTCAGGAATATTTGTTTTAATCTTTTGTGTAACAGGGTACTACGATTGAAGTTGAAACTCGCTTCTCATTTTTTGAAGGTGCGCAATTCTGGTTGCTAATGGGTCAATACGGCCGTGTCTTGTGATAATGCAATCCTTGATGCAATGCTCGAAGCTGGAATTAAACAAGGAGCCTCCGTAAAGGTAAAGAATTTTTAAGCGTTCACTGTGGTGTCTTGTGATCATACATTCATAGTACTCATTCAGTAGTAAACTTGCATATACTAGCATCATGGAACTTACGTTTGACCCATAAAACTTGCGAATATGCAGGATCCTAATTGTAGTGTTAATAGAATAGTAAAGATCTATATATGTTAAATTGTTTCAAGTGCAGCTGATTAGAGTAGCGAATTATGCGTATTTGGTTCCTATGATAAATTCAAGAGTAGTTCTCCTTATAGATCAGGAAACAGTATATCTAAATTACCAAACATGATGATATATTTATCGAGACCCGAATAGAGCTGTTTAAAGCAAGGCTGTCAGTGAAGTGAACTTGGGTTTCCATCAAATGATGCCTACCCTTACAGGTCACCTTTCATTATTACAGATTTTTTATTATCTATATGTTGCATTTACTTTAAAGAGGTGTTTGGGATTGATTATAAAATTTTTTGGTAATGGGGTACCCTGGTAAAACAGGATTAATTATAACATTTAAATTTATATAATCAGTATTAGTGTTGTAGAGACAGATTAATTATCTTTTTTTGGGGTGAAATAATAAGTTTCATATTTTTTTTAATTTCATCATCTGATTATTATTACTCTATTGTAAAAAATAGAGAGGTCATTTTAAGACATGTTGTTGCACATTCATAATATAATTCTTTTCCCAGTGAGGTCGTAAACTTGTGAAATTTTTGTAAACAAGAATATTTAGATATGGATTGCTTATTAAAACTGATTAACTGCTACTAAATGAGATGTTTGGAAATGGACTGTTTGGGTTTAATTATTGACAAGGATACACTGTAAGTTCTTATTCATCAGTGTGTTTCCAGCTACAATGCTTATTGTAATCGCATTTTATAGGGTATTACTACTCACTAATTGGGTAATACATGACGAATTAAGCATGTACATGTTCTATCATGAGATGAGACTAATCAGTTCAGAAGTAACTTCATGTTGTCGTTAAAGAAACACGAGTTAGAGAACACATAAGGAATAAAATAAGCTTATTTAATGAAACATGTAAGAGCCAGGAATGGTCATGTACACCAGAGGTTGACCACATACAACCAACATATCTTTTCGATTAATCGCATCAATATGATACGGGGTATTTGGGTTAACCTGTATATGATAATCTTGCATATAATAACTTATTTAATTCATAAATGTTATTCAAATTAGCCGATAGCTGCCAACAACATGAACCAAGATATTCTCAAATTATATTATAAATAATGAAATCGGTTCGGTTTGGTTTTTATTAAAACCGAAACGGAATCGAAAATTCGGTTATTTGAAAAATAAGAAACTAAACTATCGGTTTTTAGTTTGAGTTGGATTTTAGTTCGATTCGGTTATTTTGTTTTTTTTCTTGCGCACCCCGTTATGTATAAGAAGCTACAATATTTACGCATATCAAGAATCTATATTTAATAACTTTTATGCAAAACATGCAAATAAACTATTTAATAACTAATAACAATATGTACCTATGTTGATTGTATATACGCACACACACAGCGGATTATATTTTCATATTAACATATGAAAATGAAAATTATATATTAATTTGCTAACATTTGTATGGGAAAATATGTATATAATGGTACGCTACTACGGTTTATTTAAAAATATTTTTAAAATATATGTGAATGATATAAAATACGTAAGTGTATTTAGAGCGTGTATAAAATATTTTATATATTTTATATACCAAGCGTACACCAATACAAGTCAATGCATATGTAGGTGTGATTGTTTTAAGCCTACTATAGGATAAGCGTATTTTTCATAATGGAGATAGAGAATGTAAACCTTATTTTTATTGTCAACCGTTAAATTAGTGATAATATATGTTTCAAATTTTGGACATTAGACACACAGAGAATTGATAAACACAAAATCGAGTCATAAAAATCCCCGTCGTAATGCAAGCACCGATATATTCATGGTTAGACCAACAATATAATTAAAGTTAGGATTTTTGGTTCATGATAACAAGTATTTAATAGTATAAAAGTAACTAATATTAATTGTGATTTACAGTTTTAAATGTTTGAAATATTTAAGATGTAAAAATCAAACAAGGAGTTTTAGTCTCGACTAATTACAAATTTTATAACCATTTATCAGTTAAAAATGCTTTATTTTTTTTATCTTCAACAAGTGTAGATGGTTGAGGAAGTTTATTATAGCTATTCATCTTTGTGGTTGTATAGATACATCAAAACGTTACCCTAACTTTCACCGCAAATTTTAATAAGCGCATGTTATAATTGTGAGGTGCATAACAACACTTTTGCACGATTTATACTGACCACATTGAGTGTTCTAATATGTAACAACTACGAGAATCTATCTTTCATCAAAGAAACAAATAGATGATGTCCCCCCGGGTAAAATGAAATATTATTGTTTAAGAATTTAATTGTGCATTATAAAACAATTATACTAAAAAAGTTATATAATCAACGTTATGCTAAAAAAAATACAGACAAATTCATACCCAAAACAAAAAAAGACTTACAAATAATTAACCCTATAAATAAAAAAAAGTTAGACCACAAATACAAGTCACAACGATTGATATAATACATTAAAAGAAAATTATACTAAAAAATTTACAAACAAACATTTACTAATTTAAAAAAAGTTAACCAACAATCAGAAGTCATACTCGTCAATCAGTCATTACAAACTAATATTTACCACATCAAAAAAGTTAAACGACAGTTAGAAGTTATACCCGTCCATCGGACGGGTTTTGCAACTAGTATATATATATATATATATATATATATATATATATATATATATATATATATATATATATATATATATATATATATATATATATATAAAACTTGGATTATATATATATGTTGTAATTTGATTACATGATTGTTTGATGATTATTTTAATACTTATACGAGGTATTTATAAGACGTAGATTGTCACAAGGAACCCTAAATCCCCTAGCAAATTAAGCTAAGCTATTCATGTAGGAAATTTAGCTATTCCAGATCTAATCCAACTTGTGGATATTTATGATCCCAACAAAATGGTTGATATTCGTAGAAATATTGGTATTAGTTGATTGTGATATTAAAGAAGAATTGGCGAGATTAAATCTGATATCGATGTCATGACGATCTTTCCTTATAGAGTGGAGTTTGAAAAAACCTTACCACCTAGAAAGGTGTCATCTAATTCGGTGTCACCCAATTCTTAAATTTGAAATCGAAGAGGTGAATGTTGCACTTGAGGCTGTCATTGGAGCGTTTACCCAAACGCCTCATGCCACTAGTACCTTTCCGAGAAGTCTAATTGAATGTGTGAGTCATTTCATACTAGTGACTCATTTAATAACTATTGTTAGGGGTGAGCATGGTGCGGGGCGGTGCGGATTTTAGAAAAAAACAATCCGCATCCATGATTGCGGTTTTTGAAAAAGTGTGGATCCGCACCGCGCGGTTTTATGCGGTTTCGGTTTTGCGGGTTTTTGTGGTTTTTGCGGGTTTTATGGATTTTAACCGCACCGCACCACCACTTATGATTTTTATTATTGATGTGGGTTTTGGCGGTTTTTTGCTCACAATGTAGGTATTTTCCGTTATAAAAATGCATATATCTGATATAAACACACACATTACTTAGAATGTTAATGATAATATGCACTAAAACCGTCATAACACACGTTATGTATTTGATATTTCGTTTTTCATTTTATATAATTAGTGTGCGGTGCGGTGCGGATCTTGTGGTGCGGTTTTACGGGTATGTTGGAAATACGTTTTTACGTATTTAGGAAGATTCGATCACTCCGACAATATATTAAGTAGTAGCTCGTAGTCTAGATATCTTTATTAAACAAACAAAGTCAAGCCTAGCCTACAACATGTGTAGGCCGGCCCAACATTGTAAGCCCAAGCCCATCACAAGGCTTGGGTATATAAACCCTCTCCTTTGATGGAGAGGGTGTGTGGTTAATCATTTTTCACATAGTTCTTATTAAGTTTCTTTCTCTAGAATTGTGTGTAATCCACCATCTCTCTATCTCTTTCTCTCTCTAAAACATAAGCAAGATTTACATATCCTACAAATAGTATCAAGAGCCATGGGATGATTGTTTAGTTCTTGTGTTTGTGTTCTTGATTCTCTCGCTATTTTTGATCCATTTTCACACGAACCAAATTTTGTTTTGTATTTTTATGGGTTAATCTTGATATACTTCATCTTGTTACTTGTGATAGTGATTTGGTATTGTTATTTGGGTTAAAAACACAAAATTTTTGGTTGTTTGATTCATATATTGGCTTTGATCTTGATTTGATTGTGTTATTGTACTGTCCGAGAAATAAGGTAAGTTGGTATCCAGTTCGATCTGACTTTGTGTTTGCATAAACCCTGGGGGTTTCTACTTGCGATCCATAGTCACGATCCAAGTTACGATCTTGACTTCGTTAGCTCATTACGATCCCTAGTACGATCCATCAGTCTGATTGCTTAGTACGATCCACACTACGATCAAGGTAAGTTTGTTCAGTACGATCACTCGTTGCGATTCATAGTACGATCACTCGTTGCGATCCATAGTACGATCACTTGTTGCGATAAGGGAGTGCGATCAGGGTACGATCGTTGGGTACGATCTGGGAGTCCGATCTGAGTGCGATCATAGGGAGTGCGATCACAACTTCGATCTGAGTACGATCATAGGGAGTGCGATCACAACTACGATCTAAGTACGATCATCACTGCGATCTGAGTACGATCCAACATTTTTTCAAAAACGTGTTTTTGAAAATTTTTAAATCGTGTGTAATTTTGACTTGGATTTTTTTGGTTTATCGAAGACATAATTTAGGGGATTTTAACATTATTTCTCGGTTTTAACACACTACAAAAAACACATTTACTTTCTTTCATTGACCGATCAAGTTTTTAAATCTTAACTTATCGAAATGGAGTACACATCTCTTACGGATAAGTCCATCCTCTCGGGTACGGATAATCGTCCACCAATGTTGGAGAAGTATATGTACGAGGATTGGACTTCCCGAATGGAACTTTACATGTTGAACAAGGAGAACGGACATCTTATTTGGGCATCGATGCTCAATGGACCATTAGATTATGGTACTGTGACGGAAGGTACAACTACTCGTCATCGCACAACGGGTGAATTGACTGTAGATATGAAGATTCAAGATAAATGTGATAAGTATGCTACAAACATCATTCTACAAGCCCTTCCTCCAGATGTCTACAAACTCGTCAGCAAACATAAAGTTGCCAAAGAGTTATGGGATAGAATTCGTGTTCTTATGCAAGGCACCTCGTTAACTAAACAAGAACGAGAGTGTAAGCTTTATGATACTTTTGATAAGTTTGCCTATGTGCCAGGGGGGACTCTCAATGATTACTATCTGAGATTTACCCTATTGTTGAATGAGCTTAATATCTATGGCATGGCAATTCCTACCTTTCAATTGAACACCAAGTATTTGAACACTCTTCCTCCAGAATGGAAAAAATACGTGACCGATGTTAAATTGGCTAATGACTTGCATAACACCAATGTGGATCAACTTCAAGCTTTTCTTCAACAACACGAATGCCATGTGATCGAGGCTCGGTTGTCTACACCTCAAGTTCATGATCCACTTGCAATGTATGCTTCTCAACAAAACATGGCTTATACTTATCAGCAACCATCATACTTGCAGCAACCACCACCACACAACTATCAGCAACCATCTTATTCACCACTAATGATGCCACAGCAAGCATTTCAACAAAGTGTTCATCAACAATATTTTTCACCGCAACCACCATATCAGACATCCCCATCACAAGCCAACACTTCTCCAATGGGCTATACCCCTCAGCAAGGATAATTTCCTATTGAAGCACAACCAGCACAAGCTTTCTATTCTAATGAACTTCCACCAATCCAAGCACCGGTCTTTACTCCAAATGATACGCCAGCTGATGTTCTAAACCATCTCACTGCCTACTTGTCGAAACTTGTTGCAACTAGAGGATTTCCACCAACAAACAATCAGCTCCGCACCTCTTCAAATCCTCGACAACAAGCTACTGTTCAAGATGGTCAAGTAACAGTGCAACCTATTCAGGGAAGGCAAAATTCATATGGACCTCCTACAAGGACTGTGAATGCTCAAGCTGTGAATTCTCAAGCTAATGGAAATGGAAGCCCCATTGGTCCTAAAAAGGTTGTGACTTGCTACAATTGCCGAGGACGAGGTCATATGGCTAGGAAATGCACTCAGCCGAAAAGGAGAAGGGATGATGCATGGTTTCGTGAGAAGATGTATTTGGTTGATGCTCAGTCTAAGGGGAAGATTTTGGATTCAGAGGAGTTAGCATTTCTTGCAGACCCAGGGGCAGCAAATACTGAAGGCATTGCAGTCGTTTCCACTTCTAATGCAGCTTAACAAGCTGATGATCTTGACGCATATGATTCGGATTGTGATGACATTCACTCTGCCCAAGCTGCTCTCGTTGCTAATCTCTCTCACTACGGTTCTGATGTCGTCAGTGAGGTACCAACCATATCTAATAATATTGATGCAAACCAACATCAAGTTGGGCATGAAAATGACAACCTCGAACAGCATTCGGGAACTAGTAACTCAAATGATGTGGTACCCAAACCTACACATTTGAGTGAACCTCAACCAAATGCTACGACGGGTATGGAATCTTATGCTCAACATGATTTGGTTATGGTGCCTAAACATATTATTGATCAAATGCATATGGCCCTCAGACAATCCGTAGATATGAATTCCACCCTAACTGCTGAGCTTGCGTTGCATAGAGAAAAGGTCAAAACTTTTGAAATGGTCCCTCAAGCAGAGAAAATAACATGTTCTGAATTTGACCAATTTCGTTTTGAAAAGATTGAACACTTGAAAGAAATGGAATCATTAAAAGCTAACCTTTCCAATGAATTAAAAGCAAAAGAGTCGGTTGTCAATGATTTTCAGAAACTTAAAATGGATTTCGAAACTCTCGAGTCTAAAAAGGTTCAATCAGAAATTAATGCTACCAAACTTCTTAAATTCAAGGAACAACAGCTTTTAAAACAATACGCTTCCACAGAAAAGGTTCATCTTTTAACTAAATCATTCAAAGAACTCGAACTTAAGCGTATTCAAGATTTACCACCTAATCCCGGTTATGCAAAACAAGCTCAGGAACACATTCCCGGTCTTTATGATATGACCATAATTGGAAAATCGAAAGAAGCACCTTTTGTTCGTAGTACTGAGGAGACACAGTCACTTGCGGATGAAACTCATTCTAAAATGCTTTCAAAATTCCATACAATTGATTTTGATCAACATAACAAAGATCAATTTTCGAAAAAGACACGCATTCGCTTACAAAAGGAATTAGCAAAATAAACAGTTCTTGTGCCCCAAAGTTTGTCAAATGAAAACCTTCCTAGTACGTCTCCTACACTTGTCAAAACGGATTTAACAAAGTTAATTCCACCGGTAAGCAAGGCGTCCGTTAACTTAAATGCGGTTCACCAACACTTATCCGATTTTGACAAGGTCATTTTGGAACGTACGACGGCTTCGGCCATAACGGAAGGTGAATGGAACTTTGAGCACACTAGAGCTGCGTTCCGAAACGAAATTGTTCCGTTTGTAGACAATGTTAAAGCTTGTCTTAGTAATCTTGATCAAGATTTGCTTTTGGAAATAGAAGAAGTTAGACGTGTTTTCAATGAAATGAATGATGCTTATGAAAACAGTTTACTTGAAATAGAACGGGTTTCACGCCAAAATGATCAGCTTCTAAAGCAAGTGATGTCTCATGATATAGTGTCTGTCTGTGTGAATAAAAGTATTGATAATGATTCTATTGTGCATAATGTTGAATCTGTGGATAATGTGGTAGATAGTACTTGTCACGAATCTGACGCTAAATTTTTAAAGCTTCAAGATTCATATTCTTCGCTTTCAAAACGTTTTGATGAGATTCAAACACATTGTATTTCGCTTGAATGCATGCAACAATTTATTCAAGAAATCTTTGAAACGTCATTCGAAGGTGTTAATATCGATGATGCAAACTTTGAAAAGAATTTTCGATTGAATTTACAATCAAAACAGCGTCAGCCAAGTGACAAAGTTGCTACATATTTGCCGATAGAAATAGAGAAATCTAAGGATCTTAACTGTGTGAACATACTTGAGGCCGCTGAGAATTTTCAACTTGATCTAGATAATCGAGTTTCCATGATTTTGTCCAAAGTTGATAACTTAAAACAGAAAAATACACGACTCTTCGATTCAATAAAGCCCGCATTTGTTGATACCACTGCACAGAATCAATCATTGATTGAACAACTGAATCGAAAGTCGATGGAAATATCTGATTTGAGGGAACAAATTTGTGATAAGAATCTGGTCTTGGCTGAGTTAAAGGAAACACTTCGTACTCTAAAAGGTAAGAATGTTGTGGATAACGCAGCCACTATCTCAGCATCATCCTCTAGTGCAATCAAAAGGAATCTTATAGCCGTCACACCACTTAACAAGGGCCCTAGGACTAAATCATCTCAAACTTTGGTCACTAAAGATAAGGCGGAATCAAAACCAGCTTCTAATATTCCCATGTTGCCTTCTACAGGAGTAATCACCACTACTAAGGCTCAAAGATCTAAGCTTAAACGAAACAAGAAGAATGATAGGATCTTGCCCCCATCTAGTAGTCAAGTGAAGAAGAAAGTAGAAGCCCATCCTAGGAATGTTATTTCTGTTTTGAATAAAAAGAATCATGTAGCTAAACCTAAAGGCTCTGCGGTTGTGCAGCGTTCTAAGCCTAGTGTGAATTCTAATTTGAAATGTTGGAATTGCAATGAATGTATGTTTTCTAGTCGTCATGATTCTTGCCTTTGTCTGAGTCGTTACTAACAACCGAGAAGCCAGTCTCTCAGCTTGACCCCTATCCAATTTTTGGGCCAATTCCCCCTTAAGGGTTTGGCCCGGATTTTTCTTCCGTTTAGGTGTTATAGACCAAGAGGGATATTTTCAAAGGAGGTACGGACCCCTCCCGGTACGATGCAGCTGAAAAACAGAATAGGCTACCGCGGCTCGCTTCGCTTTTGTTGCGGAGCTTACCTCTTCGATCTTCAATCTCAGAGGCGAGCCCCCCTCCGGGGGGTTTGGGGGGGGGGGGGGGGGGGGTTGGCGCGAAAAGAAACTCTTTATAAACAAAGCCCCCCGCCGGGGGGTTTGGGGGGGCAGGCGCCAAAGACACTATTTATAAACAAAGTCGGGCCGCTAGAAGAGCGCTGCTCGGGGTATAGGGGACGGAAAGAACATCTTAACGGAAATCCAGTATAAAACGGAAATCCAGTATTAAGAACATCTTCCGCCTCTTATAACTAAGGGGGAGGAGCTCGGAGGGAGTGAAGGCCCTCGCCCTTAGCGATTGTGTTTGTGTTCAGTAGCTAGGTAGTTTGACCATGTGAATGAGATGTATGCTCGGAAAAATGGATTAGAATGGAAACCGACTGGGAAAGTGTTAACCCAAGTTGGTTGGATGTGGCGCCCCACTGGTAGAACTTTCACTATAGTAGGAAATATGTGCCCTTTGACTAGGATCACTCCCACTACAGCGAAGAAAGCGTGCCCTTTAACTAGGAGTACCAAGGCTACCAAAACACAAGCGTGCCCTTTAACTAGGAAAACTGACACTACTTTAGGAACCAAGTGCCCTGTAAATAGGTCTACTCCCACTGTAGTGCCCGCGAATAATCCAAAACCTAAGAAAGTTGGAACAGTAAAACCTGTTAGTGCTAAAACTCACATTAGAAAACGCAGGAAATCTAAGGGTCTCAAAAATGTTAGCAATTCTGATAATTCTATATCTGTATCTGCTAACACTCCGGAACCAATAGTTTCCAATGCATTGTCTACTGTTGTTGTTGAAAACAGGTGGTCCAAATTGTTCTCTGGTATTTGGACTCTGGTTGCTCCAAGCATATGACCGGAGATCGCTCTCAGCTCAGAAATTTCGTCAGCAAGTTTCTTGGTACGGTTAGATTTGGAAATGATCATATTGCAAAGATAATGGGTTATGGTGAATATCATATTGGGAATGTTATAATTTCAAGAGTGTATTATGTGGAAGGTCTCGGTCACAACTTATTTTCTGTGGGACAATTTTGTGATGCAAACCTAGAAGTTGCTTTTCGAGAGCATACATGCTTCATTCGTAATTTGGAAGGGGTTGATTTATTGAAAGGTACTCGAGGGAATAATTTGTATACTTTGTCTCTCCAAGACATGATGGGCGCCTCTCCCGTATGTCTTCTCTCCAAAGCATCAAAGACTAAGTCATGGTTATGGCATCGACGGTTATCTCATCTTAACTTTGACGCTATTAATCATTTGGCGAAAAACGAACTTGTTCGTGGTCTTCCTAAACTTTCATTTCACAAGGATCATTTGTGTTCCGCGTGTACAATGGGGAAAAGCACTAAGAAATCTTACAAACCCAAGACGGGAGACACCAACCAAGAGAAACTTTATCTATTGCATATGGATCTTTGTGGGCCAATGCCTGTTGAAAGTCTTAGTGGCAAAAAGTACATCTTCGTCATTGTCGATGATTATTCTCGGTTTACATGAGTGAAATTTATTAAAGCAAAAAATGAGGCACCTAAATTCATCATAGGATTTCTCAAGATGATTCAAGTGCGTCTCAACACTACTTTCTGACGCATTCGTACAGATAATGGAACCGAATTTGTGAATCAAATTTTGCATGATTATTATGAAGAAGTTGGCATATCTCATGAAACATCCGTTGCACGCACTCCACAACAAAACGGTGTCGTTGAAAGGCGAAATCGCACACTTATGGAAGCTGCTCGAACGATGTTAATTTACGCAAAGGCTCCATTGTTTTTATGGGCAGAAGCAGTATCTACAGCAGTGTACACCCAAAACCGGTCACTAATTCGTAAACGCCATGGTAAAACACCTTATGAGCTTCTCCATGGAAAAGTACCAGATTTATCATATCTTCATGTATTTGGTTCTCTTTGCTATCCAAATAATGATGGTGACAATTTGGGAAAACTTCAACCAAAGGCTGATATTGGTATTTTCATTGGTTACGCCCCCGCAAAGAAGGCATACCGAATCTACAACCGTAACTCTCGCAAGATACTCGAAACTATGAATGTTGATTTTGATGAGCTGACAGCAATGGCTTCTGAACAAAGCAGCTCTAAACCCGCACTTCATGAAATGGGACCCAGTAACATTATTTCTGGTCTTGTCCCAAACAACCCTACTTCATCATCATTTACACCACCTTCTAGGACTGAATGGGATACGTTGTTTCAACCGTTCTTTGATGAATTCTTTACTCCTCCAACTATCGTTGCTCCAGAACCTGAAGTAATAGCTCCGGTAACCGAAGTTGTCGCTCCAGCAACCGTTGCACAATCAGATACATCTGCACCTACAATTGGTCAAGATATACCTTCAACAAGTAATTCTCAACCAACACATGTTTCAACTACCCATGACATGCCTATTGATGATGAAGAGGATGATGATGATCACGATTTAGAATTCGCTCAAATGCGTGAACTTCCATTCTTTGGTGTACCAATTCCCGACCCTAATCAAGCCGGGTCGTCCACCTCAGAAGAAGCTCCAACTACAGTTTACTCCAATCCACGGATTCGTGAACATGACAGCAAGTGGACAAAGGATCATCCTATAGATTCTATTATTGGTGACCCTAATCGTCCGGTATCCACACGAAGTCAGTTACAAGAAAGTGCAATGTTTTGTCACTTTGATGCTTTTCTCACTGAAGTTGAACCTAAGACATGGCAACAAGCTTTTACTCAATCATGTTGGATAGAAGCTATGCAAGAAGAACTTAACGAATTCATACGTCTTGAAGTTTGGGAACTTGTCCCATGCCCGGATCAAGTGCAGTTACTCACTTTGAAATGGGTTTACAAGGTGAAACTCGATGAGTTAGGCGGAATATTAAAGAACAAAGCTCGACTAGTAGCTCGTGGATACAAGCAATTATTGGGCGTCGACTTTATGGAATCCTTTGCACCTGTTGCCCGTTTGGAAGCTATTAGACTATTCCTCGCTTATGCAGCCGGATGGTTTTGTGAATCAAGGAAGAAGTCTATGTTCAACAGCCAGATGGTTTTGTGAATCCTAATTATCCTAATCATGTGTACAAGCTTAAGAAGGCTCTCTATGGGTTGAAGCAAGCTCCACGCGCATGGTATGATCTATTGTCACAATTCCTCATTACGCAAGGCTTCGCTAAAGGCAAGGTGGATCCCACGTTGTTCATTCAAAAACGAGGTAAAGATATGATTATGGTACAAATATATGTTGATGATATTATATTTGCAGCCTCGACCCGAACCTTATCGGATGAGTTTGGGACACTCATGTCTTCCAAGTTTAAGATGTCAATGATGGGCAAGGTATCATTCTTCTTAGGTCTTCAGATATCTCAGAGTCCCAGAGGCATCTTTATCAATCAATCTAAGTATGCCCTTGAATCGCTAAAGAAGTATAAGATGGAATCTTGTGACTCTGTGGATACTCCAATGGTGGAAAAATATAAGCTTGATGCAGATCCACATGGAGTTGCCGTTGATCCGACACTTTATCGTGGAATGATAGGTACTCTTCTGTATATCACAGCCAGTCGACCTGATCTTCAGTTTGCTATATGTATGTGTGCTAGGTATCAAACTAGGCCTACTGAGTTACATTTAGCTACTGTTAAAAGGATCTTTCGATATCTTAAAGGAACCATTAATCGGGGACTTTGGTATTTGAAGGACTCTTCGATTGCACTTATGGCATATGCAGATGCGGATCACGCGGGTTGTCAAGACACAAGGCGTAGCACGAGTGGAACTTTGCAACTACTAGGAGATCGACTAATCAGTTGGGCATCAAAAAGGCAGAAAAGCGCTGCAATTTCAAGTACGGAAGCAGAATACATAGCTATGTCCGGTTGCTGTGCTCAAATTCTTTGGATGAGATCGCAATTAACCTACTATGGTCTAGGTTTCAATAAGATTCCGATGTACTGTGACAACAAGAGTGCAATTGCCTTATGCTGCAACAACGTTCAACTCTCCCGGTGAAGCATATTGACATTCGCTACCACTTCATCAAGGAACAAGTGGAAAATGGAGTAATCGAGCTTTACTTTGTCCAATATGAGTATCAATTGGCGGATATTTTCACGAAGGCTTTAGATCGCACTCGAATTGAATTTTTGGCCGACAGGCTAGGAATGAGAACTTTCTCGCCTGAGACTCTAAAGGAACTAGCAGATGAAGCGAAAGAATAGTCTTGGTAAAACTATTCTCCGTATCCTTGGTGATCATCTGTATATATTGTTTATATTTTATCCACAAAAGGAAAAAAAAATATAAAACCATATAAAAACCATAAAAATTGAAAAATCTAGAAAAATCCAAAAATATTTGTACTTTAATTTTCAAAGGCATGTCTTTTGGTACGATAATATTTACGGCCTTAGAAATGTTGATTAATATCGACACGGCGCCATAAATAGAGTTCGTACAAAAGTTGTAAATATTTCATAAAACATGCCTATATGGCTTGTAGTTATTTCAGACTGCAACCCGGTTTTCATATTAATGTCAAGTATTTCTTATGAAAGCTTTGGCTCTCAACGGGAATTAATTTTCTCGGGCAAGGTTTACTTTAAAACCTTGTAAGGGATCAAGTTTACTTTATAACTTGGTCTAACACAAATCTATGTACGTTTCAGTGCATTTATTTGTTAAAACAAGAGAAGTCTTGTTTTTATGAAACTATCATCTCTACAACCATAGCAATCTATAATTGGTGTCTACATACTCGACGATGCGACTACTCAACCGAAGACTATAGCTCTTTCAATAGAACACGGGTCAACAATTGAGGGGGAGCAATTGTCCAGCATTCAGAATCTTTGATACCGAACGTGCCAAGTTCACAAGTTGGTGTTAAGACAACAATACCAATCGTACATGTGGTGTCAAGAGATGACTTCAAACGTGACAAGGCGACCAACATATGCTGACAAGAACCATTTGATCTTATCATATGATGTTCTCATCTATCAGGTCCAACCTTGTCAATTCTTTTCTAATATGGTGAATATGTGATCATGTTACAAATTTGTATCATATCTCATACGTTTGATATCATGAAGATAAAATGGACTTGCATTTTTCTTCCCAAAACCTTTGTTAAAACTTCATTAAATCAATTGATATTAAAAACATCGATTGGGTTAATATTTTTAATATGGGGGAGAAAATGTGATTTAATATGGGATATTATCACAAATAGTTTGACTTAATGTGCTGGCTCATCCCGACATATGCGAAATGTTTTCGAATATCGTGGCATATGTTAAGGGGGAGCAAAATGGATTTGCATATCAAAAATGGATTTCATGGTGATTTATACTTACCCAAACCCCATTTATTTCACGACGATGAAGATTGTGGTAACATAAGGATGGTAGGATAGGTTAAGTCCTATGATTCTTCCAGAACCGGAGGAATCTTCCCAAGGACATTCCATATCTAGAAATAGTCGTCCTTAGGAAAGTTGGAGAAAGATTGTGAACGCAGCTGAATGCCGACCAAGTACTTAAGTTAGCACTGGAACAATCACAACAAGGTGCTAGTTATGACGTATTGGTAAGCATTGAAGGGGTTAAAGAATGAAAAAGAATTGTAAAGATAAAGGGTGTAAAGAAAGAAGCCCTCCTTACAACTTTAGGCAGAAACCGGGTCAACACATATGCTATTGAGATCATTTTAATGATTCTCGATATTGAAGACAGACATCATGGACCCAGTGATGCAATGCACAACCCATCCCAGCTGACTCAGATATCTCTCAAAAGATATTTGTTTTAATCACACGGAGATCAACACGTTATCTATTGATTTATTCACTCCGAATAAATTGGTATTGAAAAGGTGGCACTCCTCTCCAGCCTCCGATCACTAAAATCCAAAATGCACGATCGAGTCTAGAGCCATTTGAGATCATCAAATATCTCATTAGGACACACTTCCATATTTCCTTGCTTCTTCACACACTGTGAAAAGTAAGAAAGATTTTAAGAGTCCTACGCAAAATCTTCATGATCTTGCCTGAACATCCGAGTAATACGAAAGTATTTACAATGAAGATGGAAATCCTTCTTGAGCGAATATCAAAAAGCTCATGGTAGGTGACTTGTGCGATTCTTTATGAATCAAACTTGTGATAACTAGAAAGCAACAGTGGTTTAATTCTTAAATGAATTTAAACACGTTCCAGGCCTCTACGCAATATCTTAGTGATCTTGCCAGAACACTCAGAGTGATACCTTAGTGTTCACAGTGATGAGTGGAAATCCTTCTAGTGTTAACCTCAAGAGCACTTGGTAGGTAACTTGCAAGATTCTATACGAATCAAGCTCGTGACAACTGGAAAGCAACGATGGTGCGGTTCTTAATTGAATTTCACTTGTTCCAGGAACATGAATTGATGGCTTCAAATCATGCGGATATTATTATCCAAATGACTCACTCTTTATGTTCGCAGTCAGCTTTGGACGGTCGAATAAAGAGAACGGGTTTACCCGCGAAATCCTGTCAGGAAGTTACTTAGTTGAAACTATCCGTCACGGGTACGATATCTAATATCGTCCAACGGTCTTCACCTACCGGAGGTAAAATGCTACCGATTTAGAATGAAATGTTCAAAGCCATTTCGTTCGTGTCTGCTTATGTTGCGGCATTTGAAGACGGTGGCGTTGCGGAATCCAAGAAGAAGTCATCCCCGCATGCTTATACTTTATGCACTTAATATCTCATCTAATTCAAGAAAGCCTAAAAGTTAAGTCTTCCGTTGTATCGAACTCTGAAGCTTTCAAGAATTACGAAGGTATAAGTATGTGGGACATGGCGTCACGAAGAGGCGAATATCACAAGTGATGGATGCACGAGATCAAGGCAAGAGATTAATGCTCAAGATTGATATCAAAGATCACATCAGCATGTTCACCAGAAAAAGAAAAGGAAAAGAAAGACGAAGACTACGAGCTCAAGACAAGCATAGTATGCTAGGTTTATTTCATTATTGTAACTCGGGTAACGCCCTTGTTTGGAGTGACCTCCCTTAGGGGGAGATTGTTGGAAATACGTTTTTACGTATTTAGGATGATTCGGTCACTTCGAGAATATATTAAGTAGTAGCTCGTAGTCTAGATATCTTTATTAAACAAACAAAGTCAATCCTAGCCTACAACATGTGGAGGTCGGCCCAACATTGTAAGCCCAAGCCCATCACAAGGCTTGGGTATATAAACCCTCTCCTTTGATGGAGAGGGTGTGTGGTTAATCATTTTTCACATAGTTCTTATTAAGTTTCTCTCTCTAGAATTGTGTGTAATCCACCATCTCTCTATCTCTTTCTCTCTCTAAAACATAAGCAAGATTTACATATCCTACAGGGTAAATCCCCAACCGTACCGCATTTACGGTTTTTCATTTTTCTTAAAACCGCTCCACCAGTTTTTATAGTGGTGCGGTTTTTGCGGTGCCATTTTTGCGGTTTTTGCGGTTTTGCAGTTTGTGGTGCGGTTTTTGCTCACCCCTAACTATTGTTGTAAGAGCTATAGGATTGGGAATTAAGTGTTGTTCATATTGAGCTTTTATTGCCCTCTCAAGGTCTAAGAATAAGGTTGAAAGTATTGGAGAATGAGGTAGGATGTCGCATTGAGTATAAGTTGATTGAAACTTGAATAAAGTAAATTTTAACTCGTATGGAATATGAGATTGTTAAGAGGAAGTTGTTGAGTCATGTGATTGAATTATAAGTTTTTAAAGGATTGTTGGTTCGTGTTAAGGGTTATTCCTAGGCCATTGTCCAATGACGAGGATGCCCAGTGTCCAAGAAAGAAATTGAAGAAATCTTCTTCTGAATTGGGACCGATGGATCTTCCGGGAAAGGTGGAACACCTAATGACTCTTGTAGATTAGTATTCATTGTAGCATCTTTTAAAAATACCTAACTTAAATGAGACATCAGTTGGTAGAATGAGTCCTTGGAATTGTATGACATGGCGACACTTAATGTGTTACGGTATAATTTTTGACTTGTTTGTGATTAATGAAAAGACTACCTTTGATTGCTAAATCCTACATGTATCGATGTTATCTATCTTTTCTTGCTTCTTTCTAATGTTCGCATTAGTGATGCAACCATTGAACAAGTACTCATCTCGATTTGAGTTACGTTGTGGATTATTCTCTTTGTATTCCTGAGTACCATCGAGGTCATGAACCTCATGATTAATTGGCTAAGCTCATTTCCTATCATATTGTAGTTACTTCTTGGCGAACAACTTTTCATCACTCTTTTGCAGATCACTCGTTGTTTTTATAAGTTAAAACAGTATCCCTTGAGAAAAATTTAAGTTTCATCACCATATGGATTATTTAAAGTGAGACTTATAAGTAATTGTTATCGAAATAAAGTTGTTTATGAAATACCTTGGAAAACATAATTGTTTCCATAACAAAGAACATCTCTGTAAATTCATTTTGATTCTTATTCAAGCATTAAGCATAAAAGTATTTTTATTTTAAACATGATGACAAGATTTTGACGAACTGAGTATTGCATCGTTGATCCTAAAAATTGTATATAGTTACGCGCCTACGTACAATTTGGAAGGGACCATGCAAGGCTGGTTAGTAGTCACCATGAAATTGTTAATAAACACTACATTTTCTTTGAAATTGTGAAAGATTGAACTTTTATGAGATCTACAAGAAGTGAAAAATAGGGACATATTTTGTTAGGGACACCTACATATGTGCCCGTACCATGTATTTTTCTGAATCGAATTTAATCATCTGTGGAAATTGTCTTATTTGACGATTGACCTCCCCTCCTTGTCAAATTCTCTCATGGTGAGATTCTTTGGAAAAATATCTAATTACCGAGTGTTGATACCCGACTGGGTGTATCGACGTTTCTATCATTTCCTTTGATTAGATTCCATTTGAATAACATGGGTAACGATCCAAGGTGCTTTCGAATGCGTACTCAATTCATGAAAACATGGGATATATTCATATTCGCTAATGTTTTTGTCTGTATCTGATTTGAAATTCTCTAGCGTAAATCATGCGTTGACCTTACTCTTTTAATGTTAGCTATGTCTCCAGATATCCTCGAATTTGTGAAAGGATTATGAGTTATTATTAGTCTTTTGAGAAGTTCACATCTTATCAACGGTAATGAAACTGTAAAGTTGATAGTGCTAGTAGAATAGATTCATTGATTATGACATAATGTCATTGTCTTAATTGATGGGAACTCGAGTAGAATTCCCCTAAAAAGATGAGATGTTGATTTTCAAAGGTGATCTAAATAATTTCTGATGGGTGACCATATCCTGCATTTAGGCTTGAAATTATACCATGAATAGTTATGAACTAGTCATAGATCTTGTAATTTAGAAAGAATTTAAAGTAAATTTATTAAAAGATGTTCCTGTTATTTGAAACTTCTGAGGTATTTGCTGATGAATTACCTAGAATTTCGCCATTAAGGCAAGTTGAATTTGGTATTGATTATATTCCCGGTGCTGCACCTGTGGCATGTGCACTATACTTCAGCACCATCTGAATCGAAAGAGTTACCGTACAACTGAGACAGTTGTCGGAGAAAGCTTTTATTCTACCGAGCTCGTCATCATGAAGAGCTATGGTGTTATCATTCCTTATATTTGTTGATTACCGTGAACTAGGCAAATTGACGACCAAAATTTATATCCATTACCCAAGATGGAAGATTTGTTCGATCATTTACAAGGTTCTAGCGTGGATTCAGAAATTTGATCCACAACATGGTTATCATCAACTTCGCGTCCGCGAACAAGATCATCTATTCCAATCACTACATCCAGAACTCGTAATGAACATTATGAGTTTCATGTTATGTCGTTTGGATTGACCAATGCATATGTAGCATTCATAAATTTCGTGAATAACGTGTGTAGGCTGTAATTTGATAAATTCATGCTTTTGATCACAAAGGACCATCTGTTTGTTTCTAAGACTAGGAAGGAGTTAGTAATCATTTGTAGACTGCCATGCGTTGGCCGAGCAGTGAAAACCCGTACCTTGAGTATTCATCACATGATTTAAGGGTTGATCCTTTACATTATTTGACCGTGTGATTAATGGTAATGGAATCTATATTGACTCTTCAAAGATTTAAACCATTAAGGCTTTGGGTTATACCAAAAAGAAAGTGCAAAAATGTTTTGACAAATATTTTATCAAAGGATTATTACGGAATTATTCCCTCGTACCCAGATCATTTAACTAAACTCCCTTAGGAGTAAATGGTTGTGTGTACTTCTAGACAACCTAAGAGGGATTGAGGAAACCATTTAAACCATGACTTAGAATTTGGAGCGACAATATTTGCTCTTCAACAAAGAAAATTTTGACAAAAGTTTAAACAAAGATTTTTCGAACATTTACGGATCTTATTAATTATTTTCGATAAATCAACAAAAATCGTGTTAACTAAATTCAAATTTATTTTGAACATTTTTCTATAATTGGACGAACTGAGAAATTTAAAAATTTTCACGTTTACGTTTCATACAAATTAATATTTATTACTTAATTATTTGTAGTATTTATCGACGCTTTAAACGTCGGATTGAGCAAAACTAATAAAGACAATAGTTGAGACGAAAATAAAACTTAGAAAATATGAAGAAAGAATTTTTGAGTGATTATGGTCATGATATTTATTTCATCAGGGAAGGTGAATGTAGATATTGACGCGTTATGTAGAAAGGATAAAGAATCAATTAGGATGTGTTCCTTAGTAAAGACCGTGCAGAATAATTTGCCCGAGCAATTTAGAAATAGCTTATGCTTGTAAGAAGGATAATATAAATAATAAAGAGTTTCGCGGCTAATGAAAACCATTAGAAATAAGAGCCGCTGGCGTTAAATATTTAAAAGGCCGCTTGTGGTTGCCTAAGTATGGAGGATTTTGAGATTTAGTCATGTTGGAATCTCATAAGTTTAAGTATTCTATTCATGCCATTTCTGATTAAATATATATTTATCTGAAGAAGTTGTACTGATGGCCAAATATGAAAGCAGACATCGCAACATACGTTGGCACATGTCTAACTTTTGTGAAGGTCAAGGCTGAACGCCAAAATCCATAAGGATTGCTTCTACAGCTTATAATTCTTGTTTGGAAGTGAGATAGAACCACCATGGATTTTTATCATAAATCTTCCAAGGTCATCATCTGAATTTGATTCGATTTGGGTCATCGTCGACAAACCGACTAAATCTGCTAATATCATTTCCGTTAATGATAGATTCTCGATGGAGAAGTTGACTCTTTTGTATTTAAAGGAGTTGTGTAAGCATGGTGTGCCTGTATCGATCATCTCTATCAAGATCCTCACTTCGCGTAGAATTTCTAGAGATTTCCTCAGAAGTCATTGGGAACGAATCTTGATGAGATTACTGTGTACCACCCCCAATCAAAGGGACAAGGTAAAGTAACTATACAAACACTAGAAGTCTTATTTTATGTTTGAATAGTTGACCTTTGGTAATGAACAGGATAATCGCTTTCCTTTGGAAAGATTATCTTTGATAATTATCGTATTAGGATCGAGATCAAATCTTGTGAGGATCTAAATGTAAGAACACCTGTAGGTGGGAGTTGGGATGAAGATACCCGACATACACCCATTGTGAGTTGGACATGTAGTTTAGGTTTAAGATTGCCTATGATGACAAACCTAACCCTACAAAATACACCAATTATGAGATGTAGATCTTGAAGTGCAGGATCGGTAGCGAAGTTATGCTAAAAAAATTTCACCATGGAAAAGTGAATTGATGATCTGCAAGATCATGGGAAAATAAGTCCCCGTTGTATGGGACCATTGAGATAATGTAAAAAGTTGGTTTGAAAGGCATGTAAGCTGGATCTACCCTAGGACTTCAAGGGCTGCGTGAATTATGTTTCGTATATCGAACTTGATAAAATGTCTATCAAGTGAAAATCTGATTATTTCTTAATGAAGTTTGGATCGACGAAAATTTGAATTCTTCAAAAACCCGTGGACATCATGGATAGAGAAAGTAAGTCAACTTAAGCATGATCGTATTCCTATTGTTATGTTGATGAAACTCGCGTACTGTAATGAATTACACTTGAGAGAAAAGACTGAATGTGGAGGAAATTCCCACATGTCTTGATTCTATAAGAAGCGAGTAGTAAGATAAATTGATCTTTGAGGACAAAGATACTCTTTAGGGGTAACTGCTGTGACAATCCGTAAATTTGAGGTCGTTATTTTATTATCAAGTATTATTTAAAATCATTATTTTATTGTTAATTTATGAACTCACTCACCTTTGGGAAGAAATTTGGGTTTACGTCTTAAAGTAGTATCGACTACGTCTAAACCGGAGAACTCTACGTTATGTGTTTACGTTTACATACATCGTTTTTAAGACAGTCTGACATTTCAGGAAATAAATTTATTCCCGAATATTATTTTGGAATTTTAAATTTGTGTTGGTTCATAAACTCACAAATTTACGAGAAGAAATTAGGACTTACGTGAACAATCTAGCGTCTTTTACGATTAAACCGGAAACCCTAGGTTTACATATTTACGCTTTTGTGCTCCGTCTTTGATGACACAGTTTTTATTAGATTCGTTTTGTGCCGTTGATTCATAATTTATAAAAACGTTTTTTGTAAATCGACCCGAGGGCACGTAAATAGAGGAAACTAGAATCGAGAAATACCAGTAAAATAATAGAGGTGAGACAAGTTTACACTTGCCCCACCCCTATACATGTGGCGACAAGACTAGTAGCCATACCACCCTTTGGTGGCAAGCTAACACAAGCTTAAAGGACACATGTCCTTACACTTTACAAAACCACAAAACTAGCTAACTAAACCATTTTCTCTCATTTCTAACATGCAAAACCACTCCAACTCTCTCTCTCTTGGCTCTCTTTTGGCCGTCCCTCATTCATCACCACAACACCACCATTGATCAAAAATCTTAACCACAAATCATATGTATAACTTGCATATGATGATAACCCGTTGAAGGCATGATGATTTGAGGTGATCTTAACAACTAAAAAGGAGTTTACATGGAGTTCAAGGGCTGATTTCCATGAAGGTGTTCATCCATTTGAAGAACTCAAAAGTTCATTTGCCAAGATTAAAAATTTGGTGACAAGAACCAAGCCTTGTTCATCTAAAATCTCAACCTTTTCATCACTTTGGTGGTATAGAGATTGTTTCTTCCTATCATCTTGTTATTTTGTAAAAGTACTCATGTATTTTCTTCTTAGATGTATATGTATATGATGATGAATGATGATCAAAATATTATGTGGGGAGTTTGTGTTAATAGATTTGGTTAAAAAGATTAAAATCAACAAGTAAAGATGTTAAAATCTTGATTAGATTTATAGGCTGTATAAAACAGTAAGTATCAACATGATCACTTGGTAAAATGGCTTGGATTATTAAATATACAGTTAGATATATGATTTTTGCATATGTGGGGAGTTGGCCACTCAATGGAATCATTAAAATGACAAGATATGATCAAAATACTATTGAAGTGCAAATTTGTATAGTCTGTTTTGGACGAATTATTAGGAATACTTAGAGGATGATTGAGCAGTAGCTAAAGGAGTTATTTGTAGCACATATCATGTAGTTGGTGCTGCCCAAATTTGAGCTTCTATCTCCTTGTAAAACTCAAGATATGGCAAAAATGGTGGAAGTGACTTTGATAATCAGATTTGTAAATAAAACTATATAATATAAAATGAGCACTCAAGTAATATTATTATAAAATAAATATATAAAACCCACTAACTAATAATAATATTTATAAAATGAATTGTATACTATGATAAATAAGTATGGCATTTTTATAAAAGTAAAGACTCAAATGTTTTCTAAAGTTATAAAACTATATACTAGTTTTACGTCTTTTCGGCTAAAACCGAAAGATTAACGTTTTCGCCAAATAAAAATTAGACGGTCGGGCCCGTCTAATGTGACATTTTTATAACTCATATACTGATATGAATACCTATTTGACAAGTAAAAACCGATAAACCCGAGCTTTATAACTTATGGACCTTAACGGGCCAAAGTAGCCTTATTGGACCATTAGTCCAACTAGTTTGGCTAAACACTAATGGAATTACTCATGGACTTAACCCACTTGGGCCCAACACATGATTATAGGCCTGATATTAAAAGTATAAATGGGCTAATATAATGAATTGAACTTTTAATGGGCTTATTGGGCCTTAATATGTAAACAAGTTAAAACTAGTATAACTAGTCTAAAATTTACTAACACATAACAACTTTAATATTGAATGAAGAGATAAAATCCCACTTGATCATCATCATACATATGATATCATCATGTATACATAACCATTATTTTTTTATAAAGTCATTGGACAAAAGTCTAAGACCGGGTATTCTTTGTCTAGGTTTCCGTGATCGAGTCACGCGTCGTACATCCTAATTTCCGATATCACGTCTTCCCACACCAATGTGAGTTCATAGCCTCGCACTCTTTTAAATGTTTTATGAAATGTTTTATAAACCCGCGAGGGAGATGACATGTTAGTTTTAATAAAATAGGACACCAGTTGTCCCGATTGTTTGCTTATTGATATGGACCCGAATGATTATATGACTCGATGAATGATGATATGACCCGATGAATGAAACAAAAGGGATTATTATTAGTTAGGTTATGTCACTAAAATTCCCATTAGCATGAATTGTGAACTACCGGGATTTGGTAGACGCTTATGCATATAATAGTACTATTTGGGGAAGATCACCTCAGTTCGCGCCTTGACGGTTGATTCCCGTCGTGCCACATTGATTGGTAAGCGAATTTATGTATGAGAAGAAAATAAGCGTGATTATTGTGACGACACCCTGTTTTAGATGGGAAAAGAAATTACGGGTTAGCTACCCGTTGTTTGTTATAGTAATGTAGCAATATCATGCGGCTTATAATAATCCAATAACGAAAATACTGATATACGCATTGAATTATAATATATTGCCTGACTAGCAATACAGGGTCTTACTACTGATATTATGTTCGTGTTTTAGTTTTACATAACCATTTTCATATAACGGTTTTTATTAAATTCTATACAACGTTATAAGACGTATTGTATGATGTTTTTACGACATTGGTTCGTATAATGGTTTTGAAGGCAAAAGCCTATATTATAATTTACGACAAAGATTCCTATAAAATGTCTTTGGCCTATGTTATAGCCTACGACAAAGATTTGTACAAAATGATTTTTGGTAATAATTATATACCGGTGATATATTAATGGTTTATATTAAACTCTATGAATTCACTCGGCGCTTTCGCTGACTTTCTTACATGTTTTATCTCAGGTACTTGAAGGTAATTCTCGGGAGGACGACAAGAATTTATGGCCCGCATTCAAATAAAATTTCCATTCAAATGTTTTGTAAATTTGTATGACATACTATGACCTGAGGACCTATGTAATTTGATGTTTATGAATGGAAAATGCTTTATTATTAAACGACGCGATTTTTAAGCGTTGTCAATGATTCGAGTAATGTGCTATCCCGTAACACCAACGACTCTTCCGCTGAACTAAAGTATGAATATTTGGGGGTGTTACAAAACATGTTTCATCTAATTCAGTTTCATGACTCCTTCGTTTCTTATTTTAATTAGTCGATCCCCAAAATGTCAAATTAGGATTTATGGATTTAATTAGATCGAATAATTGATTGAAAAGGTAGGTTTGCGTGGGATTGATTTAGACCATAGGTTTATTGGTTAGTTTGTTTTAGAATCAATTGTATTTGCCTTAGGTAGAGGAATTGAGCGTTTGTTGATGAACTTATTATCCGAATAACATGTCAAAAGAATTTTTATCCGAAAAAACTTGTTTATCCGAATCAACTTGTTTTTATCCGAATACACATTTATCCGAAGAAACATACATACGAAAATGCCAGTTTTCTCCAAAAAAAGTTGTATTTATTAGAAAAATGCACATTTATCCGAAGAAGCTGTGTTTATCCGAAAAATTTCACTTATCCGAAGATAAAGTTATATCCGAAGATACCACTTTATCCGAAGATAACTAATTATCCGAAGATAAATATTTATCCGAAGATAAATTTTTATCCGAAGATAAATGTTTATCCGAAGATAAATTTTTATCCGAAGATAATTCTTTATCCGAAGAAAAAATTTTATCCGAAGAAAAGTTTTATCCGAATATAATTCTTTATCCGAAAAAGACTATTTATCCGAAAGATGCAGTTTAATCCGAAAAAGACTACTTATCCGAAAGATGCAGTTTTATTCGAAAACGGAGAATTTATCCGAATATGTGAGTTTATCCGAAAAAGGAGAATTTATCCGAATATGTGAGTTTATCCGAAAATGTCATTTATCCGAAAATGGGTTGTTTATCCGAATATGTGAGTTTATCCAAAATGGGGATTTATCAGAAAAAGGACCATTTTTCTAAATGTGTTTGTTTTTCTGAATGTGATTTTTATTCTGAATGTGTGAATGTTTTATCCGAATATGTGATTTCATTTGGGATCTGTTGTCAGAAATTTAGTCGTGTTTGATTGTATCTTTAGTTACTCGTGTATTCAAATGCTAGTTCACCATGATTGTTTGTTCACTATGGTATGATGTAATATGTTTGCCATGATTAGGTATATATACATCATGATATATATTTGTGTGTATCAACCTTGTATGTTTTGTCTTAAGCAGAAAACATGTCTAACCCTACCGAGCAACAAATCAAATCTGATCAGGCATTTGTCTCCGCCAAGGCAATAAAGTCTATACCAAACAACTATCGACTGAAAGAACACAAAGAAGATTCTACCCCAGCTCACTATGCATTCAAGGTAGCCACCGATATCCTTGATTGAACCCCAATAAAAAAAGGCTTTACGGGATACAGCTTCGGTACCAACTGATTATATGTATGAAGTATGGGCTTCAAAGAAACGGCTATCAGAAAGAAAGATCACATTCACCATCAACAAAAAGGAACAAACTCTCACCATTCCTCACTTTTGTCAAATATTCGGATTGCCAACTCCACCTAAAGGCCAAAGGTTTGCAGACGACCCTGACAAGAAAGAAGTTGTTTAGATGTTTCATTCTCTTGGATACGGTGATCCTGAGTTATGACTGGTGTCTTAGTTTACCACAGCTAACTTGGGACAACCCTGGAAAGCATTCTTCGGTATACTCATTCGTTGTCTTACTGCTAAAACAAGTGGATATGACTCTCTGTGATTTTTAATCGCTTGCATCTTTTGGGGAATCTATAAGGGTAAGAATGTGAATTATGCACAGTTACTATGGGAGAAGTTTCACTATCAACTCTTCCAAAACACCAAGAAGAAGACTGGATACCTTCCTTTCCCACGATTCATCAAGCTCATCATTCATCACTTCATACAACAAGATGCTTCAATCGATAAGCGTGAAGGATGTTCTCACCATAATCAAGATGACGATGCCAATGTAGATTTAAGGCACGAAGGACACATTGGTGTTTACTAAGGTACTCCAACTGCTATTCCTGATCACATGTTGACTGATGAAATTAAAGAAAGTGATGAATACAAGCAATTGTTGGATGAAATGGAAAATCAAAAGGAAAGAGTTGAGTTCATAGATTTTTCTTCACCAAAACCCAAAGGCAAACGCAAACAAAGTGAACCATCAGGAGAAACAGGTTCACCTAAGCCCAAAAGAAAGAAATGTGTTGCTAAGTCTTGTGGGAAGCAGATGATGCTTGAGGATGAAGATGAAGATATAAATTAAGAAGAACTTATTCATAAAAATGAAAGAGGCAATATAAAGAAAGCTGTAATGCAAAGTAAGAAAGACACGGGGGGTAGTGGTTCTGGTGTGAAGGCAAAGGAAACCATACTACCTACTGATATTGATGAACTTGGGAAACCTGATGTATACATACCTATTCTTGAGAAATCTTCCCAAGTTGATGAAGATGTCGACTATCATGACGAACAACAAGCTCATGATGGATTGAAGAGTATGGACATTGTCGGGTCTGCTAAGACGACATCATTTGTAAACACTGAACATCTCGTTACAAATGTTGATCATACCAAATCCACAAGTACTACAGTGACTCCACCAGTTACTAAAGTGACGCCACCTGCCTCAACTCAACTTCCTTTAACTCTACCAACTCAACCTCTATCAGCTTCAGTGTCAAGTACTACAATGACCACTACAAAACAAACACCGATAGCACCAGTATCTTTGATTCCGTCTTTACCGGCATTGTTCATGCTACAAGTGGAACAACACATAAAAGCTCAACAAGAAGAGATGATTCGAGTCAAAGAGGAGTTAGCTCGTCGACAGCAAAGTGAAGAATCTACAAGAAAAGCTCAAGAAGTCGCAATTGCTAAATTCAAAGAAGAGTTAGAATTATCCCGAAAAGCACATGCAGAAGTGTTGGTCCCTTGTAATTCGTTATTACTTATTAACTTAAGTAATAACTCTTACTTCGACTCAAGTGAGTTATTTTAACAATAGATAAGAACTATGAAAGATTAAAACAGCAATACCAATATACTTTTCAACGTATAGACTTTTATTAGAATCAAATAAAGAATCTATAACCCACTTTGTTTTGCGGAATAACAAAGTGGTTGAATGACAATGGGTTTGATCTCCTCTACTTAAACGTCTAACCAAAGTTAAAGTCTAAGCTCCAATCTAAACGTTCATATGCATCTTGGCTATATGGTTTAGTTGGTATCGAGAGAGAAAGGTTTTCTAGAGTTAAGCTCTTGTATTGGTTGACCCTTTCTCTCCCAATGTACACTTCTTATATAGGCAGTGTAATTAGGGTTTGCATTTTGCATGTACCAATGCATGGGTTTATCCAGTGGGTGGTTGATGCCCATGCTGGATAAACAGTACAAAGTACATATTAATCTATTCTAGAAAAAGATAAAGTTTGTACTTATATCTAAGTATACAAGCAACCTATTTTGATTTAAAGTTATCTTTTCCCGCCTAATGCAAACCATTAGAATACTGAAGAGTCTTCAGTATCCTAGAGGAGATCCACATCATTCAGTTCGGTATTGTTAAGCCAAACTGAACTGAAAGCCCTTCTTCAGTCCTTGTTCTTCAGTAACTAGACCACCTAGTATTTGAAGTGAAGACTCCTTTGTCTTGTAAGTTCACTGGAAGGGGAGTGCTGAACTTTCTTCAGCTATAAGGTCTTCAGTAGGAACTTTGTTCCTCTGGTCATCCTTCAGCAGACTGGCCTTACTGGTGAGCATGAAACACTTAGGGGGATTTTATATTCAAATCCTAGAGTTGCTTCAGGGTCAGTAAATACTGACCCAACAATCTCCCCTTATGTCGATATACAAATAGCCTAAGTCTAATGTCAGTAGTAAGTGAGCATAACAACTTCTTACTTGCACTGAACAATTAATAACTTATAAACATAAGATAATCATTTATTTAATAACGTTACAAATTACAACAAAAATGTTACAAATGATTATTCAATTCGTCTTAGGCCTAAGTTCTTCAATGATGGAAGTCTGAGTTAATGGATCTGAGTTTCTATGGTCCAATATAGCAAGCAAGCACATGCTGAAGATTTTAGCATCATCAGTAAGTCCTGGACCACCATGAAGAGAACAAAAGATCCTTTGAACATTCAAGAGAAGTTAATTTTTCATTTCATCAAGATCACTTATGTCCACAAAGTCTTGACGTTCTTGATGATTGAACATAATCATTCCTAGTTCTGGTTCGTCCAGTACATGACCAGGGAGATGATTTTGAAACTGATCAAGGCCTTTGTATTTATTTGTAGTGACAAAGATGTCACCAACTTCAAGTTGTATCAGATTTTCCCTTTTGTTCAGCTCCAGTATTGGATCTTGATCTTCCAGAGAAACTTGAGTGTTGATGTTCAGAATTTCACCTAGTCTTTCAGGATTTCTCATATAGTGCTCGATTCTAGTGCGAACTTCATCCCATCTCTTGGATTTTCTTTTCTCGATCATCACACTCATTTCCATCCATTCAGAGTAAGAAAGTTCTTTTCCTTGAAAGTTTTCAAGTATCTCATCAGTTCCATCACCCCTATAGAACTTGAGATTGATGTCGCCTTTGCTGGTCAACATGTCAACATTGGTGATTGGTGAGATATTTCTTCTGTTAAGCCTTGTTATACACAACTTTTCATATAACACTTTCTTCTTGAAGACACTTTCTACTTCAACTTTTCCAATTTGTTCATACAAGCTTAGCTTCAGATTTCTTAGTTTCTCCTCTTGCTGAAGCTTGTATAGATTTTTAAGTTCTTCCTAAGTAGCCACTCCAGCGCTGATCAAACGATCATTCATAGTAAGGTCTCCTTTGTTTTTGGGTATAAAGGGAGGTGACCCACTATCAGTTGTTTCCCCACTTGTGGTCAGCCCTTGCATATCATCATCTTTGGCTGATGACTCCCCCTTACCCTTTGCTGGGCTCTTTTCAGTGATAGGTGACTCAATGTATTGTTTTTTAGCCTTTTTTGGGCATGTTTTTGAAAGAGCTGTTGGATTGTGTTTTTCTCCCCCTCAGTAGAAGACTGTCCACCAGCTTCTGATGACCCACCAGCAGGGAAGAAGCCATAAAGATGATCAAGAGTGGTAGTTACCTTGGCCAGCATGGCTGGAACAGTTTCAAGGGCATTTAGCTTCTGCTGAACCTCTTCATAAATGGTCAGCTTTTGTTTCTCCAGCAACGCTACTCTATCTTTGATCTTGGACACAGAATCACACAAGGTATTAACTTAGCCAGGAACTGGTGTGAATTCTGGTGGAAACTCCATGGAAGAACCGTTGATGGACTCTATTAGAGAGGACATCTCTTGCTTTAAGGAAGGCCACATCTTGGACTAAGGGCTTCAAAGCAGTAATGATGACATCCTTAATTTGTTCAACAGAAGGGGGAGGTGGTCTTGCTTTGATAGTTGAGATTTCTGTGTCAGCAAGCACCTTTTTTTCCTTCAGTCTGGCAACCTGTGATTGAAGAGTCAACACTTGATTGGTTAATTCTTTTACCTACTCAGTTCTGGGGGAAAGTGGCTTTTGTGTTGCATCAGCAGTTTCTTCATCACTATCATCTAGATTGACTAGAGTTCTTTCATTGAACCCAAGTTCTTTCTCCAGATCATCTCCAGACATACTGACAACAAAAGTAGGCAAGTGTCCCACCTTGGCTCCAGTGGTGAGATGCACTTCCTTGGGAATCTTTAGAGCATCATCATGAGTGTGTGGATTAGTTTCAAGCCCTTCACCACCAGGGTTGGTTTGACCTGATGGATCCTAAGAAAGAGTCCCTGATAAATTTAGATCAATGATAATGTTTTTGGTTCCTTCAGTAGAACCCTGTTGTGGGGGAGCTACATCATTAGAAACAGATAGGCCAGGGTCAGCATCAGCTGTTGGATTTGCTGACACATCATTCCCTGATGCAGACTCAGAGTGACAAGTGATAGAAATTGGTAATGAAGTATGACTTGTAATCAGAATGAAAGTACTTACCAATGCTGACTCCACACTACTGAGCTGAGGATGAGCTCCATCTTCACCCTTCTCCCCTAAAGAAGTTGAGAGATGGGTTACTTGTTGAGCCTCTTTATGCATATCTCCTCCAGCAGAGACTAAAGGTGATGGCTGGCTGGGGTTCTTGTCCATGGCCAGGGACTTGGTCTTCTTCAAAGCATGGCCTTGGGAATCATCATCAATCTTCTTTGTGGAAGATTGTGCGAGGGTTTTCTTCTTTCTGGACGCACGTCTAACCTTCTTGGTATTAATTGACGTTTGCTTCTGACGAGGTCCAGATGAAGCTCCAGGATTTTTGCCTTGTAGATCCCCTTCTCCAGTCGGAGAAGTGTCTTTGGGAGCTTTGTACACTACTAGACCATCTGTTGAGCAGATGTCCAGCATGGGTTGTGTAAGAGGAGGATCAATGGTGCTGACTAGAATGTTTCAGCGAGTGAGATCAAAGGTCTAAAAAATTAGGTTGTCTCCATTGATTTTTGAAAATTCATTTCCAAGATGGTCAGCAAAGAGGAGAGATAAAAATCTGGTGTACACAACGTTTTTCTCTCTAGTCTTTTTCTCCAGCTTCCCATGGAGATCTTCAAAAACACGCCTCCCAAAATCAGCTTTGACACCCTTGGCCAAACAGTATAAAATAATAGCATCCTTTTGATTGATCTGGTCAAGGCCTCCATTTCCACCCCCCCCCCCCCCCCCCAAATATTCAATGAGAATGGTCATCAACAATTTCCATCTTGGTGGCAAAGCACTCTATTTTAACCCCCCTTTTTAAGAAATTTCTTCAGTATACCCAGTCTCTTTAAAGAAAATTTTAACAACCATAAAATCATCAGGTATTGCTTCATACTCATTATGGTTTTCCAAATAATCTAACCTCAAAACTTTCTAAATGATTTTAACCCAAATCTACCATGAATCCCCATCGTGGTAGAATCAAACTCAATGGACTTCTTGTTGTTAGAAGCCTCTACTGTAAACCAAAATTCTTTTAGCACATTTTGAAACATCATACCAGGATCCTCAAATAAAGCATACCTTAAAACACTTTTGGATAGATAAGTCAAAACTTGTTCCCCAGGAACAGACTTAATGGATTCAGGTTTAAGCAAGGTGATGTTGTTGGGTTTGAAGAGGATATCATCAATGGGATATTTAACATGAGTGGATGGTTTAAGAGTGATTTTGGTAATCTTGGGGGTGGAAGATGATTCAGGCATTTATGTTTATGTGTGTGTTTTGAAAGACAGAGAGTTTGTGTATGTTTTTGGATGAAAAGATTTGTAAGCGTGGAATGAAATCCAATTAGGGATTATATAAAAACTTTAACGGATTTGTAAAAAGTTTTTAAAACCATTTGAAAAAGTTATAAATCTTTTAGGGTTTCTTTTGAACATATGGCGCAAACTTTCTCATTAATGTTCTGCAAAAAGGTATGATTTTCTGTTGCTTTGAACAGTGAAACGGACCATGTGTCAGGGAGTTGTTGACTATGGATGGAGACGTTCGAAATTTCCTTAATTAACAAATGACACCTTTTTGAAAGAATGTTTGTTTTATTCACAAGAAATTTAATGCCATTAACTCTTTTGAATCACATGATTGATAGGTTTTAAATGTCGTTGCTCAGATATGCTGAAGTTGATGGCAATACTTGTGAGCTTTAGTGCGTCAGATGAGGCGACAAAACCCCATATACATGTTCACATAAGTGAACAAGACATATGACATTGCACGCTCCTCTACTCAGGCCTAGCTACTCGGTTGTATTAAAAATTTGTTCAGCATTGCTGAAGGAACCTTTTGATGACTGATGATTACTTGTTCAGCTTCAGTGAATCAGATAAGGCGACAAAACATCATATACACAATCACATAAAGTGAAATAGACACATGACACTACACACTCCTTTACTCAGGAAATGCTACTTAACATTAATCAAAATCTTTTAAGAAATGCTGAACCTTCAAGCTTCTTCAATGAATGCTGAAGGTTTAGGTTTTGTATCATCAATGTTCAGCATACCAAGCTCCATTATCAATCTTTTGAAAGTTGGTTCATCCAATGGTTTGGTGAAGATATCAGCCAATTGGTATTGAGTGGGGATGAAATGTAATTCAATTTCCCCTTTCACAATGTGATCTCTGATAAAGTGATATCTGATATCAATGTGTTTTGTTCATGAGTGGAGGAGTGGATTATTGGATATTGCAATAGCACTAGTGTTATCACAAAAGATTGATACCTTTTCATATTCTATGTCATAATCAGCCAGTTGGCTTTTCATCCAAAGAACATTGGCACAACATCCAACAGCTTCCACATATTCAGCTTCTGCTGAAGACATGGCAACTGTTTGTTGCTTTTTAGAACTCCAACACATAAGTTTGCCACCTAGCAATTGGCAGGCACCAGAAGTGCTTTTTTTGTCCAAATTGCAACCAGCATAGTCAGAATCTGAATACCCCTTTAGATCAAAACCTGAGGATTTGGGATACCAAAGCCCTAGACTTGGTGTACCTTTTAGGTATCTGAAGATTCTCTTTACAACAGTAAGGTGTGATTCCTTTGGATCTGCTTGGTATCTTGCACAAAGGCATGTAGAGAATTGAATGTCAGGTCTGCTTGTAGTTAAGTACATGAGTGACCCAATCATACCTCTATGTTGAGTCTCATTAACTGATTGTCCAGTGAGATCAGGTCCTAAGTTGTTAGGGGGTACCATTGCAGTCTTCACTGAAGCACAATTGATATCATACTTCTTCAGCAGATCCTTGACATATTTTTCTTGATTGATGGAGATGCCTTGGTCAGATTGTTTAATCTGAAGACCAAGGAAGTATGTGAGTTCTCCCATCATACTCATCTCAAACTTGTAGGTCATAAGCTTGGCAAATTGTTTGCAAAGTTTCAAGCTTGTAGAACCAAAGATTATGTCATCCACATAAATTTGTACCAGAATGGTGTCAGTTTTAGATTTATAGATGAACAAGGTGCTATCTATTTTTACTCTGACAAATTTATGTTCAATGAGAAAAGTTGAGAGAGTTTCATACCATGCTCTTGGAGCTTGCTTCAGTCCATACAAAGCTTTGTAAAGCTTGTGACATGATTTGGGTATTTACTACTCTCAAAGCCAGGAGGCTGGGTAACATAAACTTCTTCTTTTAGGTCACCATTTAGGAATGCACTTTTGACATCCATTTGGTAGATGATGAAATTCATGTAAGTGGCATGTGCAAGGAAGATTCGTATGGATTCCATACGTGCAACTGGAGCAAAGGTTTGATCAAAATCAACACCATGCTCTTGATTGAATCCTTAGGCCACCAGCCTAGCTTTATTTTTGGTCACTGCATTGGTTTCATCTCTTTTGAGCTTGTAAACCCATTTGGTGCTAATGGTTGATTTACCATATGGAAGAGGAACCAATTTCCAGACTTTGTTTCTTTCAAATTGATTGAGTTCCTCTTGCATGGCATCCACCCATCTAGGGTGTGTGAGTGCTTCAGAAACCTTTGTAGGTTCAATTTCTGAGAGAAAATTTGCATATAGGCATTCTCTAGATGAAGCTGCACTCAGTTTCTTTGCCATAGATCTAGTGACTCTACCTTCACTAGGATTACCTATTATGTTCACCAGCTGTATGTGACTAATTTGAGTCCAAGATTTTTTTGGAGCTGAAGAATAGGTACTGGTATCATGATTAGAGCTAGAGCTTGGAAGTCTATGACATGGACTTGGGCTTGGAATGTCTCTAGTGTGTACCGAAGGATATTCAGTGGATAAGGGTTCAATCATTGGAGGACTTCCTTCTTGGTCAGAAGAAGAATATCCAAGACCTAATTCCCTAGAGATGATATGAGAGCTTTGAGCAAGGGGCTCAGATTGTTCTTCAGCAGCTGCATATGATTGATCATTTTGATCACGTGTGTCAGCATGCTAATTGTTTTGAGACTGACCATTTTGGTCATTTGTGTTTCCTTGCTGATCATTTTGATCATTTTGAGATTGATCATTATTTGATTGACAGCCATCAGTATGTGATACTAAAAGATTTCCTTTTGTAGGGCTTGTCATATCTTCAAATGGATCAAGACTGAGTTGCTCGTTTGATATTTTTGAGAAGGCTCATAGTGATCAAATTCATTAGATGGATAATTTTGAGATTCATGTATATGAAGTTCATCATCTGATGGATTTGTAAAAGTGAGAGCTTCAGAACTTTCATTGAATGTGATGTGATACGTTTCTTCAATACATTGTCTTCTTGTGTTAAAGACTTTGTATGCTTTAGATACTAGGGAGTATCCAAGAAAGTAACCATCATCAGAATTTTCATCAAACTTTCCAAGGTGATCCTTGTGATTGTGAATGAATACTGGACACCCAAACACATTTAAGAATGTAATGTTTGGAATTCTCCCCCTGAAGACTTCATAGGGAGTCTTCATGTGTCTCTTCACAACGATGGCTCTATTTTGAGTGTACCACGCAGTGGCTACAGCATCAGTCCAAAAATGCTTAGATATAACAGATCCAACAAGCATTGTCCTTGCTGCTTCAATCAAAGTTTTGTTCCTTCTTTCAGCCACACCATTTTGTTTAGGTGTGTAAGGAGATGAGAAATTTTGGGAAATTCCTTTGTCATCACAGAATTTGATCAGTGAGTGATTTCTGAATTCAGTGCCATTATCAGTTCTGAGTTGTTTGACATGAGTGTCATTTTGATTTTCAACTCTTTTGATAAATGACATTATGGCATCTGGTGCATGGCTTTTTTTGTCAGAAAATATACCCAGGTGTACCTAGAGTACTCATCAACAATGACAAGTGTATATTTTTCATGACAAATGGCCCTAGGTGATACTGGGCCAAATAAGTCCATGTGAAGCAAATGAAGACTTTCTTTGATTGAGAAAGTTTGCTTTGTTTTAAAACTGGCTCTATGGTGCTTCCTTTTTTTACATGCAGAACATGGTTTGTTCTTGAAGTAGACAAGTGAAGGAAGACCAATAACATGATTTTGTTTGCCAGCAGAGTTATTGTTTTAAAATTGAGATGTGAGAGCCTCTTATGCCAAAGCCAATTGGTAATATTGGAGGCTTTAGCAAAGAAGCATGTCTCCTGAGTAGAGTTTATGTTCATGACATAAACATCTCTAACTCTTGGAGCAATCATCACAATTTTATGATTGGAGTTGAAGATTGTACCTTTTTTGTCATCAAACAGCACAAGATACATTGCATCACAAAGTTGACTTATGCTGATGAGGTTGTGCTTCAATCCATTTACATATTCTACCCTTGAGAAAACTATAGCATTGCATTTTACTGAACCAAATCCTTCAGTAGTGGCTGATGAGTTATCACCAAAAACAACTTTAGGACCTTGTTCCTCCTTATACTTGTGCAGATAACTTTTGGTGCCAGTCATGTGCCTTGAGCAGCCACTATCTAGGTACCAAATAGGCTTCCTGAGATCACACTGCACAAGTTAAGGAAATGGTCAGTTTCGTTTTGAAACCCACCTTTGTTGGGTGGGGGTTTTAGATCTAGAAGGTGTTCTAGATCTGAAGGGTCCTCTTGTTGAGGGTATGTGTGATTGCTCAGAAGAAGAAGAGGTCTGAACAACTTTTGCTTTCTTAGCCTGGAGGGCTTCATCTCTTCTAAACCACTCTATATGGTTGTGATCAGATGTAGTGTGGACATCGCTTCCACAAGTCTCACAACAATTGGTAATAGAGTTTGGGTTTCTTGGTTTAATGCCTCTTATGAGTGAGATGATTCGATTATGTCCATGAGTGTCATGGTCATAACTTCCACAAATATTACAAACAGGGTAATAGTGGCAGTCATCTGAGTGATGATTGCCCATACCACAATGAATGCATGGTGGGAAAGGCATATTTCGCCTGGAATGAGATGCTTCTGATTTGTGAGCATCAACACTTGTTTTGGCCAGCATATACTGAGTGTGGTCACAAGTGCGATGGTCAGTCCTTTCACATTTGGTACAATAAATCACTTTTAGGCAAGTTTCAGTGAGATGGTTATTTAGACCACATAAATCACAAGCCCTTTTAAATTGTGTCTTGTACTTGAGATGAGGAGAGTCTGAAGGTTCATCTCTGAATCGTGTTGGTGTTTGCTGCTGCCTGAGTTGCAATTTAAGATCATTGATCTCTTGCATGACAAGAGACATTCTCTCATCTTCCTCAGATCTAGCATTCTTCAGTTTATTTGTTGAAACTGAAGAGGTAGTTCCCATATATGAACCTTCAGCAGGAGCTGAAGAGTTCTTTAAAGTGTCAATTTTGACATGCTTGGAAGAACTACCTTTGTGTGTGGTGTGTGACTTGATGATAGACTGGATAGTATTGGGTCCAGTAGAGGGTTCAGCACCAGCCAGCTTCTCCAAAGGAGGAAGTGGGGTACTTACTTCATTCTCTATATCATCATCTGAGTCATCCTCGGTAACTGAGGACTCAACTGGTGTTGAAGTGTCAACACTTGCTAGAAACTCGGGAAGAAGGATTCGTCCAGTGTCATGATTGGGTAAATTCTCTTCACCTGACCTTTCAATGTCAGGGATCGAGCTACCATCCTCGTTTGAGGCTTTGACAAAGACAATAGGTTTGGTGCTGGAGGATCCTTCAGCACCCAGCATTTTCCTCTTTTGAGCAGGTATTTGTTCTCTTATGCATTGATTTACCCTATCAGAGTTTCTAAGCCAAGATTTAACAATGTCTTTTTCTTCTTTTATTTCCACTCTAAGAGAGTTATTTTCCTCTAAAATTTCTTTGTTCAATTGTTGAAAAGTAAGAATATCAAATTTAGCTTCTTTTAGCTCTATTTGCTTACTTTCAAAATCTTCAAGTTGTGGTGTTTATGAAATTTGTCAAGCAAATTGTTTCTTTGTTCTTCAATAAATTTTAGATCAATGCAAAAGTAATCAAAGACAAATTTAATGTCATCTTTATCTTCTAATTCAAGAAGAGTTTGTACCTTTTTTATAGTGACATTGACCCATTCACCATTTTTGGCACTTTCTATGGTCACAACATTTTAGTTGGCCCCTTCATCATCAATAAGTGCGATCAGCACTTTTACATTCACCATTTCATCATCATCTGAAGAAACATCTTCTTCATCACATTCATAGGCTTCAGCAACAAGCCCTTTGTTCTTGTCTTGTTTGGGAGTCTTAGATGAGGAGCTTTCAGTGCTCATTAAGGCCAATCTTTCCTTGATTTCTCTGTATTTGGCTTCGAAGTCTTTTGTTGGTCTGAGTTCAACCCTGCTTTACTGAAAGGGAGTAGAAGCAATTTGTTTTGGTTGAAATGATGATTGACCAGTTGGTCTTGATTGAGCTGGTGAGGAATATGAAGGGAGAGATGTTTTTGAATAACAATCCCTAGCATAGTGACCAGTCTTCCCACATTTGTAGCAATCAGTATCAACTGAAGCTTTTGTGGAGCTGTAGAACTTGCCTCCTTTCTTAAATAACCTTCTAGACTAGACCAGAAGTGCTCTTTCATGAAATTCCTCTTTGAGGTCATTCAGATATTCCTCACTAGATCTAGTATCTTCCTCATCATCAGGACTATCATGGTAGTCTTGAATGACAGCTTCACTAAAGAAGGCTGTGGACAAGGGTGTAGCAATGGTGTTGTCCCATAATATTAAGATGATTAATGATAGAAAATAGATGAAGAGAGATGAATTCTAGAGAGAGAAAGTAGTGAGAGAAAGTAGAGAGAAAAATGGTTGGAACTTGGTGAATATTATATTAGAAGTAAGAATTAAAATGAACAACCAACCCTCCTAACATGCTAGGAGGGTAGTATATATATTCCACCCACATGCGGGCTTTAATGGGCTATATATTGGGTCGGGCTTGTCTTTTGGACTTTAATTAGTTTAAATCCAAGCCCGTAAACCACGACTAATTAACTACCTATTACAACGTTCTAACTAATGTTAAAATAATAACCTATGACCGAGCATTCTTATTTGACTCAATATTTTGAGGCTAACAATCTCCCCCAATGTGAGGTCATACCTTTTTGATATTTGGAGATCAATGGAGATTACGAATCTCGTCATAAATGAGTCTTGAACGTGTAACAGTAGTTTTGTTCCTTCATGCTGTGATCTTTGAGCCTTTGTCATTGTCTTTCGACTTAGTCTTTTATCTTGAGATCTTCAAATCATTCTTGACTTGTCTTTGCCATCTCGCGATCTTGTGTCTTCATCCACATGCTCACACTATTAATTGTTGAATAAGTCTTTGGGCATGAATATGTGGTTTTGAATCTTTGACTTTGCTGAGTACACCGTGACGCCACCTTCTCGAGACAAAACATAGACACGGACTGAATGGCTTTGACATTCGTCCTAAATCGGTAGCGTTTTACCTCCGGTAGGTGAAGACTTTTATACGATATTAAATACCGTACCTGTGATTAGGTAGATTCAATTAAGAATCTCCTTGACAGGGTTTCATGGTTGTACTAGCCGTTCTCTTTACTCGACCGTCTCAAAGCAAGACTGCGAACATAAAGAGTGAATCAATTGGATAAATATCCGCATGATTAAAGTCGTCAATTCAAATTCCTGGAACAAGTTTGATTCATTAAGAATCTTACCATTGTTGCTTTCCAGTTGACACAAGTTTGATTCATAAGAATCTCACAAGTCACCTACCGTAGCGCTGTTTGATGTTGACGCTAGAAGGATTTCCATCCGTCACTGTGAATATTAATGAATATCACTCTGAATGTTCTGGCAAGACCATAAAGATATTGCGTAGAAACCTGAAACGAGTTTGAATCAATTCAGAATCAAACCATTGTTGCTTTTCAGTTTTACACATGTTCAATTCATAAAGAATCTTGCATATGACCTACCGTAGTGTTGTTTGATGTTAACACTGGAAAGATTTCCACTCATCATTGTGAATACTAAGTAGTATCACTCTGAGTGTTCTAGCAATATTGCAAGGATATAGCGTAGGACTCTCATTATCATCATTCGTGTGTCCTAACGAGATTTGATTGATCTCTTGGCTCTAGACTCGATTTGTGCACTTTTAGTGGTCGGAGGCTGGAGCAGATGCCACCTATTTAATATCAACTATCTCGGAGTGAGAAAGTCAATAGAATTCGTGTTGATCTCTGTGACAATAAAACAAACTTCTTTTGAGAGAAGCCTGAGTAGCTAGGAAAGGGTTGTGCTTTAGATCATTGGGTCCATGATGAGTTGTCTTCATGATGTGTTGACCTGGTTTCTGCCTAAGTTGTATGGAGGGCTTCTTTCTTTAGACCCTTTATCCTTACATTTCTTTTTCATTCTTCAACCCCTCCAATGCTTACCAAGACATCATTAATAGCACCTTGTTGTGATTGCTCCAGTTATATCATCAGTACTTAGTCGGCATTCAGATTCGTTCACATTCTACTCCATCTTTCCTAAGGACTTCTAAAAATCTATTGGATTGTCCCTGGGAAGATCCCTCCGGTTCTGGTTGGATCATAGTACTTAAACCTAACCACCCTTTTGACACCAATAACGTCGTGAATTAAAGATGTTGTGGGTATTTGATCGTAACCATGAGTGCATGAGTCTTTAGATCACATTTTAATCACATTTTCTCCCCTATCTATAATATATAAAATCTTTTGATATTAGAGATATCAAATTTGATTAAAATATATTTTGAAAAATAGTCTTGAAAATCTTCGGGAGAACAATGTGTCAAACTTAGCATGAAATTTTGAAAGCTCCCCCTCAAAAATTGATCCAATGGAATTGTCATGACGAGGATATGATCCATATTAAACTTTTGAGGATAGAAGTTGTTGAACACACAATTTTTGAAAGATTTTGAATATCATTGAGAAATTCTTGAAAAAATTGTGTTCAACGCTTTTTGAAAAATCAATTCTTTTTGGCGAAAAGGTTTTTCTAAAGCATAAACTTGAGTTCATAGACTTTGAATGTCTTGACGAATCCACTCAAGTGTAAGAAGATTTAACTTCTTTTGCTAAGGGTAAGAGCACGAAATCGTACACTCCCCCGTGAATATAGTTCCGGGTTGCAATCTGAAAGTGATTACAAGCCATTGTGTTGAGCTCAAAACGTTGAATGTTTTGTGACAAGCTCAACCCGTGATAGATTGCTCTACCCGTTGTTTGGAAATATTGTCCAAAATAGACAATTTCCTTTATTAAAAGAAGAAATGACATGTTTTGAAAAATATTTACAACTTTCATTCGAGCTTTATGTACACACCCGTGTCGGTATTGAGCGACATTTCTAGGTACGTCCATATTATCGATACTGAAAGACATGTCGAGAAGAATATTTTTGGATTATCAAAGATTTTTTAATTTTGTATTTTGCTTTTTCATTAATATTTACAAGTAGATGTTTGATAGATGAATCAAGTAGGCTTCTTTGCCAGAACCTCCAGTTATGTTGGAGTCAAACATCTCATACCAATTTGCCTAACTAGATACGCAAACCTCTCTTTCGAAAGAGCTTTTGTAAACAAGTCAGCCAATAGGTAACCAGTTCCAACAAAGTATAATTCAACAATACCCTTTTCAACTTGTTCCTTAATGAAGTGATATCTGACATCAATGTGCTTCGTGCGGGAATGCTGTACCGGATTACAGGAGATGGCTATGGCGGACTTTGAGTCATAGTACATAGGTACTTTATCAAAGTGGAAGCCATAATCCGTGAGTTGTGTTCTCATCCAAAGAACTTGATCACAACCGCAGATAGCGACACATACTCCACTTCGGCTGATGATAGTGACGTGCAATCCTGCTTTTCGGAAGACCATCCCACAAGCTTATCTTGACCTAGAAATTGTGCACCACCAGAAGTACTTTTACGTGTATCAAGACACCCTGCATGATCAGAATCTGAATAGGCCGTTAGAAAGAAACCGTTTCCCTCGGATACCAGAGTCCCATGTGAATGGTATTCTTAAGGTACCGAAAGATCCATTTAACCTCCTTGAGGTGCTTTTCAGTGGGTCGTGCTTGATATCGTGCACAATAGCATGTAGCATGATGAATATCAGGTCTGCTTGTTGTCAAGTACATGAGGGACCCGATCATGGAACGATATCTCGTTTGATCTATGGGTAATCCCTCCAAGTCAGCATCTAGGGATGTGGTTGATAATGGTGTCCCAACGGGGTCACATGATGTCATACCATGCTTTGTGATTATCTCTTGACAATACTTAGCTTGGTTAATGAAGATACCACTTGGAGATTTGTGAACTTGAATTCCTAGAAAGAATTTTAGTTCGCCCATCATAGACATTTCAAATCTGTTGTGCATTACTTTTTTAAACCATTTTGAAAGTTTTGGGTTTGTGGACCCAAAAATAATGTCATCAACATAAATCTGCACAAGCAAAATGTCATCCCCATATTTATAAGTAAACAAAGTTAGATCAATGGAACCTTTTGAGAAACCTTTGGAGACCAGAAATTTCGAGAGCTCGTCGTACCACGCCCTTGGAGCTTGCTTGAGTCCATAAAGTGCTTTGTGGAGACGATACACCTTGTCAGGATAATGAGGATTGACGAATCCTTCCGGCTGTGTGACATAGACTTCTTCCTTCAAAGGACCGTTAAGAAACGCCGTCTTTACGTCCATTTGATAGACAACGAATCCCTTATGTGCAGCATAAGCAAGAAAAATCCTGACCGCTTCCATTCGAGCTACTGGTGCAAATGATTCTTCAAAATCAATACCCTCTTTCTGTCCATACCCTTTAGCCACAAGCCTAGATTTATTCTTGATGATCTTGTTCTCTTCATCCATCTTGTTTTTCCAGATCCATCGAAGATTTAATGGTATTACATCGTATGGTCTGTCAACAAGTTCCCAGACTTTAAGTCTTTCAAATTGTTGAAGTTCATCCGTCATCGATTCAATCCAAGCATGATCAGCCATGGCTTCTTTGATGTTTTTCGGTTCAGCTGAACTCACTGCGAGTGCAAACATCGCCATCGGTGTTAAGTTGTCGTCTTGTGCGAACGGGCTGTGAAGGGTTTCCAATTACATGAACCAAAGGATGATCTCGGGTCCAATGATGTGTTGAAGGATGTCGTTGATAGAACGTATGCATATTTGACGGATCAACATGGCGAGTAGAAGACTCTCCAGTTTCGTATACCGGTGTACCGAATGGGTTGATAAATTCGTCTTCGTCAGATAATGCATCGTCTGCTTGATGTGTGTTCTCTGGAGCAATGACAGTAGTTGTGGATGTTGTAGGATCGATTGTTGAAGTGATATTTTGAGGAGGTAAATCTGCAGCAACCGGTGTTGAAGTAGATGAAGTTGTATCCTTTTGTTGACGATGATCGGAATCATCATTCTTATCATGAGTGACAACGAAAGACTTCGATACAACTTGTTTCTCCCCCATGAAATATTCATCATACATTGGTCCATATAACATTTCCAACTCTTCAATTGTCGTGTTGACTATCATATCAGCTCTAGGAACATTTTCTGGAACCAGCGTTGAACTTGACGGTTGATTGTTGTGGTCTTGAGTTCCGAGTTTCGTGCGGTTGTGAACGGAAGTCGTTTGTCGTTGTGGATCGGGACTTAAAATGTTTTGTTCAAGTGCCATTTCTTGCAATTAATCATATCGGATGTGAATGGTCTCGACAATCAATTTTGTTCTCTTGTTGTATACTCTATATCCCTTAGATTGAGTTGCATATCCCACAAGGATACATGCATCACCTTTCTCTTTCATCTTATCCAAATTTTTAGCATCTCGAATAATGTAACATGTACATCCAAAAACATGAAGGTGTTTGAGTGAAGGTTTTCGATCATGAATTATGTGATATGGTGTCTTTTCGTGTCTTGGGATAATTAAGGATCGGTTTTGTGTGTAGCATGCGGTTGACACGGCTTCAACCCAAAAATAGAGTGGAAGTTTTGAAGCGGATAATAATGTTCGAGCAGCCTCAACTAAAGTACAGTTTCGTCTTTCAACAACGCCGTTTTGTTCAGGTGTTCGAGCAATAGATGTTTCATGTTCAATCCCTTCGACTTCAAAATACTTTCTCAGATTTGAATTCAAAAATTTTGTACCTCTGTCAGTACAAACCACTTTAACTTGAGCTTGAAGACCACGTTATATAAGTTTAAGAAAACTGATGAGAACTTCGGGTGTTTCATCCTTGGACCTCAAGAAGTGAGTCCATGTGTACCTTGAGTAATCATCAACAATTACCAAAATATATTTCTTTCCATTGATACTCTGAACACGCATGGGACCACACAGATCCATGTGAAGAAGATCTAACCGTCCTTTAGAGCTTGGTGTGGTCTTTGTTTTGAAGCTACTTCGTTTAGCTTTACAAAGTTCACAAGAAGAACAAAGATGATCTTTGATGAATTTCAAACTTGGAAGGCCTCTCATAATATCTTTCTTGGAAAGCAAGTTGATGGTATCAAAGTTGAGATGAGAAAGACGTTGATGCCATAACCATGCCTGAGTCGTTGAAGCTTTAGCCATAAAGCAAATTGGAGTTGATGAAGTTATGTCTTGTAGTGAGATTGTGTAAAGATCAGTACCCCGTGTACCGGTAAGTAAGTCATTCCCGTCATAATCACGAACAAAACATGTCTTCTTTCTAAAAGCAACCTCCAAATCTGCATCACAGAATTGACCAACCGAGAAAAGATTGTGATTGAGCCCTTCGATGTAGTATACCCTTTTGATCGTGATATTTCCCTGAACCAAATCTCCATATCCTAGGATCGGTGCAAATTGATCATTTCTGAATCGGACCGTACCCAGGAATTTCTCCACGAAGTTAATTAGAAGCTTGAGATTCCCCGTCATATGCTTCGTGCATCCGGAGTCCAGTATGAAGAGAATTATTTGTATCACCTGCAGAATAGTTAGAACACGATGGAGCATTTGCTAAATTGGATACCACAGTAGTTGTGATAGTAGAATCATTAGTGTCCTTATCAAAATTTAAAGGCAAACTAACACTCGTTTTCACATTTTCTGTCCTAGCTTTCGACATCCATTTATATCCTGGAGGACATTGATTAGCAAACCACCATTTCCAATACTTGCTAGCAGACTCATATAATTCCTGAATTTTGCTTCTAGGGTTCTTAGTGGTGGAGTCTGATGCATTACTTTTGTTAGTGGGGGTAGCACCAGAAAGGTTCACTTTGCGTTTGGGTTTACTAGCTCTAATACGCATTGCAACTTGCTTCTTAGTTCTAGTATCTACGCCTTTGACTTTATTCATAGCACACATAGAATGATTAGCATTAGCACACTTTCCACATTGACACAAACAAATTTCACATTCATATCATTCAAATCATTCACATCATTCAAATCGTCATTACATGCGATTACAGACTTTTTATTCTTAAAAACATTCAAATTCCTATGGTGTTCTTCTACTTCCTTCATCTTCCCTTGATTCTTGTGTTTCTATACCTTATCATTCACTTGAGTGCTCTTAAGCTGAGGCCGGCTAACACTAGTAGTGGAGACTATTCCTGTAGTAGAAGACACACGAATATTAGTGTTTCTAGAAGTCTGAGGCGATTGAGTAACTTTGTTTGTGGGCTTAGTGGTCATTCTATACATCCCTGGTTTAATCACATTATTGTGCTTAACGCTTGGTGCTATGACATTCGTCCTTATGGGTTGATTATGTGGTAACCTTTCCTTTCCATCCATCTTGGGGGCAAACATAGGTTTTGCAAATGAGGAATTTGATAAAGCAGGTGGTTTTCCCAAGATAGAGGATCTATTCTCTTTAGAGGCATTGGGTTGTCTAACAACATGTTTCTTAATGCTAGGTTCCACAACTTTCCCACCCATTTTAGCAACGAGTTTCTGCAACTCTATTATCGCTCTGTCCCTGTCTTGTAACTGAGCTTTCAACCCTTTGATTTCCAAATTCTGTTCATTCATTTCTCGAAACGTTTGGGAAAGTTTTTCTTGCAATTTATTATCATGTGCAAAACTACTAACGTCTTTTTGCAAAGCAAGTTCAAGAGAATGACAATGTTTTTGAAGGAAATCAGTTTTGTGTTGAAGTAACTCAAAAGCCTTTTTATCAACATTTTCTTTACGTTTCGAAAGCTCAATTTCAAGACGCTCACATTCTTTGATCTTATCAAGATATTTGCATGCAACATCAGAATATTCATCAATATCAGCACAAGATGTAAAATAAGCACACATAACATCTTTAGAAACGCATTCTTGCAATAGTGAATCATATTCATCTGAAAAATCAGACTTCTCCATTTGAAGATCATCAATGTGTTTCTCAGGAGATTCAAAATATTTTAAATCATCATACATTTCAGTCCGAATAAACTCCTCAAGTTGAAGAACAGTTTCTTTAATCAACGCCGTATTTGGAAGTAAGAGTTCTTTCACAAGCAAGGTAATATCTTGAGGAATCGGGCGTTGCCACTCAGCATTTTCACGTTTTGCACAATCTCTTTCAAAAATAGATTTAACATTATCTATGTGGTGTTTAAGAATACCTAATGTTTTCCTACTCTTGCTTTTAGATTCATCTAGAGGGAGGTAGTTTATGTATTTGTAAACATTAGATTTCTTAGGGGCAAATGCTTTCTTCCATTGAATTCTCTTTTGTTTGCATTCTAGAAACACTTCCTCACGAGTTTTCTGAGTTTGTTTGTTGAAAAGACCATAAAGACTATTCTCATAAGCATAATTATATGGTTTTACAAACTCCTCATTGACAAGTGATCGACTATCATCATCCCAAGGGGCAGTCTCTTCATTATCGGCACTAACAGGCATGCAATCAAGATCGGTCCTTTCAGTCTCATCAAGATAAAGTCACGGGTTCGCAGCTTGAGCTTCGGCAAGGTACTCAGGACTTGCAAAGCTAGCTTGACCCTTAAACATCGACGGAGGTGCTAGCATTCTTACGGATTGAATAGAATCATGCGTTTTATTAACAACTTTCTTCAAAAATTCGACTTGTTCTTCTAGTTTCGTTACTTTTTCGGTTTCTTTATCATATCTACTTTTGAAGTCTTGTTTTAACGCATCTACCTCTTGTTTCTTAACCTCAAGAATTTTAGCAGAGTCGGTAGTGGTCATAGAGAGGTTTTGTTTAAGTTCATTAACTTTGGTATTAGCAAGGTATGTTTTTTGACGTTCATCCATTAAGAAAACATTATATTGACGCTTCTCTTTGGCTAATAACTCAAGAATTGTATTATATTTGTTTTCAAAATCGTCCTTTTGACTTTTTAACGCACTTCCCTTGTACCCCTCAAGCTCTTTGGTTTTCTAAAGGAGCTCATCTCTATAGTTTTCAGTCATCTCACTCGATTTAATAAGAGCAGCTTTGCATTCTTCAAAATTTTGAGTAAGCGTAGCGTTTGCCTTCTTTAATTGCTTTTGACTCTTTTTATTTTCAGTGACATCTTTTTGTAAAGTATCAATTAAATTAGCAAGCGCAATACGTTCCTCTTGATCATACTCATTTGCATGTTGATCATCCTCAGACTCATTATTGCACATGTCTGATGAATCGGGTGTGGTATTGCTATCAACCGTTTCCATCATACACGTGTCATTAATGGCATTGGGTAGATCACTATGCTCATGAATATCACCAAACACATTATATTCATCAGTATTGTGTACTTATCGATTGGCTCAGTGTCAAAGATAGGGCCATTGTCATCTTCAGTGACTTTGAGAACTTCTTCAACCTTTGCCATGTACGAGTAATGTGCATCGAGCTCTTGATCAGAATCTTCATCATCAGTGTCATCAAGCATTGCTCCTTCCTCAGCTGACAATTTAACCCCTGTTTCCATCTTCTTGCATAGCAACATCTTTTCCTTGTAATAGCTGGAGTCTCTAACCCTTTTCGGCTTCCTACATTCCTTTGCCATATGCCCATTACCTTGGAAATTAAAAAATTAATCCCACTCTGCTGAACCACTTGACTTCCAACAGTTTCCCTATTCCCAGTAGCAGCAGCAATCCTCTGAGTATCATACTTGGCAGTTTGTCGATCATATCTTGTAGAACCCTCAACATGCGTTGGATTATGTCGATCATACCTAGAAGGACTTTCACCACGTCGATGTGTATCATACCTTGGAGGAATCTCAACATATCGGTTCTTTGTGTTAGATGATGTGCGAAGATTGTTGTTGGTGGGTTTGTAGATTTTCTTGTAAGTCTTCATTATGAAAGCAATTTGTTGTTTCATCTCTCGATTCTTTTGAGCTTGGTCTTCATCACTATCTTCTTCAGATGATGATTCAGATGGTGGTGATGGTGCTCTTGGCACTTTACCTCGAGATCTTGTGGATGATGAAGACTTAGATGATGTGGAACATCGTGGTGAAGATGATGTAGTGGAATATGACTTAGGAGCACGAGAGTGATGACCTTGAACATGTTGAGTTGTAGTCACTAAAGCAAGTGGATTAGTCGTCTTTGCAACACGTTCAGCTCGAATCTCATTTGCTTCATTCTGAAATTGCTTCAAGATATCAAAGAGTCGATGATATGAGACCTCGTCTAACTTTTCTTGTTGTTTCACTAAAGTGACGAACCGTGTCCACTCGGGTTGAAGTTGTTGAAGAAATTGGACATTGACTTGCATGGTGGAGACTTGCAGATTATTTCTTGTCATGTCATTCATCATCTTATAAAACCTGGAGTAGTAAGAGTCAATTGATTCTCCATCCCTTGAAGTAAACTTGCCAAAATTCCAAAACAAGGTTGTTTTGACATCTTGTTTGTTGAGTGATTCTCCTTGTTGCAAACGTTCAATAGCAGTCCACATTTCATGTGTTGTAGGACATGCATCAACCGTTGAGTAAATATCATCTCCGATCCCACTTAGAACCATATAGATGGCTTCCTTCTCCGCATCATGCCAAGCACAATTTTCAGGTGTGAGATCGGCTCTTGTTTCATCACGTTCACTTGCAGGTATTGGATTAGTAGTATCTGTGGCTGGTCTTGGAGGAATTGAGATTTTCTTGAATACATATGGTCCATGAGTAATACATTTCCTCAAGGCATCACCATTAGGTCTTGTATCAAGGTATCGTATGAAACGTGATTGTCATTGAGCATACCGACCAGACACAAGCATTGGTGGTCTCTCTTTATTACCCGCCACCATGATATTGTTGTTTGTGACACGATACTCTTGAGTAGAATCCATATCTAGAGACTTGGAATCGATGAAGTGAAAAATGGATCTTAAGTAGATGTGTTTTGATTGTTGTTGTCGATGAAAAATGTTAAAATCCCCTAAAAATTGTCTTCACAAGAAACCAAAAAATCGAAGGCGAAAAATCACACGTATAAAAATTTCCACTTTTGAAAAAATCTTCAATTTTCGGAATAATGAATAATTTCGGAATAACTGACTTTTTTAGAGAATTTGGGTTTTTTCGGAATAACTAACATTTTCAGAGAAATTGGGGTATTTCGGAATAACTGGCATTTTCAGAGAAAAAGTATTTCTTCAGAATAATGAGGTTTTCAGAGAAATGTCTTTCTTCGGAATATTTGATGTTTTCAGAGAAACAACTTCTTCAGAATATTGAGGTTTTCAGAAAAACAAGCTTCTTCGGAATAATCACTTTTTCGGAATCTTCTTCGGAATAGATACTTCTTCGGAATAATCACTTCTTCGGAATCTTCTTCGGAATAGAAGCTTTTTTGGAATATTGATTATTTCAGAGAAAATTTCGGAAAAACCACTTTTTCGGAATAAACACTTTTTCAGATAAAGGAAAGATTTCAGAAAAACTTACCTTCTTCGGAATTTTCACTTCTTCGGAATAGAGGCTTTTTCAGAGAATAAGACTTTTTCGGAATACTGAAATCTTCGGAATAAGCCACTTCTTCAGAGAAATCACTTCTTTGGAATAGTAAACCCTTATCCGAAAAACTTTTTTTCGGAATAATTAACCCTTTTCTGAAAACCTTATTTCGGAATGATCTTGAATCAATGACAAACCGTAACTAAAAAATGAATCCAAACACCTCTTGCGATTTTTACCACAAAAACCAAACCAAATCCCTACCAAATCGATATAAATGATTTATATCAAGATTTCTAGCCCGAAATTCTAAAAAGAAATTCAATTCAGGATGATTTAGATGGAAAAATGAACCGAATCAAACTAAAACCAAACAACCAAACACAATCTACCCCGTGGCTATTGATACCAAATGTTGTCCCATAATATTAAGATGATTAATGATAGAAAATAGATGAAGAGAGATGAATTCTAGAGAGAGAAAGTAGTGAGAGAAAGTAGAGAGAAAAATGGTTGGAACTTGGTGAATATTAGATTAGAAGTAAGAATTAAAATGAACAACCAACCCTCCTAACATGCTAGGAGGGTAGTATATATAGTCCACCCACATGCGGGCTTTAATGGGCTATATATTGGGTCGGGCTTGTCTTTTGGACTTTAATTAGTTTAAATCCAAGCCCGTAAACCACGACTAATTAACTACCTATTACAACGTTCTAACTAATGTTACAATAATAACCTATGACCGAGCATTCTTGTTTGAATCAATATTTTGAGGCTAACAATCTCCCCCAATGTGAGGTCATACCCTTTTGATATTTGGATATCAATGGAGATTACGAATCTCGTCATAAATGAGTCTTGAACGTGTAACAGTAGTTTTGTTCCTTCATGCTGTGATCTTTGAGCCTTTGTCATTGTCTTTCGACTTAGTCTTTTATCTTGAGATCTTCAAATCATTCTTGACTTGTCTTTGCCATCTCGTGATCTTGTGTCTTCATCCACATGCTCACACTATTAATTGTTGAATAAGTCTTTGGGCATGAATATGTGGTAATGAATCTTTGACTTTGCTGAGTACACCGTGACGCCACCTTCTCGAGACAAAACATAGACATGGACTGGATGGCTTTGACATTCGTCCTAAATCGGTAGCGTTTTACCTCCGGTCGGTGAAGACCGTTATACGATATTAATACCTTACATGTGATTAGGTAGATTCAATTAAGAATCTCCTTGACAGGGTTTCACGGCTGTACTAGCCGTTCTCTTTACTCGACCGTCTCAAAGCAAGACTGCGAACATAAAGAGTGAATCAATTAGATAAATATCCGCTTGATTAAAGTCGTCAATTCAAATTCCTGGAACAAGTTTGATTCATTAAGAATCTTACCATTGTTGCTTTCCAGTTGACACAAGTTTGATTCATAAGAATCTCACAAGTCACCTATCGTAGCGCTGTTTGATGTTGACGCTAGAAGGATTTCCATTCGTCACTGTGAATATTAATGAATATCACTCTGAATGTTCTGGCAAGACCATAAAGATATTACGTAGAAACCTGAAACGAGTTTGAATCAATTCAGAATCAAACCACTGTTGCTTTTCAGTTTTACACATGTTCAATTCATAAAGAATCTTGCATATGACCTACCATAGTGTTGTTTGATGTTAACACTGGAAGGATTTCCACTCCTCATTATGAATACTAAGTAGTATCACTCTGAGTGTTCTAGCAATATCGCAAGGATATAGCGTAGGACTCTCATTATCATCATCCGTATGTCCTAACGAGATTTGATTGATCTCTTGGCTCTAGACTCGATTTGTGCACTTTTAGTGGTCGGAGGCTGGAGCAGATGTCACCTATTCAATATCAACTATCTCGGAGTGAGAAAGTCAATAGAAGTCGTGTTGATCTCTGTGACAATAAAAAAACTTCTTTTGAGAGAAGCCTGAGTAGCTAGGAAAGGGTTGTGCTTCACATCATTGGGTCCATGATGAGTTGTCTTCATGATGTGTAAACCTGGTTTCTGACTAAGTTGTATGGAGGGCTTCTTTCTTTAGACCCTTTATCCTTACATTTCTTTTTCATTATTCAACCCCTTCAATGCTTACCAAGACATCATTAATAGCACCTTGTTGTGATTGTTTCAGTGCTATCATCAGTACTTAGTCGGCATTCAGCTTCGTTCACATTCTACTCCATCTTTCCTAAGGACTTCTGATAATCTAACAATGGTTAATGCTATCAACTAGGTTTTCTTCATATTTTAGTTTCCCAAAGAGAGAGGCTAGATCACAATCTTTAATGTGATTAGCATTTCTCAAGCTTTGGCAGAAACTGAGCCACTTCTTTGGCAATACATTAACAAAAACTGTGTTGATTTCAAGTTTTGAAAGCTCAACACCATCATTCACAAGTTCATTCATCAGTGCTTTGTATCTAGTGAATGTCTGTGTGATGGGTTCCCCTTCTTTGTGCTTGAATGTGTTGTATTGAAGCTTTAAATCCATGATTCTGGTTTCTTTTACATCAGAGGGTCCGTCATGGTAAAGAATAAGGTCCTCCCATGTTGCTTTGGCTGTTTTACGATTTATAACAAAATTCATTTGGTCATCTGGGAGTACAGACATGATGAGACTTTTGAGACGCTGATCTAGGTTAGTAGCTTTTCTCTCATCAGCAGTCCATTGTACTTCAGGTTTTTTATTGTCCCCAACCATGGGAACAAAAGGACCATTTTCAATGATTCCAAGGAATTGAGGTTCAATTCCAACCATGTGGACAAGAAACCTCTTCTTCCAATTTGTAAAGTTGGCTACCTCTAGTACAGGAGCAGCATTGAGTTGGCCACCCCTATATTCTAGAATTTGTGGTATAACTTGAGCCATTTTGGATCTTGATTTGAAAACTTTTAAATGAGCAGTTTAATAAAATAAGAGTTTAACTAATCAAACTGCTCTCATACCACTTGTTGGTCCCTTGTAATTCGTTATTACTTATTAACTTAAGTCATAACTCTTACTTCGACTCAAGTGAGTTGTTTTAACAATAGATAAGAACTATGAAAGATTAAAACAACAATACCAATATACTTTTTAACGTATAGACTTTTATTAGAATCAAATAAAGAATCTATAACCCACTTTGTTTGCGGAATAACAAAGTGGTTGAATGACAATGGGGTTTGATCTCCTCTACTTAAACGTCTAACCAAAGTTAAAGTCTAAGCTCCAATCTAAACGTTCATATGCATCTTGGCTATATGGTTTAGTTGGTATCGAGAGAGAAAGGTTTTCTAGAGTTTAAGCTCTTGTATTGGTTGACCCTTTCTCTCCCAATGTACACTCCTTATATAGGCAGTATAATTAGGGTTTGCATTTTGCATGTACCAATGTATGGGTTTATCCAGTGGGTGGTTGATGCCCATGTTAGATAAACAGTACAAAGTACATATTAATATATTCTAGAAAAGATAAAGGTTGTACTTATATCTAAGTATACAAGCAACCTACTTTGACTTAAAGTTATCTTTTCCCGCCTAATGCAAACCATCAGAATACTGAAGAGTCTTCAGTATCCTATAGAAGATCGACATCATTCAGTTTGGTATTGTCAAGCCAAACTGAACTAAAAGCCCTTCTTCAGTCCTTGTTCTTCAGCAACTAGACCACCTAGTATTTGAAGTGAAGACTCCTTCGTCTTCTAAGTTCACTGGAAGGGGAGTGCTGAACTTTCTTCAGCTATAAGGTCTTCAGTAGGAACTTTGTTCCTCTGGTCATCCTTCAGCAGACTGGCCTTACTGCTGAGCATGAAACACTCAGGGGGATTTTATATTCAAATCCTAGAGTTGCTTCAAGGTCAGTAAATACTGACCCAACAAGAAGAACTAGCTCACGTCAAAGCAGCTGAAGTCGTCAAAAATGAAGCAACGTTCACTCGTCTTCGAGAACTAAAAAAAAGGTACCGAGATGAGAAAGAGATTCTTGCCAAAGCTAACGAATCAATTGTTGGCTCACTTGATGAAAAGGTTAAAGAATCCATCGGCACGGCAGTTCCTGCTCTGTGAGACGAGATGAAACAAATTGTTGCAAGCAATTTCATGATCAAGCCTTCTGACACTCATAAGTCAGATTTTCTAGTTGCTCAAAGGCTCGCTGATTACGAGTTGAAGAAGCTCTTACATTCTCGTATGATTCAAGTCGGGTCCTACAACCAAACCAAAGCTCAAAAGACTCTTCACAAGGCTCTTAAAAAGGCTATGGATGAAGATACTGAGATATTCAAGAAACATGGTACTGTAGTTCCTTACAATCTCTTAAATGAAGAGAAAGAGGAAGACGAATCCGACAACGATGATGATGATGATGACGATGGTGATGACGAAGGAGGTAGTGATGACGAAGAATTTAGTAATGACGAAGGCGGTAGTGATAAAAACAGTGATGGTGATGATAATGGTGATGGTGAAGGCGATGATGGTGATGATGAAGAAGGGGACGGTGATAAAGAGAAAAAGGATGGAGATGAGGAAGACAAGTCTGATAAAGACAAGTCCGATGATGATGATGCTATGGAGGATGATGCTGCCAAAGGTGACAAATCTCACAAGGATGATGTTAGCAAAGATAAATCAACTCCAACAGCCAAGACACCTCCACCCCGACAAGGAAAACGCACCAAGAAGTTTCATGATGTAGATGCTAATACAGCTTCATCATCTACTCCAGCCACAACCATTCCTGCAACTACATATGTCCTAGTCATATCTGCCATATCTGCCCCAGCTACCATTGCTTCAGTTACCACACCTTCAGTGGAACAACCACTGCCAGAACCCGATCTACCTGTACCGGATGTTCATGTACCGGATGTTCCTGTATCTACTCAAGTCCCTGATGTTCCAGAGTCAAGTGAACCAGCATGGGTGGATACACTCGAAGAAGATGAAAATGCACATGCACAAACCTGGGTTACAAACACTGTTGCACTTCGTCCACTGACAAAGGCTGATGAAGCTGAATTTTCCCAATTCCTCAGCAATCCCGTAGATTTTTCAAGATACTTGGAGTATAACTATGGGTCTAACATAACCCAAGCAATGGTTGTGCGATGACTAAAAGATCCCACACTTCTTGTTAAATCCAAGATCAGCAGAATGGAATACGAGTACAACGCTAATGAGCTTTTGAAAGCAATGAGAACTACTCAAAGGGACGGTCTTCATGCACCTGAAAAACCTCCTCTCCCGACAGCCGAAGATGATGATCAAATCGCACTAGACTTCTTCGTCAGCAATGATCTCGAATACTTAGCCAAGGGAGCAAATAAGTATGCGACCTCATTAACATTGCTGAAAGCTGCAAATTGGGATTCGATACCTTGGATAAAAGAAAAAATCAATCGTCTCTGGGTACCGCAAGTATATTCTGAATATGATCGCTATGCCGAATTGGGAGCTTCACATTGGACGAGCGTGTGAGACGCGCCTACAACTATGCATGTCTACACAACTCAGGTCCTCAAGTCTTTTCTCTCTTCCGAATCAGAAGCATCCAAGGAGTTAGGATTGAACCCAAAATTGGATATCACCACTTGACAGAGATCAGAATCAAAAGAGATGACGATAAAATCTACACTATCCATGAAGGAGATTTTCCACTTCTTCGTCTCGAAGATATTGAAGACATGTTGCTTCTGATAACTCACAACACGCTCAGACACTTGAACTCTGAAGAAATCATTGCCTTGAATTCAGATCTTAGAATGTACACACGTCAAATTATCATCAAGAAAAGAGTTGAAGATCTGCAACTTGGAGTAGAAAGTTATCAAAGGAAGCTAAACCTTTCAAAACCACGTACTCAAGTGTTGCCTAGGCATGCGAGAAAATCTCCATACACCAGCACCACTGACCCGATTCACGACATTTTTTACTTGAATGGTCGTGGACTGATGAAGTTCATGAGAATTCCAGAGAACAACAAATTCAGTGACGGGACTCTCAAACATATCCGGGAAAAGTTGGTGCAACTCAAGATAACAAGACTCTTCCAGAGGTTACTGTAGATTGGCACCCAAGATTTCGACAGAGTGCCAACTACGTGATCAAGAAAATTGATGAAAAGCTAAGGGAAATACGTCTTATGAGAAGTCTAGAACGATTCGTCGGTGGTAGACCATATGGAGCGCACCACAAGCTAATGGAACGATCCATTTAAAATGGGTCGTACTTTCTCAGGTCAACTCCATATTTTACTTGTGAATATGTAAATACTGTGAATAGTGTGCTTTTGTGGCTTGCTGTTGTGTGAAAGTATGATAATTTTTCAAGAATTTATCACGAGATTCTAAATCTTTCAAAATATATCATACCCAAGCACTACAACTAACCCTCATTAACTTGAGGGGGAGCATTGATATGTTCTATGGCCAACAACTGATTTCATTTTGTTACCCAAAGACCGGTTAATCCATTAATATCCAAAATATTGATGGTTAACATTTTGGATAAGGGGAGAAAATAGGATTAAGGAGACTTGTAAACATATGTGGCTAAAAATGAAAAGAACTTAATGAAAAATCCAACTTGATATGTGTTATGCATATGTTAAGGGGGAACATTTTGTTATTAAAAACACTGAAGGTACAAAACACTCTTGATATTTATATCACAAGTACCTCAGTGATTTTAAGGAATTTTTATGAAGATGAATACTTACCCAAAACACACTTAACTCACGACGGATGTGGTACAAAAGGGTGTTGGGATTAGGTGCTAGTCCAATGATTCTTCCAGAACCGGAGGAATCTTCCCAAGGAAAATTCCATAGTTAGAAAATAGAAGTCCTTAGGAAAGATGAAGAATGTATTGTGAACGTAGATGAATGTCGACCAAGTACTGATGCTATCACTGGAACAATCACAAGAAGGTGCTAGTGATGATGTATTGGTAAGCATTGAAGGGGTTGAAGAATGAAAAAGAAATGTAAAGATAAAGGGTTTAAAGAAAGAAGCCCTCCTTACAACTTAGGCAGAAACCGGATCAACTCATCTTGAAGACAAAGTATCATGGACCCAGTGATGCGATGCACAACCCCTCCCAGCCAACTCAAATATCTCTCAAAAGATATTTGTTTTAATGACACGGAGCTCAACACGTTATCTATCGATTTATTCACTCCGAATAAATTGATATTGAAAAGGTGGCAATCCTCTCCAGCCTCCGCTCACCAAAACAAAATGCACTATTGAGTCTAGAGCCACGAGATCATCAAAAGTCTCATTAGAACACAATTTTAAAAACAAGAAAGTTTTTTTACGAGTCCTACGCAATATTTTGTAATATTGCCAGAACATCTGAGCAATACGAAAGTATTACAATGAAGATGGAAATCCTGCTTGAGCCAACATCAAACAAGCTCATGGTAGGTGACACGTGCGGTTCTTTAAGAACTAATCTTGTGATAACTAGAAAGAAACGATGGTTTGACTCTTAATTGAGATTAAACTTGTTCCAGGGCCTCTACGCAAAATCCAAGTGATCTTGCCAGAACACTCAGAGTGGCACTCTTTAGTGTTCACATTGAAGAGTGGAAATCCTTCCATTGTCAACATCAAACAGCACTGCGTAGGTGACAAGCAAGATTCTATTAGAATCAAGCTCGTGACAACTGGAAAGCAACGATGGTGAAAATCTTAATTGAAATTCACTTGTTCCAGGTTCATGAATTGACGGCTTCAATCATAAGGATATCTATTATCCAAGTGATTTACTCTTTATGTTCGCAGTCAGCTTTGGACGGTCGAGTAAAGAGAACGGGTTTACCCGCGAAATCTTGTCAAGGAGATCTTTAATTAGAGCTACCTGTCACAAGTACGATATTTATTATCGTCCAACGGTCTTCACCGACTGGAGGTAAAATGCTACCGAATCAGAATAGAATGTCAAAGCCATTTTATTCGTGTCTTATTATGTTGCTGCATTTGAAGACGGTGGTGTTGCGGGGGTACCAGATGAAGCCGTCCTCACATACTTAATCCTTCTGCATCAAATATTTTAGCAAAATTCAAGAAAGTCTGACCTAAAAGTCTTCCGTTGTATCAACTCTGAGACTTTCAAGAATTCAACAAAGGATAGGTATGCGGGACATGAAGTCACAAAGAGGCAAACATCACAAGAAGGCAAAGACTGCACGTGAAGATGATCTCAAGTTACAAGACAAGTCAAAGCCAAAAGAACATGTTGCAAGCCAAAGCTCAAAGATTATTACAACATATTCACAAGCTGAAAAAGAAAAAGAAGAAAAGAGAAACAACTAGGAGCTCAAGAACGAAGACTTAGTATAGTATGCTAGGTTTAGAACTTTGTAATTTAGAGTGACCTCCCTTAGGGGGAGATTGTTGGAAATACATTTTAACGTATATTAAAGTATCGGTCACTCCAACAATATTATTAAACATTGTAAGCTCGTAGTTAGAAAGTTATTAACTTTATATTATCAACCTAGCCCATGGGCTTGTCCATGGGTTGGAAGGCCCAAGTCCAGTAAGGACTTGGGTATAAAAGCCCGCTCCTTTGATGGAGAGGGTGTTGGTTGTTATTTTCATTTCAATAAAACACATAGTTTCTCTCCATCTTTCCCTCTCTAGTTTCTTTCTCTAGAAACAACAACCCTTTTGATAGGATCATAGATTATCATATTTCTACAATATATATATATATATATATATATATATATATATATATATATATATATATATATATATATATATATATATATATATATATATATATATATATATATATATATATATATATATATATATATATATATATATATATATATATATATATATATATATATATATATATATATATATATTGATTAACACATTTAATATTATTTTTAATACAACTTTTAATGTATTAAACACACCGATTAATATTATTTTTTATAAAACACATAAAGGTTCATACATATTATACACTGACATAAGTATGTTTTTAAAAAGCAGATCGGAAAACGAACAGGAGAAAGCCAAAACCTTTAATAATGAGTGAATGTGTGCGTCGATCGTAATCATTGTTTTTTTGTGATTAATCACATTTATTCGCCTTCGTATCGCGCGAATACGTTGCTATTTCTAGTTCATATTGTAAGTTTTTTTTTGTCATTTGAAAACTAGAAATGAGTAGTTTGTAAGAGCGCAAGAAACGGTAGAGCCATAGAGTTGGTGTCATAGCCAAAAAGTGGTGTCACATCAGTAAAATGGACTATGACGCCAAAATTGCTATGACACCAGTTTTCAGGAGGAGTGGTGTGTCATAACTTTTCTGATGCCATAAAATAAAATTTCATTTAAACTAAAAAACATTACACTAAAATTAAAATAAAAGAAATAAAATTAAAAAACATAAAACTAAAGAAATAAAATAAAAAACATAAATTTGGTGGCGCCGACTACTCTCGAGGTTCATATGTTGCTCGGACTCGTACCATTTGGGCCTCGACGATAGCGGTGTCGCCCACACTCATACGGCTCGTGTCAATCTGGAGCACACGCATGTCCTCCGAAATCCTTTGAGATTGGATCAACCGCCTTCGGTCTTCGCTCTCTCTCTCTCTCTCAAGCAAGAACAATTTGGCTTCTCGGTCTAACTTGTATTGTTCCGCAATGAAGTCTTGTTACGCGGTCGGGTTAGAACCGGAGCTAGCGGTTGAGTTAGAGTTGGTGCCTTGACTTTTATTAAGTCGGAATAGACCGGGTGGTCGAGGCAACGCATCAGCCCCAAAGTGTTCTGGTTTGTCGTCGGTGCCCATAAGACGACATTTTCTTGCTTGAGTTGACTCGGGATTTTTCCACTTGTGCTTGTCTTTCAAAAGAATCTAAGCACTCCGGTGCTTAAACTCACCTCCAACGACCGTTTCGTACAACTTGTACACCCTCGCCATCCAATCATTATCGTTCTCTCCACTATGAACCGCGGTTTCATTAACCAAATCATTAAACTTTGTAACCGCGGTATTCATAGGAGTCCACTTGCCCGTCAACATGTTCTTGGTACGCTCACTGTAACCTTGTTTCACGGCTTCCGCATTGTAGGCATTTTGATTTTGTACCTAAAAGTATTCTTTTTTTGATCGGCTCCGGTTTTTTTATCCTAGGAGACTGGAATAAAAACATTTCGCCAAAAGCTCCTACTCCTCTTGGGTCCACACATACGAAGTCTTTTTTCTTGTGGAATGTCTTCTTTTTCTTTGTTTTTCTGCAACGCAGACTTCTTACGTCTAAGCTTCGACGTCAGAGTCAGAACCGACTCTTCTTCATCTTCAGAATCTTGAACTTCATCAACATGGTGCGATTCATGCTCGGAGTGGGGTTGAGAAGTGGGAAATGGATACGGTTGGTGTTGTTGCGACTGTTTTTGAAATTGTTGCATTTGTTGCATTTTAAATTCTTGAAACATCAACAATTCCTCTTTGCTTTGAATTTGGGGGACGAAACTAGGATAGTAATTCGGTTGGGATTTAGATTCGAAGAAGACCCGGACATTTGGTTGGTTGGGTCAAAAAGCATACCGGAAATACTGAAAATCCAATTTCGATTGCGGTTGAGATTCATTTTTTTTTGTTGGAGAAGATGAAGTATATAGAAAGTGTGTAAGAAGTATGAAATATTTAGAGAGTATCTATAAGATTTTTAGAAATATAAAAATAGGTTTTAGATATATATATATTTTTTTTAAATCTGCTCCCTAAACAGTCATATAGCCGTTGTATTAAAAAAAATTTATATAAAAAAAAATTAAAACGGCGTGAGCTAATGACCACGACCTTTTACACCAACACACAAAGTCATGCACTGTACATCTTTTTCACGTCATCACTCGACGACGGGCAACAACACCACGACTCAAGTCTCCAAGTGCTCTAAAAAAAACTTGTAAACTTATTTTAGTTGAAGGAAGATATCATTTTGTTCTTCAACAAACAGATTGAGCGAGCTAGCGAGCGACCGACCATCCCGCAAGTTTTAAATAACTAGGGCTTGTGCCCGCGCTTCGCTGCGGCGCTTTTTTATCCAGCGGATGATTTGCGTACTTTTTGTCTTCGGCATGGTCTAAACAACACCAGGCCTATTTTGTTTGGTAACTCTAGACACGCGAACGAAAACTCGTACCTGCATTACATAGAGAGAAGAAAGTTTTTTACGTTAAGGACAAGATGAACAATAGCAGCATAGTGAAAGCTTCAAATAAAGATGTAGCTATTCCTTATAGAATACACAATTAAAATTCCTCGTAAAGTTATCCTATTCTAGAAAACTAAAACAGTTGTAAGCTTCCCTGAATGAGAGTGTAAGATTAGCGTGAGTCACTTAAAAAATGCATACCTTGGATGTAAATGTGTATGTAAGATATCGTGTGTTTCGAGTTCAAGGCCTGCTAGTTTGGCTTAAGCATATGAAAAAAAGGTCGTGGTTGACCCATTTTCTGTCGCTGCCGCCACAACTTGGACAGAACATTCTCATGCTCCGTCTCACCAAGTACAACATGTTGCTTCCTGCTATAAATCTTTCTGTCACTGTGCTTCTGCCTGTACAGATGCAGAGCTCAAAATTCTGAAGGGAAAACTGAGAATTTTGATAATAAAACTGGGCATATCAGTTTCTTAAAACACCTATTGTACATGAAATAATAATAAACGTGGGTTACACACATATCCTGCCGCGTGGCCTCTATAGTGACATAGCAAGGTCTTGATCAACTTGGCCTTATATGAGATCAGTTACAGCAGAAACTCCAAAGCCAACAAAGACCTTGACGGAGTTCTATCATTAGATGGTTGTGTAACGTAAGTGGTAGAAGCTATAATTTGAAAAAAAAAAAACGAATGGTGTTGGTCCGTAGGACTGGGAACGGATTCGCTTTAAACTTGCCAATTTACATAAATCTAGCCTAAGCCAAAAATGAATAATTTCTTATAGGGTGTTTGGCATAGTGTATTTCACTATGAAGCAGGCACCGTTCGACAACAATACAGTAGCATCATGAATAAATTTCATATAGGGTGTTTGGGATAGTGTTATCGGATCGGGTTCGGGTTAGATAATTTAGTTTATCGGGGTATCGGGTTAACCCGATAAAACCCGGATTAATGTTTAATTTTTTATCCTAATATTTCTAACGCCTACCATTACCCAAATTGGTTGACACCGACTTCAAATTGCATGGGACCTTTCGTTTAGAATGAAAGCAAACTGTTTTACAACAGTTCACTTATGTTTAAAAGAAATCGATCAATTTTCACACTATAGATTGTGAGAAAAAACATATAAATTTCCTAGTTTCGTTTTTATTTTTTCTACAAAGATTCATCATCTATGCCTTTTTCCAGAAGTTTAGATATGACATACGCTATCTCAGTTTGCTGTATATGCGAGCTTAGAAAGTAGTACCTGTTGTTTTTCCAGAAGTGCTCTTTGTCTCTTCAAGTACCTGATCTTTGTCCAAGTGTTATCAACCGTAAACTCCCCTGCTCCTTTTCGTGTGGAGGGGGTGAAGTGGATTTGGAACACATGAATTTTTCCTATGATGCCGCTGGTTCCGAGGTGCATGTTGTCAAACTTGGTAAAAACATGCTTCCTTTTTGGCGATTTCATATAAGCCATTCCTCTAAATTTCTACAATAATCAACAGCCACAACATATTAGTCTCCATAAATAATTAATTTTAAAAACAAATTTTACACAATACATATACACTTCATTCACCTTTAGTACTAACCTGCGTGGGAAGAAGTGGTCTCACCAAACTATTCTCGCTAGTTGGGTCAGAGGTCAGATCAGGTCTTCAACTTTTCTGATTCAAGTCTGACCCGTTGACACATATGCGAGTCCCATACAGGGAATTAAAAAAAGATCAGAACTTAATCTAAATACAGTTCTATATAAGCTGAACTGTGATGTTTTTAAGAGGTAAATAGACATTGATTCGAGACCAACCTGCATCAATTTTGAGTTGTTATGCTTTCTAGATTCAAAGCGGCTTGTGGAATCAGTTTAGCAGCCCTCTACATACACCTTTAGTATCTCCAGTACTCTACATAAACAACACACCCCGTGTCACGTGTTGAAAGTTGACGCAACAAATATATATTCGAAATATTTGATCATACAGAAACTATTTTCTTTAAAATTTTAGTCTCTATAATATGGAACTGACTCGTAAATGTAACAAAGGCAGCTTCTTTTATCATTGTCACTGAAATACTCGGTGTCTTGCACATCCATGTTAGCTTGTATTGCATATCTCTTTTACAAAATTAAAAGTATAACTAAATTTAGTGTGTTTAAGAAGTTGCAGATCTAAAGGCTATAATTGTATGCAGCAAACCTCATTGTCAATCAGCCTGCAGATATGTCTTGTCATCCACTTTCGATATACTTTTGCCTCTGACCCTGTGGGATGGTTGTGACATTCCTCTGTGACCTGGCCCCTTTAACCATTTGTTGGAGTTAACTGAATACGTCCGCGCACGACTGTTGGACCTATAAAAAAGATAGAAAAGAACATGTTTAAGACCAACGATTGCAAACTGATTTCCAAAAGGAGTGCCAAAAAAATATGACTCGCCTCGGGAAGGGAAAGAGCTATTTACTTGAGGTTCGGTATTCAAACGTTGTGGTCCACCGAAATTTGTACCAGCAGTTGCGATTGTGGCTGCTCCATTAGACTGACGATGGACTCGGGAGCTCATCTGGTTTTCTGGTGATGTAGTTTCTGAAGTCCGGGAGCTGTTGTAGTATCCCTTTCTACCCGACCTCCCATCATCTATTTAACGTTTCACGAACTTGAAACTAACTCAGAATATTTAGGACGCCATCACAACTGATCCACAGTATACGTGTGCCCTTCTACCTCAAGATCTTTAACCTTGCTCTGCAATAGATGACCTATAAAAAACGCAACATCAACAACCTCAATCACATAGGTAAAATAGCTCAGACGGGTTAAAATCAACGAAGAACGTTTTAGTACATTTTAATATCTAATTTGTGTTCTTTAAAAAGAGGTATGTCGAGCACCTCCTAAATGCTATTCGGCTCAAATTGCTCCATTTCGTCTTAAGCGAAGGTGGTGAAGGTGAAAGACTATTAAGCGAGAGAGCAAACGCCTTCTTAAAGTTAGTTCTCGCAAATAGTCGTTTTGAAATAGGCTAAAATAATTTGAGCAGTTTTCGTTATATAGCTGCACAAAGCAAACATCTTATAAAAAAATCCGTTTAAATTCAAGTAAGCTAGTTGGATCGCAAGTAGGGCTGGAATGAAAGCATATGCACGTAGATGCACATTACCTGTTCCATCTATACAATAACCGAAAATGTGATGATATATTCATTTTCATGATCACTCGTGAAAGTACGTAGATGCACATTATTTAAGCGAACTTATTTTCTATACAATGAAGATTAAAGGTTTGAATACCTTCAATAATGCATTGTGTGTTGGTTCTTGTCAAAGTATTTCTTCCACTTTGCTTCCACGCGAGCTTCAGCTACCCGCCAATGGTCGCAAGGGTAGGAAGCTTGCATCATCATGACTCAAATCACTAAATCAAACACGAAGAAAGTCTAGAAACTATTTTTTTTAGCAAAAATCAGAAACTATTTTGAGACGAATAAAATTGTGAAAACGAAATCAGAGAAACTAAGAAATTCCAATACACCGTTATGTATAAACTAAATTTGCAAAAAATATCTTATTGCACTAACAAAGAACAGCACCTAATAGTAAATCTTATCAGTTTTACAAAATATATAATATCATGTGTCAAGAAAAGAAGGTAACCCAAAATAAATTTTAAAAATACAATGTCAGGCTACAATCAATATAAATCAAAAGCTTTTGTACGCGCGCTTTCTGGCCTTATGAGCCATTGATTCCAAAAACCATAATACCAAGCTAATAATATTTACTTAATTATTAGACCCAAAAATATTGTTACGATAGAATAAAAATTAATTTTCCTTGAAACATTCGAAAAGAACTGAAACATATAAAACAAAATATTTGGAATTTGAAGCAACGATTCCAATATTTTTTTCTTTTGTAAATGGAATATTTTTCTTCATTATAGGCTCCATGTTTATCATATAATTAAAAAAACAAAACATGTACCCACATATTAAACTTCAACTGACATTCAAATCTAAAAAATAATAACAAAAAAAAGATGAATTAAACATACCAATAATTTCGAATCTTTTTTTATCATTAGGTTAGAAACTAAGTAAATGTTGAAATGGATGGATTTGCTGTAGTTGGTGGCCTGAGATTTTTGTTTCAAAGAGGAGATAATTTATTTTGAGAATAGATCGAAGGGAAAGTGTGTGTGTTTAGAAGCTTCAAGAGAAAGCTTGAAATGATCAGAGGTGTGAGTGAATAAAAATATTTTTGTTTGATTGTGTATGTGAGGAGAGCTAATAAAAGATGTGAGGAGACGAAATAAAATATATTAGTATGTGAGGGATCACTGTTATTCCCCTCTATTATTATAGATATAATTATAAAACCCCCATACCCATTTGTTGATGAATCAAAACTCCGTAAACAATAATTCAACTACACACAACATCATCATCATCATCATCATCATCTTGAATTCTTGATCCATCAAACATGTCTTCATCCGATGAACAAGCCAGCAGCCGTCGCATCCGCTACCTCTCCGACCACCTGAACCCATCACCACCATCCAACCACAACCACAACCTTAACCTTGAACCATGTTCCAGTCGTGGTAAGAAAATGAATATAAACATGACCACCCTCTCATCCTACCTACGAGTAGCAGACAAAGACATACAAGAAAAAGTATTTCACTATTTCAACAACGTCAGACCTGATCTCCAGACACCAATTGAGATTCTGAAAGATGATTATAGGGAGCTTTGTATGAGGCAGCTTATGGGTGTTGTTAATGAAGCTGGTGTTAAGCCTTTTCAATATGTCTCTGATGATCCCATCAAGTATTTCGCTATTGCTGAAGCTGTTGGTAGTGTTGATATGTCTCTTGGTATTAAAATGGGTGTTCAATATAGGTACTTCTCTTTTTCTAAATTTACCTATACATACATAATCAATCAAAACACATACACAACTGTACTTTTTTTATTTCATTTTCTACTACGCCTGCTGCCCTCCTTTTTTTTAATTTAATTACTATGCAAATACTTACAAACTTCTAATACTTACGTTTCTCTTAAAATGTGTGTCGGAGTAACTTCTTGACCAGGTCTTGTATTTTTTATGCTTATGCTAATGGGGTTTGTTGGATTTTAATTCCACTAGACGGTTACCCGCACATAGCAGCGGAATGCCTAGCAGCAGATAAATAATTATATGTGATATTATGGTAAGTGTTTCGTGTAATGTATGTGAACTTTTGAAGCACGGCATATGTATCTACAAAAGCTCGAGTCTTCTATAGTATTGAGAAATAGATAAGTTTGTATTTATAATGGAGTTACGTTGCTTTTAGTTTCCCTTAGTTTATGAACAATGAGTAGAATTAAAAAAAAGTAAATAAGAAAGACACTTAACATATGGGTGTTTTGCCCATGGTTAAACATTGGTCTATGTACATCAAATTTACATATGTACATAACATTTACATGATTACGATGGAAAAACTCAAGAGTTTGGACAAATTGTATTTTGGGCAAGCCCACTGTTCGATATCAAATCCGACCCCTATAAAACTTTCAACTATTCAACATAGTAGGTCTTTATCCCACTTCATTTATCTATTCGTGATAAGTATGTTCAATAGGCAACGATGATGCGATAAACATAACTCATCTTTGTCATCCAAAGTGTTGCAAGTCTTTTCCGTAGCTAAAGATTATAATAAGAGATAATAAGCTACCGAATAAGAATACAATAATCGGGTTCGAATCAATCAAGTGTTATATAAGTAACTCCTTATAAAACTATATTTACCGGAACGGTGAGTCATAATTTTCGACATGCCCATGGTTTTGATGATGTGTTCTATTGCTTATTCTCCTACATTACAAAATATCATCTCATTCTCCTATAATGTAACCAAACAGCTCATTGCAAAATGAGTGAACCAACTTCCTTTTGATTTCATTGATCACCTATGACTACGGATGTCCGCGAATGAACCATAAGGTAGTAGGATGAAAGTCAAAAACCCGTGCAGCCCAAGTGTATTCTCGTATGTCAACACATGTTGGTGATAGCCTGGTAGCATCCGAAAAAGGACATACGTCGTTTGTCCGTGTCCCGAGGATCTTCTAGTACTGCACGCGAGTATAATTTTCGCCTCCTTCAAGTTTTCCTTTGGTCTGTCCAAACGAACACAATTAAGTTGTAACTTTTCTCAGTTCTAATATTCCGCCAAGTATCATGTATGAAAAGGTATATATGTAGAGATATGCAAATCAAAGATACAATCGGACGAACGACTTCACTTTCTCATACAGTTCAAAACGTCATTCTGTCGAGTTTTTCATTTTCACATAATCATACACGCTTCGATCCAGCATACATATAGATAGATTAACCAACATGTAAGCGATCCACATAGATAAAATTCTCTTGAGAATAAACCTCATCAATAGCAAAATGCTTTTACCTGCGCAAGTCAACTTTTGCTTTCATAAACCGTCAAGGCAATAATATGACACGAAACTGCTACCATGCTGATCAGTTACCAACTTCAGAAAACAAAGTTAACAAGAATTTATTCTCCCACTTCAGAGAATATATCTTGCACCCTGTGTAAGAAAATGTTAGGAGATAAACACACCATAAACAGAAGTTATAAGCTTCGTTATGTCGCCTTATGATTTAATATGTATGCCCTTGTTAAAAAAAAGGTTTCTCTTACGGCTCTTTTGGAACAAATTAGGTGAAAGTTTTAGTTATAGACATGAAAATTAGACACTTAAATTCGGACAAAATGTCCCGTGGCAAACTAATTTCCACTTGAAAGATATATAAGTTTACCAGCACAAGAATCAAACACACATGTTTTTCATATTCTGACCAATTGGAATACAATTTCAGGCTTGATTTTGATATATGAAAGTTTCCCATGCCTTTGCTTATCAATGTTAACATCTGCCAGTCAGGCTGTCAAATAAATCTGCAAAATAAAACGAATAAAGTCCTGGTGAGAATCATATAATCAAAGGGTGCTTCTGTATTTCAAATTAAATTTAAAGCATCCAATCACATATTCATGTAAGTTTAAATGACATACTCAGTGCATAATGACCCTCAAAGACTTCATCCTATATCAGATTTAAACAGCAAGGCGTGTAAATATAAAAAGTGCAGCAGGTAAACTATTGGCATTCAATAAACCTCGTGTATATAGTATTGTAACGATAAAATATGCAACCAGAAAACATCATCACCCGAATAAAAGAAAAACTAAAAACCTATAATCGGCATTCAAGTTTTCCTATGTATCACCTGACCTTTGAGTGCGGCATCTGCAGCATCACCATTGTCATGCCCCAACATTCCGCCAAACATCATTTTCAGGCCTTAAATGAGACCAGCACCTCCAATAACGTAACCACCCAATGTTCATTTTCAAACCAAAGTTACGGATCTTCATTTTCATCAAGGCCGCCCTATTCCACGAGCCTCATCAGGAACTGTTTTAAATCAAATATATTGCAATACAAAAAATGCAATAAAGATGATCAATAACTTATTTAAAAAATGGTTAATGAAAATTAAACAGCTATTACTATAGTACATGTATGTCGCCAGTACCTTTCAATGAGACCAACACCATAAATCAACCAAGGTCAACCATCAAAACATTACTATGGTTACCTACGCTACAATCAACAACCCTTTAAGCACCCAACAACACCAGCCGACCACCAACGCCGCACACCATGCACGGCGGCAACGAAGAAGTCGGCGGGCATCGAAGGATGTGGTGGTCTGGATTAGCGGCGATGGTGGTGTTTGTTACCTTGTTAGAGTGATTTGGTGGTGGTGATGTTTAAATCTCAAAACAATATAACCAATCACAAACACCACCCAAACCAACAACCAATACCATCAATCAAAACTACCTTGAAACCACCTAAACCACTAAAAATGGTGGCGGATTCGGCAGATAATGAGGTGGTGGTGGCGGCTGTGTTTTTTAGGGCATTAGGGTTTATAGAAAAGATAAGAAGCAATGGTTTGTGAAATTGCAATAGAAGATTGTGGTTTATATATGGATATAATTAGGGTTTTTTAAAATTTTGAATTCATCTTGCGTCTCTGGCATTTGAGTGTGGTTGTGAGGTCAACTATCAAAGATGGAAGTATAGAAAAAGATTCCTAGACTTTCCTTTATAAATTCCTAGTTTCCCTAGATAAGTGTACTTAAAAAAAGAGTCCTATACCCTTTATAAGTAGTAGGGATTAAGCTTTTCTAGTTTCTATAGTTAATTTAAATATGATTAAATTGAATTTCTACTTATGGGTGCTTTAAGATTAGATATTATCTGATTCAATTTTGAATTTTGATACAACCAATTCTCGCAACTCATTGTTTTAGTGTGTTTGTTAGTGAGATTATGTTAGTATATTGAATGATGCTAGTTTTTTTGTTAATTAAAGGTTAAAAGATAATTAATTTATGCTACTTGTTTAACTTTATAATTTTTTTACTAAAGAACGAGTTAATATAGATATTTGGATTTGTTATGTCCTGAATTTAGTTGTGGGGACCTATGGATTTTACTTCTTTTACCCTTTCGTTGTTTATGTTGACTCTCTCTTCATAGTTAGAGGTATGGATAACCAACTGATCTAGCTCAGTTGGCCACAAAGGGTAACCTTGGGGAGGTATTCTTGGAGAGGTATTTTTGGAGAGGTCTCGGGTTCGAGTCTCACTAAGGAGAAGGTTTGAGGCTTGCATACTGCCCACTTGGATGTCACTGTAAGCTCGAATCACTAACTACTAACTCGCCGTTCCAAAAAATAATTTAGAGGTATGGATATGCCGTAATTTGACTTATTGTGCATTATTGATGTTGGAAGATGATTGTTACTAGATGATAAACTGAGCTTTTGTTTGTTTTTATTTTATTCTTCCATAATCTTTTGGAAGATTTAAATAAGATTATATGCATTTGAAATGATTAGACTAGGATGATGTTTCAGTTGATGTATTTATTGTACCTAACTGGTCCTCTTATGTTGCCAGTGTTTCTGATCCAAGCATAGATCTTTACGTTAGTTGTGTAATTATGAGTACTAAGCGAATGACATATAAATATGTAACTGTGTAAAAAATGTTTTGCAATGAACTTCTAGTCATTAGATGCCTGATATGCGATTGGATTTAAAAAATAGGAACGAAACTAGGCAGAGTTGATGTTAGTGAAAGATGGAAAATTGTATACTGGTGGACAACCAAAATTTAAATTAATGAAATTCTCTCCCTAAGCTATTGACAGGGTATGGTACGTTCTAAACAGCAGAACATAAAAATCTGTAAGAAGCATATGCTACATTTATGATCTTTTCTGTTTCACTCTATGCAGAGTTATGTTTTAAGACCTTGACCTTCGGCTGCTTATATCTAGTTATAGTAATTTTACTTCATGTGTGTATGCAGTCTATGGGGAGGCTCAGTTATAAATTTGGGTACCAAGAAACATAGGGATAAGTACTTTGAAGGTATCAACAATCTGGAGTATCTTGGCTGTTTTGCCATGACAGAGCTTCATCATGGTATGCCTCTTCTTTTACTCTTATAAAGGTAGCAGACAGGGTGGGTCGGATGGTTTGGGTAACAAGTCAAATTGGGTATGACATAATACATGTAAGTTGTTTAAATGGGTCAAATTTGGCAAGGTTGGTTTAATCGCTAACTGCTGTCTTCTCTATGGATTTTTATAAGTAATATACTTATTAGTTATGATTATAATAATATTACAGTATTAGTGATCTATCTTAAATTTAAAATAATTAGCAGATTATAAAGTAATGATTTTGTAATAAGCTACTTTAAACCCGTTCAGCCGGTTTTCCTTTAGTTAATCTTCTAAATTTTCCCGTTCGACCCATCAGCATCCAATGATGCCCATATCAAGCCATTTTCATAGCTAATAAGCTCTCTTTTTGACTGTTCGCCCTTAAGGTTCAAATGTTCAAGGCATCCAAACAGTTGCGACCTTTGATCCCCTTACTGATGAATTTGTCATCACCACACCGAATGATGGAGCCATTAAATGGTGGATCGGTAATGCTGCGGTTCATGGAAAATTTGCCACAGTTTTTGCCAAACTAATGTTACCGACCCGTGGTACGAAGGTTGTTTCCGATATGGGTGTTCATGCTTTCATTGTCCCAATACGAGACCTAAAAACCCACCAAACTCTCCCAGGGGTTGAAATAAATGATTGTGGCCATAAAGTAGGTCTAAATGGAGTAGACAATGGTGCATTGAGATTTCGTGATGTAAGAATTCCTAGAGATAACCTTCTTAACAGATTTGGTGACGTGTCAAGAGATGGTACTTACACAAGTCCCCTTCCAACCATTAATAAACGATTTGCAGCCACGTTAGGCGAACTTGTTGGTGGGCGAGTTGGGCTTGCTTATACGTCAGTTGGTGTGCTCAAAGTTGCGGCCACTATTGCTATCAGATACTCGTTACGTAGACAACAGTTCGGGCCTCCAAAGCATCCAGAAATTAGCATTGTTGATTACCAGTCGCAACAACATAAACTGATGCCTATGTTAGCATCGACTTATGCGTTTCACTTTGCTACTGAATTTGATTAAAAAGTACACTGAAATGAAGAAGTCCCACGATGAACAATTGGTGGCGGATGTTCATGCACTCTCGGCTGGACTCAAATCTTATATGACTTCTTATACGGCTAAGTCATTAAGCATATGCAGGGAGTCTTGTGGAGGCCATGGTTATGCTGCTGTTAATCGATTTGGTAGCTTGAGGAATGACCATGATATTTTCCAAACTTTTGAAGGAAAAAACACTGTGCTTCTACAGCAGGTATAGTCTTGTAACTATATTTAACACATTAATCGATCATAAAAGAGGAAAAAGAACATATAAAATGTTTGTGGTCAGCCCAGGAAGACCTGTTTTTACTATTGTATAAAACTGTTTGTACTCAATCCACCCATTTTGCTATTTTTAGGTTCCTTGAAAACATGAGTAGATGGTTGATATTTTTCGTGGTTCACTATTTAAGCTAGGAAAGTATTGTTTATTCTCTTCTATTTTCAGGTGGCAGGTGATCTCTTGAAGCAGTACCAGGAGAAAATTCGTGGTGGGACATTTGCTGTTACATGGAACTACTTGAGAGAATCAATGAATACATATGTTTCACAGCCGAATCCAGTGACCAGTAGGTGGGAAGGGGAAGACCATTTACGAGATCCTAAATTCCAGTTGGATGCTTTCAGGGTAATCTTTCATTTCTTCTTGAAATACTCGGGGTTTAAAAAAGCGCGCCTTTTTGCGCCTGAGGCGTGATGAGAGGTGAGGCAATGGGGTCATTGCCTCGGGACCCTTGATGCGCAGCCGTTACATAAAGCGTTTGGAGGCGGTGACGCCTTAGAGGAACGCTTTTTACCGCCTCAAGTGCTTTTTGTTCTAAAAATGACATTTAAACTCAAAGGGTTTGAGTGGACTTTTAAACTCTTAAGGGTTTTTTGTTCTAAAAATGACATTTGGACTTTTATTAGTCTAAAAATGACATTTAAGCTCTAAGAGTTTGAATTATGGGTTTTAACAAATTCGTAATCGTTTTGTACTAAGTAAGCGCCTCGCCTACGAGAGGCGTGCGCTTTTGCCTCATCGCCCGGCGCTTCTCGCTTCGGATCCTTAGCTTAACGGACCGCTTCTCGCTTTTTAACACCAAGAATACTCCTTAGCAAGACAATATAGGAATTTTATCATGTTATCTTTTTTTTTTCCATCAAACTTACTATATCCATGGTTTCATTCTAATGCATATGTAAATTTGAATTAAAATCTAATGTATTGACAGGAAACAAAGGTATTTTCTTTTTGGATAGCTAAAAATGCAACTGTAAACTTTTTATTTAAGATATATGAGCATTATATTAATAAGATTAATGTTATCCATCCCAGAAAGTCTGTGTTTGACTTTTACCAGAAAACACTCGACGTTAACTGATTATGATTTAAGTCAACATTGATACATAGTGAAACATTTGCATTTAGAGATAATAAACTAAATTTGCATATGGCATGGTATTAATGGGTTCAGTATCGGACATCTCGGTTGCTTCAAAGTGCTGCTGTCCGACTCCGAAAGCATACAAAGACTCTTGGCAGCTTTGGTGCATGGAATAGATGTTTAAATCATCTTTTGACACTAGCAGAATCCCACATAGAAACCGTCATCCTTGAAAACTTAATTGAAGCGATAAAAAGGTATGTAAATGTTACTTCTTATATTTCTTCTTGATGTTGCTTGTATATTTTTCAGGTGGCAAAATTGGCCAATTGGGTTATGTATTTTCAAGTAACAGTAGACTTCGGGGCGACTTCCAACCCATTTGACCCATTTCCCTGTTCATCTATGTTTTACTCTTGTGACCCGTAGGATATAAAACAAACCCGATTCGACCCGTTGATAAATAAATTGGTCAAAATTGCCACCTCTGCTGCATTTCAGTGCGATGTAATGTTGCTTTATGGTCTTGTCTAATTCAGCTGTCCAGATGCAAATTCTCGAGCTGCTTTAAAGCTTGTTTGTGATCTTTATGCCTTGAATCGCATATGGAACGATATAGGAACTTATCGAAATGTGGACTATGTTGCCCCTAACAAAGCCAAGGTAACTTTAGACGTTACTGTTATTATAAATTACTTAGGTGCGTTTGGATGTGCGTTTTGATTTTTGTAAGAGTCAAATAATCAGTTTTATATAATTACATATTTACGCGTTCTTTGAACCTAGTTATCGAGACTTCCTAAACATCTCTCATACATAAATTCCTTGATTGTAATTTATCTTCATCTATATTAGAACTAAGGGTTAAGTGCATATATTAGCAATATACTTTTCAATTTTTACACATCTAGGTAACTCATTCAATATATTACTAATATGGTGATTCAAGTTTTTTAATTTTTTGAAATATAGGTAAGATTACTGATGATTGCAGGTCGTAACTATAAAATTAACCGACACGTCATCATTATTATCATTATTTTGTGGCAGGGAAGTTTCAGATAGGATATTTGAATTTTAATAAGTAGACATGCTTTATAAAATATATCCAAACACTAAACATCAATCTTCTTTCATCTTGTCTTCCCTAGTGACACTAGCAGATTTCAGCGAGCAATAGCAGATTCTGGCGAGGCAGCAAAGATTTCGATGAGACACAAACATAATCCATATCTATCACTAAAGTGATCCATAATGACCGGTTAGGGTCAGACCGTTGCTCCCATAAATCACATCCACATCTTCTCACGAACAAGATCAAATCGTGAAGATCTTGATACTTTACCCATATGGTGTTTTTTTAACCAGCGTACATTAACTCAGTGTACTATATAGATCTGACATAAAAAAGATCTTGATACTCACACAATTTATATGTACTTTACTCCATTGTGATCAATGTTTACTCGATTAGCAGCTATCACGAAATCAGATGTGAAGATGATGATTGTATCTTAGTTGGATTTTATTTTTTGAAAATGATAACCATTTGGGTTAGTGAAAACAATGAATGAGTCATAGTGATAAAAGCGAATATAATGGTGAAACAAATGATGTTTCTTGAATTTCGGTTTATTAAAAGTCAAATATCCTATCTGAAACTCCCATTTCACAAAATAATGATAATAATGATAAGGTGTCGGTTAATTTTATAGTTACGACCTGCAATCACCGGTAATCTTACCTATATTTCAAAACTTGTGTAAAAATTGAATCACCATATTAGTAATATATTGAATGGGTTACCTAGATGTGTAATTGAAAAGTATATTGTTATTATATGGACTTAACCTTAGAACTAAGCAACCCCTAAAAAAAACTTTATTTATTCTTAATTTTTACAAATTTAAGCAACAAAAGCACATGCTAACATTATCTACTGACTTCAATTCATTACATCTGGTTAAAAAATATCACTTAATTATATTTATAGCTGCACACTCAAATGGTTCAAACAACCCCTTAGAATATATATGGTCCTAGACATGAGAATGAAATGGGCTGTGTTTGATTAATTTGCGCAGGCAATCCACAAGCTGGCGGATTATTTAAGTTTTCAGGTGAAGGACATAGCCAAAGAACTTGTTGATGCATTTGATTTACCTGATCACGTGATAAGGGCACCAATCGGCAGGCAATCACCAGGCGAAGCTTATGCAGAATACACTCAGTATGCTGGCTTCTAGCCAAGAAATAGAAGACAAAGACTGTGCTTAAGTTTGATAATAATAAGAAAAATGTGAGATGTGATATTTTTTTGTTTCATACGTGATTGATGACTACTGATATTTCCACAATATGTTCAATGGCAAATTGCTCTTACAGGTTTCTCTGTCCGTTCACCTACTGCACACCCGCACAGTTTGATCGAAATCATAATTTTTGCTACTGAACCGTATAGGGTCTAAAGATTCTTGTTTTTTTTCTGGGGTATGATCGTTAATAAGCTGATTACATTTAATGATTCTTTCTATGTCGTACATCCTTCACTTGATCACCACCACCGGGAGATCTTACACTGATCTCTAAGCTGTTCACTTTTGGTGGTTTGGTTTGTCCTTTGGCAAAGATTATGACTAAGAATTTGACTATACTTTGATCAACAAAAGTAAAGTCAAAATATAAAACTAAAAGGCTGACAATTTGTTAAGGGTAAGGGTCATGGGTCATGGGTCATGTATCAGGTTGTGTACAATCTTGTTTATTTTAGGTGTTCGGTTGTTTAGTCGGGATCATTCATTATACAAAGTGGTAAGTTCTTCAAGTATCTTTAATCGTTTGAATTTCACGTTTGTGATTCCATAATTTCAGCTTAATTTTTGTTAGTACAAAATTGGTGATGTTGTTAATGGGACGTGGTAGTTTACTCGTGTTTTGCTAATGGGCTCAAATGTTTTGATTTGAGTTAGTTTTTGTAAGAGAGAATGTGATGATTTTATGCACAAAGCAAATGTAAACTGTTAGTCTTATTGTATGGACGGACCACACGATTACACTTCGGCTTAAGAGTAAGATTTCATGTTACAGGTTTCTCTGTGTATTATAGGTGAGCCAAATAATAGGGTTTTCTAATACTTCATATAGTATTCAGAGTGAGATCTTTGTCCGGCAAGAGTTCACGATCTGTTTACTAATCATGTTTTCGAAAATTATATACTAATATCATATATATAATATAATGTATGACCAGTTTTCATATATGATATAACTTATCACATATGATAGAAACCATATCATATATAATTTAACACTGTTATCATATATGATGAAACAATATTATGATATATGATATTTCACGTAAATTTTAACAAGAAGAAAAAAAAACGAATTTTTTTTCTTCGAAAGTATATCATATAGCATATTGGTAGAAAGATAATTAAACGCTCGTCGCGATAATATAATTATTTTTGTTTAATACTTAACGGTTTAAAAGATATTTAAATTATAAAAAATAGGTGAAAAATAAAATATACTTAATATTATCCATTAGGTATAAATAAGATAGATGATAAAGATGAATCCTTCATATCCAATAAAAAGTATGATATCAAAAATAACTTTTCTCATGATTTTATCTTGGGATTATCATTTAATGTAGTAGCAAGGGGTGTTTGGGATTGCGTTTGGAACTAGATTATCTACCTATGAGGTGAGTTCTACATAAAATATGAACCAATAAAAGAAGAAATGAATCAATCTCAACCGTTCATTTTTCTATAAAAAAGAAGAAAGGAATCAATCTCAACCGTTCATTTTTCCATCAAAAAGTAAAAACTCATCTTTCACTTTTTTCTTAAAAACACCATATCTTTCAAACGATAAATCGTTAGATTACGGAAAATACACCATTGTGACGAAAAAATTCTTATCTTTCAGTAGATAGGCACTTTGATATATTTTTGACGATTTTTTATTATTGCGATTTTCGACTATAAAAATCACATGTGATTCTGAAAAATTACTTGTGATTTTTTTTAAAAAAAAATATTTTTTTTTACAGAATAAATAAATAAATTTTATTATTATTTATTGGTGTAATTATTTACATAGTCGAATGTAAACACGTAACAAGTTACGTCACTAGCTTTTTCATATAGTTTCGATGATTTTTTGTTGAAATTTTCGTCAAAAAAAATTACACATAATTTGTAAAATCACTAGTAATTTGTAAAATCAATTCTGATTTGTATTTCTAAAATTCATGTGTGATTCCATATATCGCATGTTGTTTCATAAATTTACATGTGATATTAAAGTAACAAATCACGTGTGATTTCATAAATCCTTAAATTGTAAATGATTTTACAAATTCACGTGTGATTTATAAACTAATAAATCACATGTGATCCGTGAGTGCGGAAATTAAAAAAAATCGTCGAAAGTATATAGAAGTACGTATCATTAAAAAGAAAATTTATCACAAATCACATATGATTTGGTAAAAATCATGTCATCTGACACAAATCACAAGTGTTTGAAAAAATTACTTACGGTTTGGCGAAAAATATGATTTTGGATTTAGTATAAGTAACTTGTTATTCGGATCAGTCACATGTAATTATCATTAAATCACATGTAATTTAAGCAGAATTACATGTGATTAAAATAAATTCATAACTAATTCAAAAGCAAATTTGCTTTATATATTTTACATGAGTCACATATAAAAACACATAGAGAATCACATGTAATTCAAGTAAAATTACATGTAATCAAAACAAAATCACATGTAATTCAGAAGCCAGATTACTTTCTATATTTTATATGAATGACTACAAAATATTTGTATATATTGACAGAATTACATGTGATTCAAACAAAATCACATGTGATTCATCTAAAGTGGGTTTGTTAGAAAAAGTTAAGGTTTCAAAATGTTTGAATCACATGTAATGCAAGCAAAACCACATGTAATTATCATCGAATTACATGTGATTCAATGCAAGCAAAATCACATGTAATTATCATCGAATTACATGTAATTCAAGTAGTCAATTTAATATATAAACAAGATTACATGTGATTAAAAAAATCACATGTGATTCATCTAAAGTGAGTTTGTTAGAAAAAATTAAGGTTTTAGAATGTTTGAATCACATGTAATGCAAGCAAAATCATATGTAATTATCACAGAATCACATGCAATTCAAGCAGAATTACATGTGATTCAAACAAAATCACATGTAATTTAGAAGCCAATTTGTTTTATATATTTTACATAAATGAAAACAGATAATACATAATTAAAAAATCACATGTGATTCATCTAAAGTGGGTTTGTGATGTAGACTAAAAAACAATGTAACAAAGATAAGTAATTGGATTTGTTGATTCAACAAGAATGCCAGAAACAATTCTGCTAATAATCGTTGATTCTGAAGAATGCCCGAAAATTAGGGTAAAACACGGCAACACAACGGCCAGTGGTTTAACTTTTATTAAACTGATAACTGTCTTGCTAGGGTTACAGCAGATTCATTAAATAATGACTGCAAACAAAGAAACACCCTAAAAATCCAACGGGCTGGATTGTAGCCCAATGACAAAGTCCAACTGAAAGTGAAAAAAACATAAATATGCAAAAAACTGATAGTAAAAAGGCTTTTCGGGCCTTGGAAAATCCACAACCAGCTAAAAGATGGTTACAGCATCGTCGGCCTCCTTTTTACGCACGTTTTGACAGGTCACGGGCTGAAAACAGACTTAGGATGCAAAAGTTATGCCCATTTTACTAAACCCCTCTTCGTCACGCGATCTCAGGCCTCCAGAAACAAGTCAGCCCGTTATTCAATACTTGGGCCTCCATCATTCCCCCTGGATAGGAAAAATTCGCCCTCGAATTCTCAACTGTATCATCATCTGAAGAATCACCCTGGTAAGGCAACAAGTGCTTCACATTAAAAACACCAGAACAATGAATATGACTTGGCAACTTCAAACGATAAGCATTTGAGTTCATCTTATCCACAATTTCCACTAGACCAATCTTCTTAGCAAACAACTTATTATATTCACCAACTGGAAAACGATCCTTAGTCAAAACAGCCCACACAAAGTCTCCTACTTCAAAGTCAACATGTCTCCTCTTTTGATCTGCATCCTGCTTGTACTTCGAATTAGCGCAAACCAAGTTGTCACGAACAGATTTATGAACATCATGCAACCCCTCAACAAAATCTTGCACTTTCTTCGGAACAGACCTAGAAATCTGAGGAGTCATAAGATCAAGAGGACCACGTGGCTGAGCAGAATAAACCACCTGGAAAGGACTAAACCCAGTGCTCCGATTAACAGCATGATTATGAGCAAACTCAGCTTGATACAACTTCTAATCCCATGCCTTCACATGATCACCCACCAAACACCTTAACATGTTACCAATGGACCTGTTAACAACTTCAGTTTGCCCATTAGTTTGAGGATGATAAGCACTACTAAAATTGAGTTGAGTATTCACCATCACAAACTACGCCAAAAATGACTCAAAACCTGGTGTCCCGATCAGAAACAATGGAGGAAGGTAAACCATGTAAACGGTACACATCCCTAAAGAAAAGTTGGGCTACATTAACTGCATCTGTTGTCTCCTTGCAAGGAATAAAATGAACCATCTTAGAAAAACGATCAACAACAACAAATATTGAATTATTACCCCTTTAAGTACGAGGTAGCCCCAACACAAAATCCATGCTAATATCAAACCATGGCTGCAAAGGAACTGGCAAAGGCATATAAAATCCTGCATTAGTAGCCGTCCCCTTTGAAACTTGACAAATACGACACCTCTTGACGTAACGATCCACTTCCTTCCTCATAGTAGGCCAAAAATAAGAAGCTTGAACCAACTGTAAAGTGCGATCACGACCAACATGTCCTTCACCATGCAACTCCTTACTAATTTGCAAGCGAAGACTTGAATCAGGAATACAAAGTTTATTCCCTTTGAATAGGAACCCATCATGTATAACAAAGTCTGTTTTCTTCCGGAATGCAAATCCTGCAGAACAACTAAAAAGTATGGATCCACAGTCACCATGTCACGAATGACATCCAGTCCTGGAACATCAACCTGCATGGTTACAAGTAAACCACTTCTCCTGCTTAAGGCATCAGCAGCACGATTAGAAGCACCCATTTTGTGTTTCACCACAAAAGTAAATTTCTCAAGAAAAACCAACCAACGCCCATGCTTATGTGAAACCTTATCTTGAGTACGAATATGCCTTAAGGAATCATGGTCAGTGAACAAAACAAACTCCTTATTAAACAAATATTGGCGCCAATGCTTCACAGCTTGGACCACTGCATAAAACTCCAAGTCATAAATAGAGTACCTCGACTTCGGCCCTGTCAACTTCTCGCTAAAATAGGCAACAGGCCGCCCCCTGACTAAGAACTCCACCACTTGCATCCTTAAAAGCATCAGTATGAAGCTCAAAAACTTTAGAAAAGTCGGGCAATACCAGGATTGGCGTTGTAGTAAGCTTTTCCTTGACAACCTGAAAATCCATCTCTGCTTCCTCTGTCCACACAAATGACTTACCCTTCATACAGTCTGTCAAAGGGGCCATAATGGAACTGAAATTAGGGATAAACCGCCTATAGAAAGAAGCAAGACCATGGAAAATCCGAACTTCAGTAATGGTAGTTGGAGTTGGCCACTCCTGAACAGCTGCTACCTTAGACTCATCCACCTGTATGCCATCACCAGAAACAACATACCCTAAAAACAAAACTTTAGGGGTCATGAACACACACTTCTTCGTGGCTGTATAAAAATTGTCCTTCCGAAGCAAGGTCAAGACCTGCCTCACATGATTGACATGCTCATTATAAGAAGCAATATAAATAAGAATGTCATCAAAATGAACAACCACAAACTTGCCAATAAAAAGCCTGAGCAGTTGATTCATCACACGCATAAATGTGCTTGGTGCGTTTGATAAACCAAAAGGCATGACCAACCACTCATACAACCCTTCACGGGTCTTGAAAGCGGTCTTCCACTCATCACCAGGTCTAAGACGAATCTGGTAATACCACTCTTCAAATCCAACTTCGTGAAAATGGTAGCACTACTAATCTGGTCAAGCAAATCATCAAGGCGATGAATAGGAAACCTGTACCTCACAGTAATCTTGTTGATGGCTCGACTATCAACACACATACGCCATGTACCATCCTTCTTTGGAGTCAATAGGGCAGGAACAACACACGGGCTCATACTCTCACGAACATGACCCTTTGAAACCAGCTCCTCAACCTGCCTGCGCAACTCCTCATGTTCTCCCGGGCTCATCCTATAATGTGGCCTGTTAGGCAACTGTGACCCAGGCTCTAGATCAATATGATGTTTTATGTCACGCAATGGTGGCAAACCATCAGGTAATTCATCAGGGAAAACATCAGAGAATTCTTCAAGTAAAGGGATCATGGCTTCAGGAACTTTATCGTCTTCAGAAACCTCCTTCCCTATTAATACAAAAACATCACCTCCCACCTCCAGCTCGTCTTCGAACTGCGAAAGAGTTAGTAAAGTACCAGTGGGTTTATTAACTACTTCCTTAGGTTTATTTTGCATCAAAGTAATCTTCACACCCCCAAACAGGAAACTATAAGTATTAGTTCTCCCATGGTGAGTTACATCACGGTCATACTCCTAAGGTCTACCCAACAACAAGTGACAAGCATCCATAGGTATCACATCAAACCAAAGATTATCCTTATAAGTTGTTCCTATAGAAAACGGAACTTGGACACGCTTGCAAACAGTTATCTCCCCACCCTTTTTAAGCCACTGTAACTTATAAGGTTTGGGACGATCTTCAGTTTTCAACCCTAATTTCTGGACTGCTCCTTCAGCTATCAAATTATCACAACTACTTGAATCGCATACAAAAGTGCAAACCTTACCCATAATGGTACAAGTTGACTGAAAGATGTTGTGTTTGAGCCAATAATCACCATCAGCTTTAGGTGTTAAGCAGGAGCGCCTTACCACCAAATTCACCCCCACATCTCCAGACACATACTCCTCCTCATACTTAGGTTCTACATCATAAACTGCGTCTCCCACGTAGTCATCACAAGCCACATCATCATCTTCCTCAGGTTCAATAAATAACTGCCTCTTACCAGCCTTCTTACACTCCGACTGTCGATGACCAGGTTCACCACAGTTAAAGCACTTGAACCTACCACTGCCAGTCGCTTTCGGAACTGGTCCAGTATTCTCACCAACTACTTTAGCCTGACTTGGGAAAAAACGGGATGCCGCATTACCCGAACCAGAAGCACCTGTTATTGTAGGAGAAGAAGAACTCCCTACTCTTCGGTTCTGCTTCTCAAAAGTCAGTACACGTTGATACGCTTCAGAAAGTGTCATCGGATCAAACATGTTAACAGAATCCATGATCTGGACTCTTAAACCACCAATGTATCGAGATACAAGCTGATCTTCTGTCTCTTGAACGTCATTCCTTGCAATTAGTTGGTAAAATTCGGTCGTGTAATCTTCAACAGATTTGGACCACTGTTTCAGATTCTGTAACCGCTGGTACATCATTCGCTGGTAGTTATTAGGAATAAAATTATCCCTCATGACTTTCTTCATCTTCTGCCAACTCGTGATCTTTGACTTCCCAACTCTGTTCCTCGTCAGTTTCAATTGTTGCCACCACGCGGATGCCCGACCACGTAACTTGGTAGTCATCAACGAAACCCTTTTGTTTTCTAGAACTTCTTTGAATTCAAATACTTCTTCAACAGCAACAAGCCAATCAATAAACTCATCAGGCTTTCAAGTGTCCCCATTAAACTCGGGAATATTAACCCTCGTTCGAGTCTCCCAATGCCTATCATTATTCCCACTGCGATCTCTCATTCGTCGCCCTACTGATTGTTCATCATCAGACAAACCATCACCAAACGGATTTTCTTCCAGATCTGCATCTTCGTCCTCATGACGGCGATTACGAGGCCTCCTATTGCTCATCAAAGTGTTCATCTGGTCGGTCAATTGATCAAACATTTGATCGAATCGCTCCTCCATTCTGTCCATCATACGGTGCTCAAATTCCTGTTCATTCACATCGTGAATAGGCCTAGTTCTCCTTAGAGGCATCTTGATCAGGAACTTTGGCTCTGATACCAACTGATGTAGACTAAAAAACAATGTAACAAAGATAAGTAATTGGATCTGTTGATTCAACAAGAATGCCAGAAACAATTCTGCTAATAATCGTTGATTCTGAAGAATGCCTGAAAATTAGGGTAAAACATGACAACACAACGACCAGCGGTTTAACTTTTATTAAACTGATAACTATCTTGCTAGGGTTACAGCAGATTCATTAAATAATGACTGCAAACAAAGAAAAACCCTAAAAATCCAACGGGCTGGACCGTAGCCCAATGACAAAGTCCAACTGAAAGTGAAAAAAAACATAAATATGCAAAAAAAACTAATAGTAAAAAGGCTTTTCGGGCCTTGGAAAATCCACAACCAGCTAAAAGATGGTTACAGCATCGTCGACCTCCTTTTTACGCACGTTTTGACAGGTCACGGGCTGAAAACGGACTTAGGATGCAAACGTTATGCCCATTTTACTAAACCCCTCTTCGTCACGCGATCTCGGGCCTCCAGAAACAAGTCAGCCTGTTCTTCAATACTTGGGCCTCCATCTGTTTGTTAGAAAAAGTTAAGGTTTCGGAATGCTTGAATCACATGTAATGCAAGCAAAATCACATGTAATTATCACCGAATCACATGTAATTCAGAAGCCAATTTATTTTACATATATTTTTTTGGGTAAAGAGGACTCCACCCCGGTAAAATGAACATATTTTATATTAATGGCAACAAACATTTTAATATATTTACAAAATTACATGTGATTCAAACATTTTAATGTAATTTACATAAATCACATGTGATTTTAAAATAATAACGAAAATACTTTTGTCATTTAATAGACGGTTATTTTTATATACTTTTAACGATTTTACAATGTTAAAATTCTCGTCAAAAAAATACACGTGATTTTTACAAATCGCATGTGACGTTACAAATTCAAATGTGATTTTTAAAATAATAAATCAAACATGAGTTCTCGAGAATCACATGTAATTTTTCGATTATCACATGTGATTTTTTTACGAAATTTGTTTTTAAAAAGTTCGCCGAAAATATATAGAAGTGCATATCTATAGAAATATAATTTAATTCCCGTCATGACGGTATAATTATTTTTTCATAACGATTAATGGTTTGAAAGATATTTAATTTTTAAGAAATAGGATGAAAGTGTGTTTTTTTTATTAAATTTAAAAAGATTAATATGAACCATTAGATAGATGTGATTTAAATAGATGATGGAGATTGTTTTTTTTTTTGGATGTATGTTCCTTAGGGAACTTTTGTCACCTACCTATTTCATTTTTAAAATGGAGATAAGCTAAAATTAGTGCTTGGATAATAAAAGAAAAAAAGCAATTATTTGCGTTTAGAAGCTTTCAAAATGGACTTTTGAACAAGTAAGTGAGGAGCTACTTATTTCATTTTCAATATGTAGATAATCTAAAACGAATCTATTTTACGGGATGTTTAGGATTGCTTATTGAAAATAGATTATTTGTTTTGAAATGAATAATCAGATAATCAACAATTAGACAACTGGATTTGATTGTGTTGTTTGAAATCACAATAATTAGATTATCATTTTTTTATTGTTTGGCAAATCAAATTATTTGTTTAGTTAATAAGTAAAATGACTAAGTGAGTGTTTGAGATTGCGTTTGAAACTAGATTATCTACTTATTTCATTTTCAAAATGGAGATAAGCTAAAATGATTGTTTGGATAATAAATGAAAAAAATTGATTATTTGTGTTTATAAGCTTTCAAAATGGAGTTTTGAAAAAATAAGTGAGAAGTTACTCCTATTTATTTCATTTTTAAAATGAAGAAAAGCTAAAATGAGTTTATTTTAGTCATTTTATTTATCAACTAAACAAATAACCTGATTTGCCAAACATTAAAAAAATAGATAATTTGATTATTGTGATTTCAACAACATAATAAAATCCAAATATTATTTCTCAAAATCACGTTTTCCAATTGTTGATTATCTAATTATACATTTTAAAAACGTATAATTTATATAATCTATATGATTTGCACACTCTTTGAATTGATTAACACACTCAAATATATAGTGTCTTGACATATATACCCTTAGATTACTTACATTCATATCTATTCTTATAAAACTATAAATGTTAAGAAATTATACTCTAAAATGTATGATCAATTTAAAGAATACACAAATCAACTCCCCTTCGATAAACAATCCCAAACACCCTTAAATATAAGTATTACTTGTGTATATATAATTGCCTTTAGAATGACTTTCCAAATGATCTCTTTGTATATAGTATGATAAAGTCATAAATAAATCCGTCATTTTTTATCTTGTAGTATCTTTTATGAGAGGTGATTTACACACTCCATAAATTGATTGATATACTCAAAATGTTGTGTGTTTGACTTTCTACCCTTAATATGAGTGTTGAAGTTTGTCTACTCCACTAATGTAAGGGTATAAATGTCCAAAAAAAACATTTTGAGTGTGCCAATCAATTTATGTAGTGTGCAAATCACCTTCATCTTTTATGATTCACTTTTATATCTAAAGCAGCATCTTTTTGACAACAAAAGTGACACTAGTCTCTTTGTTTGCATGAAGAGAATCAGATTAACAAAAAAATATAGTAGTGTTTGTGAGTCATCTTGTCAGATTCCCGACACTTTTTTCATAAAATTATAATCACTCACCTTCATAAAAACTATGCCTTTGATAAAGTATATTAGATTCCCACATATTCATTTCATAAATCTTATACTTTGGATCTTTACAGCTTTTGTGATATATTTTTTCTTTTCCTTTCAAACTCCACTCATGTTGCCTCTAAGTCCCTTTATAATAAGTATACATTTGTGTTCATTTTTCTAACAAACCATTTATAATAAGTATACATTTGTGTTCATTTTTCTAACAAATTCACAAAATGGGTGTCTCAAATTCGAAAGCGGACACATGTGAACCGTTGCGTTTATGCAAAGAAAGAAAAAAGTTTATGAAACAAGCTACTGATTCAAGGTACAATTTAGCAGCTGCTCATGTTGTTTATATGCAATCCCTTCATAACATAGGAATTGCACTACGCAAGTTTGCAGAAACTCAAGTGTCCTTAGATTTATTGAACATACCACAAATTGGCTGCAATGCTGACACTGGTGGTCAAGCGGGCGAATTGGGTTCTTCCCAACCACATTCGCCTAATAATTCAACGTTAAAATACATGAAATCTGGCTGTGCTAATGCAGTAACTGTTAATATTCATCCATCCATGGTTAGTGATAGTAATAAGGTTTACGTAGATGATGTTGAATCATTTCCACCACCACCACCTTTGTCATGGGACTACTTTAATCCGTCTGACCGGAGCTTTAGATTGATGGGTCATGAACGGTTTCGCGTTAACCTTGCTGATCCTGATACAGATATTGATTTAGGAGATTTAAAAGGTTTTGTTACTCCTCCTGTATCAGTGCATAGGGATCAAAATGGGCTTGATTTTGATAATGTGGTTGATAGTGAAGTGAATGAATCACGTTTGATATGCAAAAATCCTCGAATTGAACAATGTGGTTCAGAAGATGGTTGTTTGGCTGTTGAAGAAACAGAGGACCCTTCTGAGTTTATTACTCACAGAGCTAAGGAGCTTCTTTCTTGCATTAAGGACATTGAGGGTCACTTTATCAGAGCTTCAAAATCAGGGAATGAGGTCTTGAGAATGCTTGAGGCGAATAAGATACAGGTTAGCTATACAGAAGCAAAAGGTATATAACGCTTGGTTTAATTTATATGAATGTTAGTAAAAGTTTTACTAGATTAATCATTGTAACAGTTTTGATTTGTTAATTCAAGATGAATGCTTGATTTTAGGTAGCTCAATTGGATCATCTTTGTCACTCCTAACTTGTTTCAGAGGAGACACCACACTCGTTTTGCAAGGTAAGTTTCATAGCTTTACTATCAGTATAATATTTGTTGCTTTTGTTATTAATGTGATGAAACTTATGATCTCGTAATAAGTTTATCCCTTCAGTACATAATAAGTATCTAGATTGGGATTTTGAAGGAGAGAAGCCACTCAAATGATGTGGGTCGGCTGAAATGAGCACTAATAAAATCCTCATAGAATGTGCATCTAAAAAAGAAGGAAGGAAGCAATCTCAACCATTCATTTTTCCATAAAAAAATAAAAACTTATCTTTCATCTTTTTTTTAAAAACATCATATCTTTCAAACGATAAATCGTTAGATTATAAAAAATACACCGTTGCGACGAAAAAATTCTTATCTTTCAGTAGATAGGCACTTTGATATATTTTTGACGATTTTTTATTATTGCGATTTTCGACTATAAAAATCACATGTGATTCGGAAAAATTACTTGTGTTTTTTTATAAAAAAAAATTAATTTTTTACAGAATAAATAAATAACTTTTATTATTATTTATTAGTGTAAGTATTTACATAGTCGAATGTAAACACGTAACAAGTTACGCCACTAGCTTTTTCATATTATTTTTGATGATTTTTTGTTGAAATTTTCGTCAAAAAAAATTACACATAATTTGTAAAATCACTAGTAATTTGTAAAATCAATTGTGATTTATATTTCTAAAATGCATGTGTGATTCCATATATCGCATGTGATTTCATAAATTTACATGTGATATTAAGTAACAAATCACGTGTGATTTCAGAAATCCTTAAATTGTAAATGATTTACAAATTCACGTGTGCTTTATAAAGTAATAAATCATATGTGATTCGTGAGTACGAAAACTATAAAATCGTCGAAAGTATATAGAAGTACGTATCATTAAAAAGAAAATTTATCACAAATCACATGTGATTTGGTAAAAATCATGACACAAATCACAAGTGTTTGAACAAATTACTTACGGTTTTGCGAAAATTATGATTTTAGATTTAGTATAAGTAACTTGTTATTCGGAGCAGTCACATGTAATTATCATTAAATCACATGTAATTTAAGCATAATTACATGTGATTAAAATAAACTTATAACTAATTCAAAAGAAAATTTGCTTTATATATTTTACATGAATCACTTGTAAAAACACATAGAGATTCAAGTAAAATTACATGTGTTCAAAACAAAATCACATGTAATTCAGAAGTCAGTTTACTTTCTATATTTTATATAAATGACAACAAAACATTTTTATATATTGACAGAATCACATGTGATTCAAACAAAATCACATGTGATTCATCTAAAGTGGAATTGTTAGAAGAAGTTCAGGTTTCGAAATGTTTGAATCACATGTAATGCAAGCAAAATCACATGTAATTATCATCGAATTACATGTGATTCAATGTAAGCAAAATCACATGTAATTATTATCGAATTACATGTAATTCAAGAAGACAATTTAATATATTAACAAGATTACATGTGATTAAAAAAATCACATGTGATTCATATAAAGTGGGTTTGTTAGAAGAAGTTAAGGTTTCAGAATACTTGTATCACAAGTAATACAAGCAAAATCATATGTAATTATCACAGAATCGCATGCAATTCAAGCAGAATTATATGTGATTCAAACAAAATCACATGTAATTTAGAAGCCAATTTGTTCTATATATTTTATATAAATGAAAACAGATAATACATAATTAAAAAAATCACATATGATTCATCTAAAGTGGGTTTGTTAGAAAAAGTTAAGGTTTCGAAATGTTTAAATCACATGTAATGCAATCAAAATCATATGTAATTATCACTGAATCACATGCAATTCAAGCAGAATTACATGTGATTCAAACAAAATCACATATAATTTAGAAGTCAATTTGTTTTACATATTTTACATAAATGAAAACAGATAATACATGATTAAAAAAATCACATGTGATTCATCTAATGTGGGTTTGTTAGAAAAATTACGATTTCGGAATGCTTGAATCACATGTAATGCAAGCAAAATCACATGTAATTATCAGCGAATCACATGTAATTCAGAAGCCAATTTGTTTTACATATATTTTTCTTGGGTAAAGGGGACTCCACCCCGGTAAAATGAACATATTTTATATAAATGGCAATAAACATTTTAATATATTGACAAAATTACATGTGATTCAAACATTTTAGTATAATTCACATAAATCACATGTGATTTTAAAGTAATAACGAAAATATGTTTGTCATTTAATAGACGGTTATTTTCATATACTTTTAACGATTTTATAATGTTGAAATTCTTGTCAAAAAAAATACACGTGATTTTCACAAATCGCATGTGACATTACAAATTCAAATGTGATTTTTAAAATAATAAATCAAACATGAGTTTTCGAGAATCACATATAATTTTTCGAGAATCACATGTGATTTTTTTTACGAAAATTTTTAAAAAAAGTTCGCCGAAAGTATATAGAAGTGCATATCTATAGAAAGATAATTTAATTCCCGTCGTGACGGTATAATTATTTTTTCATAACGATTAACGGTTTGAGAGATATTTAATTTTTAAGAAATAAGATGAAAGGTGTTTTTTTAATTAAATTTAAAAGATTAATATACACAATTGAATGTGATTTAAATGGATGGTGGAGATTTTTTTTTTTTTTTTCTTTTTTGGATGCATGTTCCTTAGGCAACTTTTGTCTAATAGTGAATGGTTTTCATAGTCTACACGTATGACAGCTGAAATGAGTTAATTCTGTTTCCTAACTTGTCTGAATCAGCTTTGACAAATTGGGGACAGCTTTTTTGTCAAGTTTACCATAAGACTAAGCAAGAGCTTTATGCCTTAGTTTTTAAAGGGACACATAGTGAGTATAACTTGTGAAATTGATTAAGAGAATTGGAAACAAAGATACATTGTTACTTTCCTCCTTTAATGCCCCCATCGAGTAACTCATTTTAGGCCTCACTTCATGTAAGCCAAATTTGATTTTTGGTATACCGAGAATAGGGGAGAATGTTGGTGCAAATCTGATTATAACGGATCTGCTATTGATATTTAACTAGTTTTACATGTCTATGTGTGTGTGTGCAGAACCTTCGCAAACTGCAAAAGTCATTACATGGAAGAGATCATTGTCTACACATCTATCATTGTCACCTCAACCGGACACACAATCAAATGATGATAGCGGGAATAATTTCATAGAAGACTTTTGTATGATTTCAGGAAGCCATTCTTCAACTCTTGACAGATTGTATGCTTGGGAAAGGAAACTCTATGATGAAGTGAAGGTACAGTGTATCTTTGGCTTAATCATAAGGCTTGTAATACAGTTTCATCATTTATAATAACAAAAAAGGTTGATACGAATTGTTTTATGTTTATATTCTGCAGGCGAGTGAATGTATTAGAAAAGAATATGATAGAAAGTGTGATGAACTTAGACACCAATTCGCAAAGGATTTAAAGCCTCGTTTGATTGATAAAACTCGAGCTGTTACTAAAGATTTGCATTCACGTATGACGGTTGCATTGCATACGGTTAACTCCATATCTAAACGGATTGAGGAAATAAGGGACGAAGAGTTACAACCGCAGCTTGTAGAACTCATTCAAGGGTAAGCATAAATTCTATATCGTATGGGGTGCACATAAGTAATCGTTTTTTGGAAGTAAAGCGACTTTAACCTTATATATCATCTCATAATGATGAAACGAAAATTGAAAGTAAAATGTGATTAAATCATGCAGATTACTCAGGATGTGGAAGTCAATGCTGGAATGCCACCATACTCAATACATCACAATCTCATTAGCTCGTCATTCCGATATTTCAAGAACCAAAAGTCAACCCAGTGAAACCAAGAACCCAATTTGGGCGGAGTTGCTGCATGAGATAGAATACTTTGGTTCAAGTTTTTCAGATTTGGTCAAATGCTGTACTTTATATGTGGAATCAATCAACAGTTGGCTCCAAAACTGTATTATTCTACCTAAGGAACGGGCCAAAGGCAGGCGCACTTTCTGTCCTCTGAGAGCTGTGGCCCCACCAATATTTGTTATTTGTCGGGATTGGTCAGCTGGGATTAAAAATCTGCCTTCTCAGAAACTAAGCGACGCCATTAAAGACTTGTTATCAAATGCCCGTCTCCTTTCTGATGTAAAAAATGGACAGGAGATGAAGAATGATGATGTTTTGGGGTTGAATTTAAGCACAATTCATTCAAGTTTAACTAAGGTTCTTGATCGTTTGACTAAATTCTCTGAAGATTCATTGAAGATGTACGAAGATATAAAACATAATAGCGAGACTGCTGGAAATGTGTACTCGAATTATAGACCACCACCAAGACCTTTTAGCATATGAATATCTCTATCTTTGTTTTGGCGGTTGTTCTTAAGATGTGATCAATCAGAAACTTGTGTCAAAACAATTGCATCACAACTATAGTCAATGGTTTAAAAGATCTTGCTCTTAGAGCACACACGGTATGGTTCAGCCGTCGTGCTCGTGTCGTGAGCAAAAAGTGATGCCACATCACTTTTTACTCTCACGACACCAAAACTCCCCACGATGGCTCAACCCCTCTCTGGTTAACACGAGAATTCTCGTGTCGTCGTCACCCACCACCTTTTTTTTTCAACAATTAATTAACATAAACTTAAAATTTTCATTAATAAAAAAAAATACAATTACTGATAGAAAAAAAACAACACGAAATTAAAAAACTTAAAAAAAATTACCGAATAAAAAAAACACGAATACGAAAAAAAACCTAAAAATTAAAATATTTTGCACGCGCCTCGTCTTTGAGCTTCTCGATCCCCGCCACGTCTTGTGGACTTAATCCGGTAGTGTCGTATCGAAAGATTTGCAAATCCTCGTTCCTTTTTTGAAGTGCAACCACTTCTAGTCTAGCCGCCACCTCTCGGTCCAATCGTTCCTTTTTAGTTTCACGATCGGATAACATTTTTTGTTGTAGCATATCCACCAATTGTTCTTTTTGAGACCCCGAAGTGGCGGATGAGCTTGTCGAGCGTTGAACCTTGGCCTTTCTTGGAGCACCGGATGGACGAGGGATCTCATCGTCATTTAAAAGATCCGGATCTTGATCGGCTATCTTCCCTCGTGCCCGGCGTGTTCGAGTTGAATCGGGATTTTTCCATTTATACTTGTCTTTCAAAACAAGCCAAGCACTTTTGTGTGGAAACTCCTTGTTCCCGTTTTCATCTCGATACAAACTCATCACACGATCCATCAAATCGTCTTGATTTTCGCCACTCAAAAGTTTAGCGTTTTCATAAAATGAATTAAACCTATGAACCTCGCGGTTCAAATTCGTCCACTTCCCGGTTGTGTAGCCGCAGCCACGACTTTGTTCTTTGGGGTTTTTTTTTAGCAACACTTTTCTTCCTCGGACCTTTCTTCGGTTGTGCATCGACTTGTTCTTCGGGTTCTTCGGGTTCATTGTTTTGTTCGGGTTCTTGTGTTTCTTGTGAAGAGTGTTGAGGAAAGGTTTGGAATTGTTGTGATTGTTGGAAGATTTGTGATTGTTGGGATTGTTGGAACCACATATTAAATTGCTCGGGTGTACAATTAAGAAACGGGTTTTGTTGTTGTGGGAAGTTAGTGAACGGATTTGGGAGTTGATTATAGTTGGTGAATGTTCTTGAAGTGCTAGATGTTGCGGATGAGGGAGTATTCGGGTTAGACGAAGAAGACGAATTCGGTAGTTGAGTAGAAGGAATTTGATTTTGAGGATCGGAAAAGTAATTGTTTAACCATTGATTCGGGTATTGGTTTGGATTAGGATTTTGACTCATGGTGGATAGAAAAAATATAGAAATTAGATGTAGAATAAGGTGTGATTTGTGGGTAAATTGAGGTGGGATTTATAGGTAAAAAAGATAAAAAAATGGGGGGTTTTTTCCCCTTCCAACGGTCAAAAAGTGTTAAAAAAAATTCCGTTACCCCCCACAGTAACATTTTCAAATTTTCAAAAAAAAAAAGTAAAAAAAAATCCCATAACGCCACCCATGGCGCGAGCCACGGTGTGGTTGACTGCGCCATGGGGTCGCGCCATGGCCCATGGCGTCGGCTGGTAGTAGCCAGCCCAAACTCGACGACGCGAGCCACGGTGTGGTTGGCGCCGCCGTGGCCTCGCGCCGTAGTGGCCAGCCCACTGACCAGCTACCATACCGTGTCCTCTAAAAAGAGAAGAAAACAAGTTATACGGGAATTCAATCATTCGAAGAATTTTCGGGTCTTCGGCTAAGATCTGCTACATAATACGGGATTCTTATTTTATACCATAAAGTCAACTGTCTTTGTATCTTAATGCAATTTCACGTCGTTGATAATCCGTAGTATTTTAACATTAACATGATGCAAACAAACTGATTATTTTGACTTCTCTACAACATATATATCTACTTGTTAGATGATGGGTCAAAACTCAAAAGGGTGCAACTCTAAACATGTCCTCACATTTTACAATCAAACCCCGAGTGATGTTCTCAACTACATTTTCCTCCATCTTGAAGATGCAAATAAAGGTGTAGATGAAGAGTTGGTTTATTGTACAAACTTGTATTTTCATGAAAACTAAGGGACTGATCTGGGCCATCCAAAACCTTAGATCAGATCTTATAATAAAAAACACAGAGGGACTAAAGTTGACAACTTGTAAAAGAAAGCACAGGGGCTAAAAGTGAAAATACGTCATAATTCTTCTTTACCCCCAAATTCCACCGCAGACATAATATTTCTCTCTCTAAATCAAACACTAACCAAAATCTACGCAAATTAACTGTGAAAATCACGAAAATAAACACCGATCCTTGAAAAAAAACCATTCAAAAAGAATCGATTCATAACACCGAAAAGGTGATAATTTAGAAAGTGGGGTTCTGATTGATGATGATAAGGTGTTTGATGAAATTCCCGAAAGAAATGATGTGAAATCTAATGAGATAATGCACTTCATCATGAGAGAGGAGATATTGGTGGATGTCGAGATAGCAGATATCATAATGAGACATTTAGACATTCAGTCATTAATGGAGATGGAGGCATCGATAAAGGTGAATTCATGTTAAAAAAAAAAGATAAAGGTGAATTCAAAGTAGGGGTTAAGATATTGCTCAATTCGCGTAACTTGCATAAGCACTCATCGGAAAGCAACGGAGTAAGAAACTTCATGATAAAAGTTAATTTTTGTAATCATATTTATCAAACAAACTTCTCTAGTTAGATTATTTTTATAATCTACTTGTTTGTGCAGTTAAAGGACATATACCATCGGGCAGAAGCAAAGGCGAAGGCTATTGAAAATATTAAAGCAAGAATATTACTATACGTGCGAATCTTTATCCTTATGGCCTTGGCTGAGCCTCTGGTAGAAAGTGTTAGAAAGTTTACAAAATATGCAGATATATAGCCTTTTTACGTATCATTCATCTTAGTCCCGTTGGCTACAAACACTAGAACAGCTATCGCAACGATACTAGCTGCAAAGCAGAAGAGGCTTCATACAACACCTTTAACTTTCGAGCTACATCACCACTGTGAAGAACAGAAGAGTCATCCATGGTCTTCCAATTCCCCTTTCTGGTTCCACTACTAACATCACAAAAGAACAAGTATTTGGTCATGACTCAGAACACAAAGACCGCCACAAAAATAACTCAGTGTCATCAATGGTGGTTTTTGTCCTGTTTGACCCTAGGGAGGCCCGTGATGCTGCTGATGTGGAGGGTATGATAGGTGGAAAATCGTTTTCCAGTATATTTGTGGTGGTTTTATTAGACATCATCAAGTATGTGACTTACTCTTGCATGCTTCTCCTGAAGAGAGCTAGTCATCTAGTAACAGCATAATAAAGTATGGAGGTTTTGTAGATAGACTAGGTCTTTGGTTACATGGGAATGGAATGTGTTGTACTTCTGAATCTAATGGTGTCCTTTCTTGTTAACAAACTGATCTTGGAAATATATACAGTATATTTTCTTTTTCGCCGTTTTGTATACTTGAGTAATTGTATTTATAGGAAAAAAAATCTTATTTTATATCTAAATATAAATAACAATTTAAATATTATGACTTATATCTATAAATACTTATATCTAGATATTAATACTTTATATTTAGATATAAATACTTTATATCTAGATATAAATACGTTATATCTAAAAGTAAATACTTTATATCCAGATATACTTTATATCTAGATATAAAAGAACAGTATTTATATCTATTAATACTTTATATCTGGATATAAATTGACAGTTGATCTCGTATAAAATGACCGTTGATCTGTTATTTATATCTAGATATAAATTTTAATTTATAAAATGACTTACTTTATATCTAGATATAAATAACAAATTGCATCAAATTTTATATGATCTTATAAATTTTCATTTTTATATCTAGATATAAATACTAATTTAAAAACTGTGATTTGTATATATCTGGATAGAAATAGCAATTTATATCTACAAAGACTTTATATATGAGAACTCGTATTTCTCATGATAATTAAATTATTATTTTATTCGTACTTCTCGATTTTACAATGTTTTACTTGTTCCTCTTTTCTTTTCATACGTAAATTCTGAGTTCTCGATAATTTTAATTAAATTATATTTTAATTATATTTCTGATCATTGATAATAATATATTCAGATATAAAAAAAATTATTTTTATTTTTATTTACTGTAGTAATCCGAAATTTAAAATCAACATTTAGACCGAGCTCTAATTCTATTCCTAATATCCGGAAAATATTTATTACCCGACTTTTAAATGTCATGTTCATTCTATAAAGAATATGAAATTCTTGACTAACTGGAAAGGTTTTAAGTCTTTAACGTATTGGGTACGTGGCAATAAATATTTATTGTCAAGTTTACGTTCGTCATCGACTCTGACCATTTTAATTATGACATAGAATTATTTTCTATTGTCGTCATTTTAATTTTTCATTTGACGAGCATTCTTCGTAAATTTTCGATAATCTTTCAAGTGTCATTCGTTTATTTGATGCGTTGACGTTTGTTAAATAATAATCCCTCATTTATATATCGAAATATAAATGTTATCCGAATGTCGAAGTTTTTATTTTGTATTGAGCGTTTATTTTTCGTATTTGACGAGTATCTTTTAATTCACGGTAACTTTCAAAATATCGGGCTCTGATAATACCGAGTTTTAACAACTTGCGAAGAAAACTTGATATAATCTTGTCCCACATGTCTTACAAAAAATAAATAACAATCTTGATGACACGTATCTAAACAATGATAGGTGTCTTGCATCTTGCATATTCCCTTTGTAAAAGTTGTCATCCTACTACTAAACGTTTCTTGTCTTAAAATCATGATATGATATTTTAAATAGTATCAATCACTCATGTTCGAATGTGTACTGCTATATTTGCCATCAGTATATGGAAATATGCAAAAATATGCATCACTCCTAAAAAGTATAAGATATTTTCATAATACAAAATAAACATGAGCAGTGATTGGTGTTTCGCAAAAATTATAGTTTGTCGCTCTTTTGTTCGAGTTCCGAGTTCGTTTTCGCGTTTGGCTTTCCATCGGATTATTTTAATCAGTCTTTGTGTTGTGGTCGGTGTTCGTACTCTATTTCGATGTTGATCGCATTAGGTCCTCGTGTTGCTTTGAGGTAATCTTTAAACCATGAGTTATCATATGTTATTCCTAATTAATATTTAGGCATTTTTAACTAAATATTACATGTCATGTATAAACATTTACAATATATGACTAAATATCAATATGGTCAAATCTTTCGTCAAGTTTCATGATGGTTTTGGAAGCAGTCTATTATAATGTATCATAAATATTGTTTTGGTAGTAAACTACATATAAAAAAAATATACATACCTTAGTGTCATTCTCATTTTGTTAATAGTTTTAAATAAAAGCTGATCTAGAATTTTAAATCTCTACCAAATAAATTTACATGTTTCTACTAATGTAAAAAAACTTATTTAAACAATTACCATATAGTCACTAGCATATTGACTAAAAGAATACGCTGTTGTTGTTAAGTTGCAATTTACATCATGTTAAAATAATTTAGTTTTATATATATTGATTAAGAATATAGTATTAAATCAGCCCTTATTGTAATAATAAGTAACGTATTTCGACGTGTCAAAATGGGTGAAGTGTCTAGTTATCGTTGTCTTTTGTCCGCGTCTATCCTTTAGGTTTTTTAAGTATTTGTTTTACATATCTTATGTCGCCGTAAGATGCTCACGGCTTCCCCTCTTATCCTATTTCACAGTTTCACTCCTGTCACTATATCTTGATCATTTTCCTCGTTTGATATCCTTATTACTAAGGTGAGTTCATAGCCCCTTTTATTACTTATACATTGTTTCTAAACGCGGGGTGAGATTTTACATGGTGGAACACATTCATTTAAAACTGTATGCTATCCAGAACTTGTATGCTATCCAGAACTTGTAGGCTATCCAGAACTTGTATGCTTTCTAGAACTTGATGATTTCCAACAGATTTCCATTATTATTATTGCTTTTAGTCAATAGCCCTTAAGTTTCCTCTCATGATCATGAACCGTTAATTTACTTGTGTTGCTAAGCGCGAATGTTATGAGTGGATCCATCGGGACTGACAATCCCCGTCCCATGTTGCGGTTGTTTAACGATTGACGCATTACATTTGTTTTGTTACTTGAGTATTTAGGCTGAATACTCACTAGAGGAACTTACATTGAGTTAAGCTTCGGTTCATGAACTAAATAGCAATAATAATGATTTCGGACTATGGTTATCGTACGTAACCATTTTCTCTATTTCTTATTTTACAAATGAATGCTTGTGTTCCACACCTTTACTGCTAAACCTATGAATATCACTCAACTTTATGTTGACTATTTTACATGTTTAATCTCAGGTATTATTACTTAGCTTTGCTTGGATGGGAGCCCACAGGATATTATCGCAGCTTGGAGATTTCTGTGTATATTAAACTTTTGTTTTAAAAACTGTCAGAAAGTTTATCATATTGATAACTATATGTGATAAATTATGATGAAATAATAAATTTTTCCGCATATAAAACTCTGGAACCTTTGTTTAAAAACTATGATCTTTTATGATGTAATGTAAATGTTTTATTACGTCAACTTTGTGTCAACAGTAATTCATTGTTTCTTGTACCATGACGTGGAACCCCCTTGTTGCCTAGTTGTTCCTTTGCCTGATTATGGGGGTCTCACATTATATCTAGATATATAACAATTTAAAAATACTTATATCGATAAATACTTTATATTTAGATATAAATACTTTATATCTAGATATAAATACTTATATCTAGATATAAAACAAGTATATCTAGATATACAACAAGTATATCTGGATATAGAACAAGAATACCTTAATTGTATAGGAGAGTGTAATTAAACAAGTAACAGTGTAACAGTGTTTTATGTTTATATCTAGATATAAAACAAGAATCCCTTACTTGTTTATATCCAAATATAAAACAAATAGGTTTTTTATATCTTGATATAAAACAAATAGTCTGTTTATATCTAGATATAAAACAAGTATATCTAGATATAACACAAATATTCTGTTTATATCTAGATAGAAAACAAGGAGGTTTAGATATAAAACAAGTATATATCTAGATATAAAATAAATAATTTGTTAATATCTAGATATAAAACAAGGAGGTTTAGATTTTATAGAAAAACAAGTTTAACTTACTTGTTTATATCTAGAAATAAAAAAATAAGCTTTTTATATCTAGATATTAAACTAGAAGATTTAGAGATTGGATAAGAACAAGTTTACTTTTTATATCTAGATATTAAACAAGTATATCTAGATATAAAACAAGTATATCTAGATATACAACAAGTATATTTAGATATAGAACAAGAATACCTTAATTGTATAGGAGAGTGTAATTAAACAAGTAACAGTATAACAATGGTTTATATCTAGATATAACCAGGATGTTTATATCTAGATATAAAACAAGAATTCCTTACTTGTTTATATCCAAATATAAAACAAATAGGTTTTTTATATCTTGATATAAAACAAATAGGCTGTTTATATCTAGATATAAAACAAGTATGTCTAGATATAACACAGATATTCTGTTTATATCTAGTATAAAACAAGGAGGTTTATATATAAAACAAGTATATCAAGATATAAAACAAATAATCTGTTTATATCTAGATATAAAACAAGGAGGTTTAGATTTTACAAAAAACAAGTTTACCTTACTTGTTTATATCTAGATATAAAAAAATAAGCTTTTTATATCTAGATATTAAACTATAAGATTTAGAGATTAGAGAAGAACAAGTTTACTTTTTTATATTTAGATATAAAACAAGCATATCTAGATATACAAGAAGTATATCTAGATATAGAACAAGAATACCTTAATTATATAGGAGAGTGTAATTAAACAAGTAACAGTGTAACTGTGTTTTATCTAAATATAACCAGGATGTTTATATCTAGATATAAAACTAGAATTCCTTACTTGTTTATATCCAAATATTAAACAAATAGGTTTTTTATATCTTGAAATAAAACAAATAGGCTGTTTATATATAGATATAAAACAAGTATATCTAGATATAAAACAAATAAGTTGTTTACATCTAGATATAAAACAAGGAGGTTTAGATATAAAACAAGTATATCTAGATATAAAAAAATAATCTGTTTATATCTAGATATAAAACAAACAAAAAAATAAGTTTACCTTACGTGTTTATATCTAGATATAAAAAAAGCTTTTTATATCTAGATATTAAACTAGGAGATTTAGATATTGGAGAAAAAAATCTTACTTTTTTTATATCTAGATATAAAACAAGTATATCTAGATATAAAACAAATATATCTAAATATACAACAAGTATATCTAGATATAGAACAAGAATACCTTAATTGTATAGGAGAGTGTCATTAAACAAGTAACAGTCTAACAGTGTTTTATATCTAGATATAACCAGGATGTTTATATCTAGATATAAAACAAGAATTCTTTACTTGTTTATATCCAATATAAAACAAATAGGTTTTTAATATCTTGATATAAAACAAATAGGCTGTTTATATCTAGATATAAACAAGTATATCTAGATATAACACAAATATTCTGTTTATATCTAGATATAAATCAAGGAGGTTTATATATAAATGAAGTATATCTAGATATAAACAAATAATCTGTTTATATCTACATATAAAACAAGGAGGTTTAGATTTTACACAAGTTTACCTTACTTCTTTATATCTAGATATAAAAATAAGCTTTTTATATCTAGATATTAAACTAGGAGATTTAGAGATTGGAGAAGAATAAGTTTACTTGTTTATATCAAGATATAAAACAAGTATATCTAGATATAAAACAGGTATATCTAGATATACAACAAGTATATCTAGATATAGAAGAATACCTTAATTGTTTAGGAGAGTGTAATTAAACAAGTAATAGTGTAACAGTGTTTTATATCTGGATATAACCAGCATGTTTATATCTAGATATAAAACAAGAAATCCTTACTTGTTTATATCCAAATATTAACCAAATAGATTTTTTATATCTTGAGATAAAACAAATAGGCTGATTATATCTAGATATAAAACAAGTATATCTAGATATTAAACAAACAGGCTGTTTATATCTAGATATAAGACAAGGAGGTTTAGATATAAAACAAGTATATCTAGATATAAAACAAGTAATCTGTTTATATCTAGATATAAAGCAAGGAGGTTTAGATTTTATAGAAAAACAAGTTTACCTTACTTGTTTATATCTAGATATAAAAAAATAAGCTTTTTATATCTAGATATTAAACTAGGAGATTTAGAAATTAGAGTAGAACAAGTTTACTTGTTTATATCTAGATATAAAACAAGGAAATTTAGATTTTAATAAACACAAAGTTTACATTACTTGTGTATATCTAGAAATAAAACATGTATATCTAGATATAAAACAAGTATATCGAGATATAAAACAAGTATATCTAGATATACAAGTATATCTAGATATAAAAAAATACCTTAATTGTATAAAAGAGGGTAATTAAACAAATAGGTTTTTTATATCTTATATAAAACAAATAGGTTGTTTATATCTAAATCTATAATAAGTATATCTATATATAAAACAAGTATATCTATATATAAAACAAGTATATCAAGATATAAAACAAAAAATATATTAAAAAAAACTTCAATATGAATATAAGTACACATATAAAAAAACAAATTCGCAATACATGCGTTTTAGTCCAGTTTAAACATACAATCATCAGAAACGTATGAAAAAAAGTTACAAAAATAAAATAAAAATCACACTTGGATTGGATCAGATGCTCTTTCCAGTACTCCAAATACCTCATGGCTTCATCATATAGCTTCATCCTTTTGCATACTGATAGACAGTTGGAAAACTGATTCCACTGGCGTATGCCTCAGCTGAATAACTATAGCGCTTTGCCAACAAGAAACACTCTGCTGCTGCATCAGGCCGTTCATACTTATCTAAATATATTTCTGCTGCATCTCTATAGTACTTTGCTAGCAAGAAACACTCTACAGCTGCATCAGGCCATCCACACTTGTCCAAGTATATTTGTGTTGCAAAAAAGGTGAAGTTGAACTATTACAATCAATGGTGATTGAGCTGTGGATACTCACAGCTGATCAATAGCACAAATGTCCAGATTATAATATTTTTTACCTTAATTACTGTCAAGTAAGAATTTTAGCATACATTTCCTTCTGTTTTAATAATTTAAGAAATGTAACAACTTCGCTGATAAATGATGTTTAATTGCAACTTTCAATACTCTTTTCTTAATGGTGTAAAGTTCTCATAATTATCAATTCCAGTTTCCCAAAAGATTGTACCAAACTCTATTTAGAATAGAATGAACTGCCATGTATGATGGATCGTAGGAAAAAAGTTACCAGCTCTTTTATAATTTCCCCACCGGTCATCACTCCGGTTTCCGGTTCAACCGGTCGAACTGGTTTTTAAAACATTAAGTAAAACAACATAAAACAAGAGCATAGCTCAGACATCAAACATCAAAAGCCGTCCACTGGTTGCGAGCCTTAAAATTGTGGCCTCAAAACTGCAATTGCCACACCTATTCTCATACTGCTGTACAATCTTGCTGTACAATCTACAAAATGTTAATTGTAGTATTCTTTAAGCATGAGTGTTTTAATAGCAATTAGAAAGCAACAGGGGATGTACCTGTAGACAAATATCCGGAAAGAAATTATAGATGAGTCCCTGGTGCATCTCTCATGCTAATATTCAGGTAGTTGCACATCGTTCTTCGTCCAACTCCTGCATTTACCTTTGTCATCATTACCACAAATTCCCCATAATCAATCATCCCATCCTGTATCACAACATAAATCCGTCATTCTTTCATTCACCCAAATCAGCCATATTGTACAAAGTTCGGACTCGCGTTATCTTGATCTTCTTATTTGATGATATCTTCTACAAGAAAATCAGCCATATTGTGATCAGCACAAGCTTGTTGGAGTTCATCAACCGTTATATAACCACTTTCCATCTTTGTCAAAATACTGGAGCGCAGCCACTAGGTGCTCCTCTCTTCCCAATTTATTCAGGTGAATCGCAGCAGCAACAAATTCACCATAATCAATTGTTCTGCTGTTGTCCACATCAGCCTAAAATCCAAATGACAGGTCAACCATGAACAACTTGACACATGTATCTATATATAAATAAGTGTATGCATACAAGCAACTTATTTATAATGATAATGACATATAGAACATACATTTGCTACCATCAAAAACCTAGCGCGGCGGCGGCGGCTGTAGTGGTAGGTGGCGGAAAAGATGAATTATTATGACGACCAACTAAACTTATGCTAAGCAGCTTTAAAGTGGCCTATTGAATCTAAATCACAGCTTATCAAACTAGAATTGACACGATGGAGTCAAAAACAGAATAGATGACAACTAATGAACTAATTCCATGTAACACCATTCTCTAAAGGTAACTAATCCACTTACAATAAATCCACAAATTATATAGACTGATCTTAATATTCTATGAACTCCTAGTCTAGCTGATTTGACTTGTATTCGCATATCCTAAGGTTAACTAACAGTGAACTCAAATTCAAACTGAATTCGACCTTCTATAACTGCTAATCAAAATTCCAGCAAGCAAACTCATACTAAACGCAAATTTAAACACTAGAGGGCTTATTCCAAACACCGGCTACAATCTGAAACAACTAATGTCAAAGTAACAGAACCTAAGGGCGTGTTTAGTTGTGGAAAAAATTAATATTTTTCTGTTTCCAAATTTCTAGAAAAGAGGGGAGTTTTCTTTTTCTAGAAAAGAGTTGAAAATTTAGAAAAGGGTAATATGGGATTTTCCAATTTTCTATATAAATTTGGAAAAATGAAAATTTTGGAATTTTAGAAAATTTTCGAAAAATGATGCTACTAAACAGATTTTCTGTTTTTAAGTTTTCAAATGAAATTTTTTCTAGAAAAATGAGAAAATTTTCACCAACTAAACAGGGCCTAAAGTTGTGATGAATTGAACTACCCTACACTTACAAGCTTATACTAATCAAACTTCCAAGTAACAGCTAGCTATCTCACACTACAAAGTACACTACGATTACTCAGTCAGAAGATTACACTAAGTACTAAAAATATAAAACGAGACGACTTGCTCATCCCGTCCTAGTCCGTTGATGGCGAAAGCTTTACTAACTGAATGCTTCTGAATATGAATAATCTCATGAAATCACATTAAACCAAAACTTGACTCATATCCATCCAACGAATAGGCTGCAAACAGTGTATCTAAAAAGCTTTCCATCCAACCTGCCCTCTGTTGTCGATACTACTGAATTTGGATCTATACTACTTTCTGAAAAAAGAGCCTCCAACAGCTTGTACCAAATCCAAAGAAACATAAGCTGATTGCATCATCAAATCTAAACAGACTGTCTGAAAAGTATGAATGAACAACAATCCAGTTCACCAGCTCGTATCAAAAGCTTTACCAGCTGATATCTAACTTTTACTCAGGATTCGTAGAAAGTGAGAATTGAACTGTAATGCTTGTACTAAAATTAATAAACTGATGAGAATATATCTAAGAACTGTAGAGGAACTTATTTAAAAGCTGTGTAAAAACCCATAAGCTCTTTGACTTATAAGTGCTAAAAAAACTCAGAAAGTTGAAAACCTTTTGAAACATGTAATCAGTATTATGTAACAAGCTAACAGCTTATTATATCAAATCGCCCAAACAGTACTGAATTGGAAACCTTGACAAAACTTTTATTCTACTTGCAATCTCAACTATTTCTACTGAAATCTATCAGAAAACAATCTAAAATCTGAACTAGCGATGATGAGCTTATTCCATCTTATAATACAGAGATCTTTGGGAAATGATGAAAATGACGGTGGTGAGATGGCGGTGGTAACAGTGGTTGGTGGCAACAGTGGTTGGTGGTAACGGTGGTTGGTGGTAGCGGTGGTTGGTGGTTGGTGGTTGGTGGTTGGTGGTGGGTTTAAGGGATACTGAAGAGATAGATGTAGAGAGAAGAAGGGATAGAAAGGACCGTGTAATGTATATATTATATAAAGAGTTAAATTTTAGATTAATCAGTTAAATCTTAGATTATTCTTGAGCGTCAGATCAAATTTAAATAGAAGGTCTAGATTTGTCCATTAATTTCTAAGAAAAAACAAGTTTGCAAAATAACTTTTGCCGTAGATGAAAAGCGCAACGCCAAATTTGTTTATATGAAAAAAAGTTAGACGAGAACACATAGGAGTTGATCAGTTTAAAAATCCTAAGATTATTAAATGCATGAATTTACGGTTAAATTTAAACTTTCTAATTAACTAATATACGTCATGAATCATGAATATTTAGTACGAATTATATGTATATTAATTAATTATCATAAGTATTACGTACGTAAACATGATTATAAATGTACGATAAGTATACACGTATAATACTTAAGGTTTACAAGATATAAAACACGAACATTTAACGAAGAAAAATGAAAGAATTGTTATGTGTGTGTGTAGGCCGACGTCCAAAACAAGCAAGAAAGGGCCAAAAGCCAAACCCAGTAACTAAATCCTTATCTACATAAAATAAGGATATCAAAAATACATAATCACAGAGAATTAAAACCTTAAAACACTTTTCTCTTCCTCCTTGTTCTCTCTTAGCCGTGGCAACACAACAAAACCACACAGAATATCGTTTTGATTTTTGTTTTGACACGGTAACGTGTTCGTGATCATTCCCTTTTATCACACGCAATTGGTATCACTCAAATCCTTCTTGTTTTTATTTAATTTATATATGAACATTAAAAATAATGCAAGAACATGTAACTAAATCATATATCTAGCAAGTTTAAAAATAAAAACATGATTTGGGTGTTCGGTTGTCTCGATCGCAGCCCAACCGAGACCATTAGGGTATCCGTGGTGTCGCGTGACCAACAGTCGCAACCCCAATGGGGGTCAGCGTTGGATATGAACCACCAGCCGTAAGCCATGGCTGGCGGTGGTGGTCTTGTGGTTGACAGCCACAAGGACCAAGACCCACGGTGGGGTTCTTGGCCCAAGCGGTGGGGAACCGAGGCCCATGGTGGGGCTCGATGGGTACTAGATGCAATCAGGGGGAACCCCAGCTTTAGCTGGGGGTCGTTTGGTTCGAGCACAACAGCAAGCCGAGAGCCATTGGCTCTCGATGAGGTGTTTGTGGCTCAGACGAGTCACGACAGCGAGGCCGCAGCCCCCGGGCTTTGGTGCTCGGTTGTCGGGTCTCAGGATGGGGCTCGGGAACTTGACATTTTTCATTTACACGTAATTAAACTGACATGTAAAAATAGATTATGTTATGTTTAATTAATTAATTTTATTAATTAATTTTGGTTTAATTAAAATAAACTTAGGTTATGTTTATTTAAATAAGGTTATGATATAACATGTATGTACATTTATTTAAATAAACTTATGATATAATTATTAATAATTTAATTATTCATGAACATTGTTGATACAAAAGTTGGATGGATCGAGCTTGACCCGAATTAGGCTTAATTCGGGGTCTTGTGGACTCCGGCTCTTTCACCAAGTGAAACTTGTTCAAAGGACCATGCACACTAAACAGACACCGTTAGGCTTACCGTGGGTTTGTGACCCACGATTAGACTCCGCTGTGAGACTAAGTAATCGATTTGAGTATATTAGGGTTCAGGGCATTGTATGTATCGTACCTTTGTGGAACCATGGGGGTTCCTTTGATACTCGAGAGAGTCCAGGATGGGCTCCCTGTTCTTGCGGCCTAAGGAAGAAATAATGATTCAAAATAGATTGATCCTTCTCACATAACTGAGGTAAGTACATATCCTCTTCCCTTAGGCGAATATAATCATAAGATAGATTATATTCTTGTCTGATACCGTCGCAGCGCGACAAGAACACGGTTAAGTAATGAACCGTATGTGCTACAGCGACTTACCGGGCCTCCTGGGCTTTGTACACATCGCATAAGCATTAATCCATTCTTGATGGATACGGGTAGTACCCGTGAGTCGGACTATCCAGCCCGACTAGGGACTATACGTCATCATGTCCCCCTAGTCTAGTGGTCGCAGGTACAAATCGTGGCTACTAGACTAGTGAACTCCTAAGTCTCCCTCGCAGACATCCCGTAGAAAAAGAAATTCGAGTAAAATACTAATGAAATGAGTTTGAATTTTCCCACACATATGTATCCACGTCAGACTCCACTAGTACAAACTTCCTTTGGAAACCGGGAAAGGCATTAACCACGTCATAAGGGCCAACCAACAAACACCGTAGGATTAACCGACTCGTTGGACACATGTCACATGATCCCGTGTGTCAAAAGTGTATATAAATGCAGTGTGACAAACCTTCAACCTTCTTCTTTATCATTTCAAAAAACCTTCCACCATTGTTGAAAATAGCAAGAAATAATCACCGCAACGGAATAAATCGTCCAATCCATACCCAACCGAAGCACTGGTAAAAGGAAAAAATGGTGGCACAACTATTGGATGTGACGTCCCGTATATCAGAACAAGAACTTTCCAGCTTTGCCACCAAGTATCATATATCTGCAGACCTCCACCCGACTGTGCCAGATCCACAAGCACACATAGGGAGCTTCCCTGCTGGAAAAATTGGTGTATATACCAGGTTTTTTGAGTTTTCTAACAACCACATACCCCTAAGCCGTTTTTTGATTGACGTGCTAAGCTACTACAACATACACCTCTCACAGCTTCACTTTATTGGCGCCGCGAAGATCTCAAATTTTGAGATAAACTGCTTACTGAAGAACATTGACCCAACCATAAATCTGTTCTGTGCCTTCTATCAACCCTCCTGGATAAACGGGTGGATATCCTTCACGAAACGCCCCGGTCAATTAAAATGTTATAAGGTGAAGATAGATTCTCTCAAAAGATGGAGTGACATATTTTTCTGGGTAGACAAGGTTGTATTCTCGTTCGACTATGATTTCATTACTCCCGAGAATATGATGAAAGATGACCGCCCTACCCCTGGTACGTACAACAAAGCAGATGCACAGAAAATTAATGCCGACCGGATACCAATGCAAGATTACCCAGAGGCGCTACTATATGCATTAGGGCTGAGTCATACTTCAACTCTTCCTGTAAACCACCTTCCTCAATACTTTGATGACTTTGATCATGGTAAGAAATCCTGTTTTATAAAGATTTAAAATTCAAATGTGTTATGCGTATGTACTCATATGCTCCTCACACTTTTGTAGAGCTAACTTATACGCAGCTTGTGAAGCGCGAGCATCCGTGCGCTGTGACCATGCGCGCTCGACCCTTCACACCATTCGAGCTATCTAATGGATGACGCGTTGGTCAACGCACCGTAGCACTGGAGTTTCCCTCTCCAACAACTAGTGGAGGTACAGAGAAGACAGTCACACTAAATGCCACTCCCATTCGGAGTGTGCCGTGCATAATAGAGTCTTCGTCAGAAGAAGTAGACCTGGGAAGTAAGGAAGACCATGGTCTTGAGGAGAACTCGCGTGCTGGTCTCTCAGAAGAGACCATACCTGTTCCTAGCTACAAAAGGTTACCGTGCTCCCCAATAGATCAAATTCTTAAAAGGAGCAGGACACGGCAGACCAGACCGGGCGACGATATTACTGCATGAGGCTTGCTTTCAAGGCCACACGAAAATACACATGTTCGAAGGTATATCGCAATTCCGCCCCTTACTTTTTTGTAAACAAAAAATCATCCTGCTAACACTTGCATGATATAAAATTGGCAGCCCATGCATTGTAGCTACCCAAGCTGCCACTAGCATCTCGAAGTCTGAAAAATTCCTTCCTTCATAGAGGTGCACACGCTCATGCGCACTGGATAGCACGGCTGCATGTGAGGACTTCCACCAACATCTAACTCCTCCCGGCCGTGCCCAACTTTTGCACAAAATGTACGATGAAATACTTATGAGAGAGTTGGACACAGTCGTGTCGCAGGAAGTAACATTAGCCTCTCATATCAAAAAGAAGGTGTCATATCTGTCTGAGCGTCTGGCATAACTGAATATGAAAATCAACCAAGCGGCAGAACAAAAAGACCACGAGCTTGTATGCGCCAAGGTTGAACTCGCACGTCTGCGCGCTGTGTGCAGTATAAATGCCGAATCCATTCAATATTTAGAGGATGAGAAGGCATCATTATCTGAATTTATAAGTCGAGAGCGCTGCCTTCGCGCGGGGCAAGAGGAGGAAAACCGTTGGGCCATGTTCAAGCTAAAGGAGGGTATGAGGGCCCTTACTTCAAATTGTGGTAATTTTGTTGCCAACTGTCACAAAGATATGGCTAAGAAGGCAGAAATTCCGAAGTACATGAGTAGCGATTTTTATGAGGAGCTATATTCGCACCTAACAGCAGTGCGTGCTGAAAACCAATGGTTAATTAAGCACGGTCTTCCGCTAGCTGCCAAAGGTGCCGTGGAGCTATCCAACCTGAATAATGCGGTCAAAGAGATTTTCGATGCTGCCTAACTATTAAGACAAAGCCTCGCCATGGAGCGCGCCTTCAAAGATAATTTATTGATAGGACCTTTGGAGGGTAGTGAAATATACTCTAGGTATGCACAAGAGATCTTTGACGCCGCGTTCCATAGATTAAAAGACTTCCCGCTGCCAATCATAGATGTTATTGAAAAAGATCAAGATCAACCGATAAGCATGATCATGGAAGGACTTACTCAGGCGAGTCATTTTCTAGAAGAAGCAGAGGAAGATCCCCATGGCATGGCCGAGCCAGATATCTCCCAACTACAATTTCCTGTCTATGCTGCTGGTGTACCAAAGATGGTTTCGCTTAAGGTTAAGTTGAAACAACATGCTAATCGCGTGGCAAAGAAAAATAAGTCTTCCACTGCAAACGTTGTCATTGGCTTAGGTTTGGCGCACCCCCATCAATCCGATGGTGTACCGGTTAGTCTGCCTTCCATTGATGTATATCAAATACGCGTATTGCAGTATATGAAGGAGGCGTGGGCACAACATCGCGCGTCACTGAACCCATCACATCGCAGGTTAAAGAGGTCGCTGTCAACGAGCGATCTTCTATAGAAGGCATTTTTCCTTACTATATGCTTTGTTGTAACCATGTACATTAATTTGTAAATTAAGAACTTGTATAATGTTTATAGCGACCTACGCGTTTGTAAGCACATAGCGTCCTGCGCTATGTTTATGTTTATATATATATATATATATATATATATATATATATATATATATATATATATATATATATATATATATATATATATATATATATATATATATATATATATATATATATATATATATATATATATATATATATATATCTTTACATTATATATAATATATATATATCTTTACATTATATATAAGAGGAGAGATATGCCACATAAGCATGTTGTTAATCCACCTCATCATTATTTAATAAGGAAATAATTTTTTAATAAAAGGAACTTATATTTTAGTATTTTACCGAAAAACCTTATTCACAAACCCTAACACGTCTCTTTTCTCCAGAAAAAAGAACACGGCATAACACATGTAAAGAAAAGGGTACGCCTCGATCTGAAAAAAAGAAAAGAAAAAATGGGTACGCCTCCTTCCCCTCAAACCTATGAATCTGTATTCTATTTATTTTTTTTATAAAATATCATATATGCATGTGTTGTTTCTTTTTTTGTTTTACAGGTTAGTCAATACTCAGGTTAGTTTTAGTTTCCTATGCTTATGTCTGATATGATATTGTAAAAACTGAATATTTGTATCATTATATTTTTTATTTGACTGATAAAAACTTTTTGATGTTTATGATTCGCCAGATCAAGGCTTTCAAAAACCCAGAATCCAACCACTGAAATCCGTACGCCCAACATGAAAATCCCTTCATCTGCTATTAAATTTCTGTGAGTTTTCATATTAGACATCATCATTCGTTATTAGACATCATCAAATAAAGGTAACAACGTTTTAGATCCAGTTTTTTAAAGGCTGCCTATTAGATGGAAAACGATTTCAGGATTTGTTTTACTTAATGCCTATATATCTGCTCAATATTATAATTTCACTTCCCTATTGTTTTTTGTTTTGGAATCTTCTTTGATGTTCTCATATGTCTGTTTTACTTTAGTAATTTTATTAGTTATTTTCTCTAATCAGGTCATTCATCCATACGATGCTCAAGCGAACAGTGAGTTGAGCTTCAATGTTTACTTGATAGTTGACCAGGTATTGTTCTATATTTAATCTATCATCACCAATTAAATATCATAGTACTTCCATTACAACATTCTGTATTTTAGGTTTGTTTTTTGTTAATCAAGTTGCAACCTTATTCAAACCAAATGAAAAGCAGGTTCAAATTTCATTTGTTTAGTATTGTGTTTGGATCTGAAACTTATATATATGTTACTTATTTGCAATATATTTTTTTGGTTTTTTGTTTTTCTTTATATTGATATATTGGCAGGCAAATCCGTATCTCCAAGCCAATGCATTGGAGACAGTGGTGTTAATGCAAGTGATGCCTAAAAACATTATTAGTGTTAACTAATCTTTCTTAGTTTTGATCACAACAAACCATACAACACATTTAGTGTAAAACACAAAATGAATTATTTAACTAACACTATCATCAAGGTAATAATCATATCACTAACCTTTCTTAATCATACTTAGTGATCATCAAAATGATTATCCTTAAAACTAACTTTTGTTAATATGACAAAAGACTTTCTAATAAACTTTCTTTTTTAGAAAATGTTTTATTAAAATGGAAAATGAAGATTTGAAAATGGCATATTCCAAATGCTGTTAGAATATCCTTTGAAGGTTTCAAATACCTCAGATATTCCCACCCCACTAAAAGACAAAAAACGGAGCGGAGTCTAGTGGCGGTACCTTAAGTACCTACGCGGTACCTTAGCGATATGGTACCGCGGGGTGAGATAAGGTACCGCGCACAGCTAGCCGTTATAGATCCGTTATACTTTGTCTCCTTTAAATAGTGGGTCAAATCTCATTTTCCAGCAAGCCTCTTGGATGTTTTTCTCAGCCCTCTTTCTATTTTCTATAGCAAAATCATTAGTAAATGATCACTTAAATTGTTAAGGATGTTTACATATGATTATCCTCTTGATCCCCTCCTTTACCTTGTCCAATGAGAAGATCACTCACTCACTAGTGTTGTGATAAAGATGAATCTATGAGCTAGTCATATTCATCATGATACCCTTTTTTGATTTAGGTCAATCCATTGTATTTATGAATACTTGGACTAGTTGTGTTCATCCAAGTTATTTGTGGATACTTAGATTTGTTGTGTACATCCATTGCATATGTGTTTGCTTGGATTTGTGTTGTGTAAATCCAAGCTACATGTGTGTACTTGGATAAGTCTAGTTGAGTTGTAATAGATTTGTTTAGGAGTTCTCACTAAACTATAAAGTGATGTGGTTGTGTCTTGTGAGTTCTCACTAAACTTAAAAGTGATTAGTAGTTGTGTTGTGTGAAGTTCTCACTTAGCTTCAAAGTGAAGAGTCGTGAAGATTGGTTCTACCTTTCGATTAGAACTCGACATCTAGCCTTGTGTCGTAAAATGGTGAAGTAGGCAACGTCGTGAAGATTGGTTCTACCTTAAGATTAGAACCCGACATCTAGCCTTGTGTCGTTAAATTGTGAAGTAGGCAACGTCGTGTAGATTGGTCCTAGCTAAAGATTAGGTCTCGACATTTAGCTTAGTGTCGGAAAATAATGTAAGCAACGATGTAAGGTTTTCTCCGCCGAGAAGGGAGCTTGTGGATATAGTGGAAATCTCGAGTAGGTGTACTCGAGGAGTGGAGTAGAAACGAGGATAGAGCCTCGTTGTCGAACCACTATAAATCTTGGTGTCTTCCCACTAGGTTGTCTCTTTCCTTACTCTTTACTTATTTCATTATCATTATACTTACCTATTATCTTTGCTAGAGCATTTGAATTAAACCTAATCATTATGCAACTTAGTCTCAAGTAAAAGATAGTTTTGATACAAACCAAATTGAAAGTAATTTTAATTTGGTCACTAATCGAAGAGAAACTATTCAACCCCCCTTCTAGTTTCTACAATTGGTATCAGAGCGATGGTCACTCAAGATCTTTGAAGTATATTGTACTTTGAAACTTGGATCGATCCATTGTCTCCTCAAATTAGAAGGTCTAGTTGTACTAAAGTTTCTCTTTGGTCAACACTATGTTTTCTTTGAAAATAGGTCTTTTAATTGATAATATTGCATCCCACTTAAGATTAGTAGCCTTTATGCATTTTAGATATACTCTTGAAATGTATCTACTAGTTTGCATCTTGCTTTGTGTAGGTACTCATGAAGATCAATCACTTAATTGGTTGTGGATTGAGTTACTTGCACTTGTAGAAGACTCATCTTCATTGATCTTTAACATCTTTGAATGATGATACCAAGATGATTGGGAATGATACTAGTCCTTGAAGACTTAGTACTCATCATAGTCATTGATTGGGCATAACACTTATTCCTTCATGGATTTCTCTTTGTGGCCAAGGTACGCTTTCGTTCTTCCACACGCCCTTTGATCATTCTTTTGATCATTACTTGACAATGTGCTTGTTCTCGGCATCCTTGCCTTGACATTTATTTATGGTTTGTGCTTCTTTTCCTTTATCCTCTCAAACCTTCATTGCTTGGATACTTGACTCACTATGGTGATGTAGAGTGAGTTAGTAGAAGCTTAAAGTATCAAGCATGATTTCCATGGTTTGCACCCATATGGTTAGTAGGCCCTTTGCGGGAGAGAAAGTGAATTAATACCTTGCTCATATTTTGGTTTAAACTAAGACTATTATTGAAAGTGATCTTAGTCTATACTTGAATAATTGCTTTGTGCTCATTCATTACCAAAGCCGTTTAACGTTTCGCCGGAAAGGCACGTCTTAAACCACTATATATGACACAAGCTCTTCGTTACAACTATTTGAAGATTGTCATTAATCCCTTGAGCATTGGTCCTAGTCTTGATTCACTTCCCTTGACTTCTCTCCACTTAGTCGTTTTGCTACGAGTAGTCGTTTGTCTGTTTCGGTTCTTTTCGATCTTGATTTAACTCGTAATCCTTCGTTAAGGCATATTGCTTAGTGTTATGATGATCCAATGATATTCTAAAAGGCTCATGATTTAATCTTAAGTATTTTAGAAAAACTTGATTTTAAAAATTTGGCGTTTTTCATAGATAAAAACCTGCCTCTATAGGCGGTTCCTTATCTCTGCGGCTCAAACCCGCGGTTCCTTATCGATAAGGTACCGCGGGCAGTAAGTTTTGCCAGAGCGCCAGTTTGAGTTTTTTATTCTTTTTCAAACCAAACTCTCTCTCTCCCAAAAACTCACAGCCGACGGGTTTCTTATTTTCCACCATTGTTGAAGCTTCCAAAACCTTCAATCACTCAAATTAATTGATTCCAAGTTGTGGGTTTCACTCATCCTTCATCTAACATCAATTAATTGTAAGTATTTTCTTTCAATTTCATCTATTTTGTTCTAGGGTTCATCCTTTCATAATTGGGGATTTTTAAAAATTGAAATTGAATTAAAACCTTAATAGGAATGTGGGTTGACATGGTTATTTTACTATGATTCCTTAGGTTGATATTCATTAAGATTTCACTAAAACCCACTTGTAGAACAAATCTGAATTTAGGCTAAATGATTTTGGTTGAAAGATGGATTTGAGATGAACCCATGAACAAGTAGGTAATGACATTGTTAATGCTTACCTAAAAACCTTGTTTTGAAAAACCAATGTTCTAATCCATTGTTGATCTAGCATAGATCATGTGTTCTTGGTTAATGATGGAATAGACACATTGTGAACATGAGAATGATATGGATTCAATCCTTTGTTTGTCAAGTAATTGATATAACACATTCTCATATTCTTTGTTTGTTGATCTTAATTTTTCATATGAGTGATTGGAAGATATTTTCGTGTTTAGGTACTTGTCATGTCTTCAAGATATCAAAAAGATCACGAACGAACACGAGCATACATGCCCTCTTACCCTCATTTGATTCACTCTCACAAAAACTCGTCTAAGTCTCTTGAACAACCTTGTTTCCATGAAGGACGCATCGTTTGTTCCAATTTCGCTAATGAGTTTATTCACTTCATGTTTAAGTCTATTGGGTTTGATTGTCTTCTTGATATTGATGAGACAATATTTCCTTCGTTTCTTATGGAGTTCTTTAGCTCATTCACATTGATAAGCATCAATAATGGTTTGTCTATACGATTTTCCATTATGGGGAAAATCATTATTTACACTCTTGAAGAATTCGGTGATATTCTTGGAGTGCCATCTAATGGTCAATGTCGATTCACCGATGCTTGGAGTTTAGACTCTTTAGAATTGGCCCCTATTGATGCTCATTATGTGATCGTGCTTCCAACTCCTTCGGATATCATTCATACCATTTCTAAACCTCGTGAGCATCCTATTCATGGTAAATTTCAAGGAGCTGTTCGAACTCTCTCTCCTTGGGAATTACTATCTAGTGATATTAATGATTTCATGACTCCTTGGGCCGAAATCATTAGGGAAAATGCAATGTGTCTCGATGGGAATCGGGATTTAGTACCCGCTTGCCTTGCGCACATGTTGTATTGTGTTTCCACCACAACTCCTTACAATCTCGCATTTTTCATGGCTAGAAGAATTAGGCTTGCTCTTCTTGAGTCTAAGTCAAGTCTTCCCTATGGAATGCTTCTTTCTCGTCTTCTTAGAAGAGTCCTTATTGACTTTCCGTCTCTTCTATCTTCTCCTTATCACTCCGTTGATCGTGTCATGTCTCCCATTCAAGGGAACATTTCACCCGAGATCAATGTGAACTCGTGTCAAGTCAAAAATACTTCTCAAGAAGATTCTTCTAGTAACCCTCCCTCAAATTTCAATAACTTCATGTCCTCTTCAATCGCCATCTTGTCCTCCCATGAAGTTGATTCCGACTATCAATTTTATCTCAATCATCTTCTTCGAGAACGCCTCAGAAGTGAATCAAGGAATTAGATGTTATGCTCATGGTGACTTGCAACACTCATCCAGGATGATTTCATGTCTTTATTCTCTTCATTTGGTTATGTATTAACTTATGCTTGGATTATTATTTACTTTGATCCTAAATGTTGCTTATGCAATGATGTTTGTGTTTTACATAGCTTTGTGCATGCCTTATGATAGTTAGCTTATTAGATTATGATCTGTAGTTAACTTTGGCTTGTGAAACTTTTGGGAAAAATATGGGTTTATCAAAATCTGGGATAGGATATTTTTGAAAACCCTCTGGTCGCGGTTCCATATCGACCCGCGGTTCCTTATCGATAAGGTACCGCCAGTCCTAGATAAGGAACCGCAGGTCACTGTGCACGACAGCATCTTTGCTTTACACTGTTTTCTTAAATTTGTGTAAACCTTGCATGATTTTCAGTAATAAACTGCACATTTCCTAAACTAGGTTACCTAAATTCATTATTCACCTAAAATGATTTTAACCCATTACTAGTTTGGATCATCTCCTCACCCATTTAAACCCACCTTGTTTTCCATGTTCTTCACACATCAAACATACTTCCCTAAACCTTAAACCACCCTAATCAATCATGGTGTGTACCAAAACCTCAAACACTTCCAAGACCTCCACCCCAAGAAAAACACTCAAAATAAGGATTAAGGTAGCTAAACCTAACTCCTCACCTTTCCACACACCTAAGAATGAGATGGCTCCTATCCTCATTTCTTCATCACCTTCCCCACCTCTTGCACCATGCAAGACATCATCCACCCATGGTACTAACCACTCCATTGGTTCTACCTCCTTTTCATTCAACTCAAGAATGAATGAGCTCTCTTCACCCTTCACTCCAAGTGCACCCTTGGAAGTGACCACACAACCCCAACCAATCCAAAGCATTCCTTTTGTGAATGACTTTGATGACACGTTGGTGACTTCACCATTTACCCCTCACAACTCACCCATTTCACCAACCTTGGAGAATTTACCTCCACACTCACCCATTTCCCCTTTAGGGAACATGCCTCCACTTTCACCCACATCACCCTTGGAGAACTTGCCTCCTCCGCCTCCACCCAACTCAAACATCCCAATTTTGGGTGTTCCACTTTCCCTCCTTTTGGGTGATCCACACTATGGGTTTCAACAAACTCATGGGCCTAGTTGTCCATGTTGTCTTTACAAACACTACATCATCCATAACCTAAGGATGGACATGTATGGGCTACATAGGAGGTTGCAAGAGTTCTTGCTTGCCTTGTTCTCCATGCCTCCTCCTAGGAGATGAATGATGGAGTCTTTCTAATAAGAGTTTTCAAAACCAAGCCAACGAAAACTACTTATCTAGATTTAATGTTAAGCTAGCTATGTATTAGTTAGTTTTATTTGTCTTTGTACTTGCTTCCTTAATGAATGTTTCATGTTGTTGACTTATGGATTTAGCTTTGTGTGTTTCTATCCTTTTGTGCACACTAATCAACTTTAATTTGAAATTAAAATTGAACCTAAATCTATCACAACCCCTAAACTTGACTAAAATTGGTTCAAAATGATATCTAAATTATTTTGTCACCCTTTGTCAAGACATTCTTTGTGAATGTGTTGCTTTATGCAACCCTAGCATATTTTGGTGCTAATAGAGGTAAAATTCCAAGATTTGCAACTTTTTGAAAAAGTCTTAGTTTTTCCCAAAACCCAGGAAAAACATGGTTTCAAGTCCACTGGACGCGGTTCCTTAAAGCCCCGCGGTTCCATAGCAATATCGAACCGCCGGTCCCTATAAGGTACCGCGGACAGTAAGTGGCTTTTGACGAATTTTTGGTCAAAACTTTTAAAACCCCATTCCCTGTCAAGATTCATTGTTTACTCAAATTGACTAAACATTCCTTGACACTACACATTTTGTATTCAAACTCTTACCTTGTTTACATTTTACTTATACCCCAACCTTGAGATTTCATTCTCACACCCTCCCAACCTTGAGAATTCATTCTCACACAACCTTGAGATTTCATTCTCACACCTTCCCAACCTTGAGAATTTATTCTCACATAACCTTGAGATATCATTCTCACACTCTCACAATGCCTAACTCTTACATTCCTAACCTTGACATTTCTTTGTCACAACCCCACTCACCCAAAGCTTCCTCATCCAAGCTTTCAAAGAAACCGAAAATCTCGGTTCGACCTATTTGGGTTAAGAAGAATGAACCATCTACGTCCAAACCACCCAAAAACCCTACCTTCTCTCCAATCAAGTATTGGAATGAGACTTATACCATAAACCCCATCACCGGAGCAAAAGAAAATGTTCCCCCACCACCACAATCCTTCAATACCCCTCAACTCAATGACCTTTCAACCTTCCCAAACCTCACAAGGCATTGTGAAAACACTCCCAAACCCATTACCCCACCACCACCAAACCCTAAGTTTGATGCCATACCCCCATCAAACGATTTTGTGTTGCATCATGGATCCTCGTGTGATTGTTGCCGATTTCAACAAATTGAACTTGCTCATGTGTATGAGAAGTTAAATTTTATTGAATTCCTCCTCACTCGACCTCCTATTCAAGTTTTCATTCCGGTGGACAAAACTTCGAATGATGCATCGTCGTCTTTTTAGTCTTTTATTTTTTTTGCAATCTTGGAAAATATCACTTTTAGACTAGCTTATGCTTAGTGGTTTATTTTCCATATCTATTGCTTTTAGATACTCATATTGTGTGTATGACTATCTTCTTTGTTGTGCCTTTTCTTTTTCTTTTATGTAACCTTTGTGTTATTTGTGTGCTATTTCATTAGTTCTATTTTTGAGTTGATCTTGGTTAATCTTTACAATTGCTTATGGGTGATTCCATCAATTCTAAGATTTAACCCATTGACAAGCTTATCATCTTCATTGGATTGAAGTTTGATTTTATCAATTACCTCTTTGGACATACTTAGCAAAATACTTGCTTCTAATTTGAGATTTCTTCTCTTTCTCCCTCTCAAGTTACTTAGTAGGTAGTGATCATATATACATTGGTGTTTCTTTCCTTTCTACTAACCTTTGTGTAGCATGTCACCTTAGCTTACAAACTTGGTGCCCCAAGCAAGGGGGAGCAACCACCAAGGGGGAGCTACTAGCAAAGTTTGATGTTCTTCAAAGACTTGTGCTAACCTTTTTGCTACGACAAAGGGGGAGAAATGATAGTCATAAACTAGTTAATAATTCCATACTTTGTGTTTCTACGTAAATGAGTTTATCGTTTGTCGTAATCAAAAAGGGGGAGATTGTTAATGCAAGTGATGCCTAAAAACATAATTAGTGTTAACTAATCTTTCTTAGTTTTGATCACAACAAACCATACAACACATTTAGTGTAAAACACAAAATGAATTATTTAACTAACACTATCATCAAGGTAATAATCATATCACTTTTTTTTTTTTTTGAACGGCAATGATACTTAGTGATCATGAAAATGATTATCCTTAAAACTCACTTTTGTTAATATGACAAAAGACTTTTTAATAAACTTTCTTTTTTAGAAAATGTTTTATTAAAATGGAAAATGAAAATTTGAAAATGGCATATTCCAAATGCTGTTAGAATATCCTTTGAAGGTTTCAAATACCTCAGATATTCCCACCCCACTAAAAGACAAAAAACGGAGCGGAGTCTAGTGGCGGTACCTTAAGTACCTACGCGGTACCTTAGCGATATGGTACCGCGGGGTGAGATAAGGTACCGCACACAGCTAGCCGTTATAGATCCGTTATACTTTGTCTCCTTTAAATAGTGGGTCAAATCTCATTTTCCAGCAAGCCTCTTGGACGTTTTTCTCAGCCCTCTTTCTATTTTCTATAGCATAATCATTAGTAAATGATCACTTAAATTGTTAAGGATGTTTACATATTATTATCCTCTTGATCCCCTCCTTTACCTTGTCCAATGAGAAGATCACTCACTCACTAGTGTTGTGATAAAGATGAATCTATGAGCTAGTCATATTCATCATGATACCCTTTTTTGTTTTAGGTCAATCCAATGTATTTATGAATACTTGGACTAGTTGTGTTCATCCAAGTTGTTTGTGGATACTTGGATTTGTTGTGTACATCCATTGCATATGTGTTTGCTTGGATTTGTGTTGTGTAAATCCAAGCTACGTGTGTGTACATGGATAAGTCTAGTTGAGTTGTAATAGATTTGTTTAGGAGTTCTCACTAAACTATAAAGTGATGTGGTTGTGTCTTGTGAGTTCTTACTAAACTTAAAAGTGATTAGTAGTTGTGTTGTGTGAAGTTCTCACTTAGCTTCAAAGTGAAGAGTCGTGAAGATTGGTTCTACCTTTCGATTAGAACTCGACATCTAGCCTTGTGTCGTAAAATGGTGAAGTAGGCAACGTCGTGAAGATTGGTTCTACCTTAAGATTAGAACCCGACATCTAGCCTTGTGTCGTTAAATTGTGAAGTAGGCAACGTCGTGTAGATTGGTCCTAGCTAAAGATTAGGTCTCGACATTTAGCTTAGTGTCGGAAAATAATGTAAGCAACGATGTAAGGTTTTCTCCGCCGAGAAGGGAGCTTGTGGATATAGTGGAAATCTCGAGTAGGTGTACTCGAAGAGTGGAGGAGAAACGAGGATAGAGCCTCGTTGTCGAACCACTATAAATCTTGGTGTCTTCCCACTAGGTTGTCTCTTTCCTTACTCTTTACTTATTTCATTATCATTATACTTACCTATTATCTTTGCTAGTGCATTTGAATTAAACCTAATCATTATGCAACTTAGTCTCAAGTAAAAGATAGTTTTGATACAAACCAAATTGAAAGTAATTTTAATTTGGTCACCAATCGAAGAGAAACTATTCAATCCCCCCTTCTAGTTTCTACAAGTGGATCAGACCTTAGAGGGAGCATATAATGAAGATATCATGAGCAAAGAAGCTTCGATTGCGTCATGTAGATAGAGATTTATAACGGAGACTAAATATCGTTGAAGTACTTGGTCTGCTTAAAGAATCCTACAACATCCTGCTATTGTATCTAGCAACATTATGACCTTAACTTTTTACCTTATTGTATATGGGGTGTTTCGACCTATTTATAATATAAAATTAGGCAAATACCAAAGGACGGGCCTTGTGAGAACTGGGCAATAGGCGCATGGTCAATATTTCATAAGGCTAAAATGTGAAAATGGGTGCAGTGTCTGTCACGTGTTTGGTGGCTTAAGAGGCTGGAAAATTTAACAATTTTGAATAAGGCCAGAAAATTGAACACGTGAAGGTAACTTTCAAAGTTCATTATTTCATTTAATTTGTAGAAAATAAATTGTTACTATGGTTATTGATTGAAGGTTATGGGATACTATATTTGCAAAGGAGCAAAGGAGGATGTAGAAAAAGAGGAAGATACCTTGTCTACTATTTCGGTATTTGAGCAATATCAATAGGTTACGTCTATTGTTTCTCATTTTTTGGTTCCAGTCATTGACAAGTAGCTTCATTACCTTAGACGGTTAAAGCATTAACTTTCTCTATTTGATAATTTGATGTTTTTAGGTATATATCTCGTGAATTGGGTCAATTAGAGAAGCGCTTTCACAGGTTAAAGAATAATGTTGTCGAAGCAGCTACGGCGTACGAGAAGATGGTCCATATTCCCTGTCAATGCATGTTATATTAATCTACTGTGTATGGAAAAAGATATGATGTGAGGCAGCTCTATTCATTCTTACCACTATTGTAGCAACAATGGTGAGAGCAAATACGGTTTTTTTTATCTCAGCAAGAAAACAATTCCAAGCTGAGAGTAAGAGGAAAAAATGAGGTATTATGCTTTTATTTGAGTAATAGAAAATGACGGAAAGCAACAGAATTTGTCACACTGTATATATAATGTTTGATGTCCACAGAACAATATATATTTAATTGTGGCTATTTCAGAAAACTACAGAAGTTCAAAACACTCTTCTAATTTAACAGTTTCGGGCGTGATCAAAGATGTAGAAACTAGAAGGGGGGGTTGAATAGTTTCTTATATTTACTTGTTAAAATGTGGTTTCCAAAAATCCTTTTTCAAAAACTTAGGCTTGAGGAAATATGTGAAATCTTCTTATGCACAATATGAGCAATGATAGTGTAACTAAACTAATACTAGCAAAAATATATCCACAAAGAATAAAGAATGATAGTGTAACTAATCTAGTACTAACACATGTATATGCATAAAGAATAAAGAATGTAAAGAGTTAAGGGTAAAGAAAGATCAAACCGAACACCGAGGATTTATAGTGGTTCGACAACGAAGCTCACTCCTCGTTCCTACTCCACTCCTCGAGTACTCCTTACTCGAGAGTTCACTACACAACAAGCTCCTTATGGTGGAGAAAACCGTACACGTCGCTTAACCAATTTCCGACTCTAAGCTAAAAGTCGAGCCCTAATCGTAGCTAGGACCAATCTACAAAACTATACTTTGTACATACACAACTTCCAAATAGACACAGCTACTTGGATCTTCACAACTATGACACAACTACAAGTGTATAAAATTAGATCTTCAATGAATCTTTGGTGGTGGACTCAACACTTCACTAGAATAGTGTTCTTCTCTTTGCACTTGGAGAGGAAGGGATGGAAGAACAAGATTCACTTCTTAAACAAGTAATAATCAAACAAATGATCAAAGATTTGAATGATTAAAGAAGGGGTTTGAATCTGGAAATAAATGTGCAAAAGAGGTGAGGTGAAAAGCTGAGAATGGTCCACTATTTATAGGACAAAGGAGCCAACGACTATATCTGCCCGCGGTACCTTATCTTAGCCCGCGGTACCTTATCGCTTAAGGTACCGCCTAGGCGCTAAGGTACCGCCGGACTAGACTCCGCTCCTTTTTGTCCTTTAGTGGTGGAGGTCTTATCTGGGTATAAAAAATATCCTGAAAGGATATTCTTAACCAAATAAGAATATGCCATTTTCAAATTTCAAATAATTAATTTAATAAAACATTTTCTTAAAAATAAAGTTTAATAAAAAAACTTGTCACATTTAATAAAGAGTGAGTTTTAAGAAAAGATTAAATCACTTGATCACTTGATTAAGGTTAGTACTTGTTTATCCATACCTTAAGTGAAAATGGGTAAAATGAAAAATACTTGAACTCAAGAATTCGTTTTTCGTTGTTTTCGTAAATGCTTGTTTTTACATATTGTCGTAATCAAAACTAAGCGAGACCAAAAAATGCAAATAACGTTTTTAGTCATTATTGCATTAACAATCTCCCCCTTTTTGATTCCGACAATACATAAACTCAATCACACAAAAACAAGATTTTCGAAGACGAGTTTATTCATTTCTCCCCCTTTGTCGAAGCAAAAAGGTTGCGTAAGCCGGTGTTGAAGAAACGGACTTTGCAAATACTCCCCCTTGGTGCTTACTCCCCTAGCTTGGGGCACCGAGGAATCGAGATATGGTGACAAGCTACATAGAAGGGTTAGTTGAACAAAAGAAACAACCAACAATATATAGCAATAGGTCACACAAAAAAAATAAAAGAGAAGAAAACACAAAGACAAAGATCCAAGATAGGTTACTAAAAGAACATCATACAAAGAAGTATGGAAAAAGAAACAAGCCAAAAGCATAAATCTAATCCTAGTTATTCTAGAATTCTAAGATTTGCTTGAATTTGGTGTCTTGTGGATAAGCAACCAATGCTTATATGAAAGACAAGGTAATAGCGGAGGGTGGTGGTGGTGGCTTGTTGGAGATCTCATAATCAAAGTGAAGAGGAGGCTTGATTAAGAGACTCTTGATGTAGCTCAACTCCTCATAGATGTGTGCCATAGCAAGATGTTGATATTGACAACAATGACAATATGTTCCATGGTGCATGACATTATCATGAGAAGGAGGAAGAACACTAAAGGGTGGTGGTGGAGGAAAAGATGTTCCACAATCAACATTCTTGGTAGGAGAAATGTGATTAAGAGTGTTCTTGGGTGGGTATGGATTGAAAGCAATTGGAGAAAATGGAGGAGATTCAAGGCTTTCATTAGGAGAATAAGACATTTTGGATGTGAAGTAATGCAAAATGCTTATGGTTTAAATAGGGAAGGCTTAGGTTATTTTTTGGGGTGGTCAAAGGGTTTGAAACAAAGATTCTCAAAAATGTTGGAGCAAATCTGGAGTTTCAGACAAAAACCCGAAAAAGGAAGGCCAATGTAGGCGGTTCCTTATCTAGGGTGGTGGTACCTTATCAATAAGGTACCGCGGTTCACATATGGAACCGCCTGCAGAAGCAGGGTTTGGTGTTTGGAGGAATATTTTTCAGCAAATCTTATTTTTCTAGTATAACTTATCATAGGGATATGCTTAAAAGCAAAGATAGACAAAGAAAACATATGCAAACTTACCAAATAGAGATTTGACCAAAATACACGGATTAAAAAATCAATGTAGGAGGTGTGTAAGACAAGACCTTAAGTCATGACACAATGATCCTCCATGATTCAATCTTGTTCTTGCTATTTTTTGAGATAATCATACATATGAATTATGTAAGCTCTAAATTAATAGCGAGAATCTATGAAAAATTGTTTTTAGATTGAATTAACAATGTCAAACGAATTTCTCAACCATTTTCGAAAGAGACTTTGAGAGTTTTGAAAAGGAGAGGAGAAGATTTTTCAAAAGGAGTTTAAAAGACTCAAGGACTCAAAGAGGTAAAAGAAAACACACAAGAAGAAAAGAATTTAAGGAAGATGTTCCATTAATCCTAGACCTAGACGCAAGTAATTAAAAGATTCCTTCTTAAGTGACTTAGTGAAGATATCGGCTAAGTTGTCCTCGGAGGGCACCTTTTCAATAGTAATGTTCCCCTTTTGAACATTATCCCTAAGGAAATGGTGTCTAATTTCTATGTGTTTGGTTCGCGAATGTTGCACGGGATTCTTGCTTAGGTCTATAGCGCCTTTATTATCACACATGATGGGAACATCATCAAGAGAAATCACGTAATCAACAAGCGCTTGCTTCATACATAAAGCTTGTTGGCATGCTTTTCCGGCACTCACATACTCAGCTTCCGTGGTGGATATCGCAAGAGCGGTTTGTTTCTTGGAGAACCAAGAAGTTAAACAACAACCCATGAAGGTACAAACTCTACTAGTGCTTTTCTGGTCCACATAGGAGTCCGCGTAGACAATGGTTTCTACGCCGGTCCCTTTAGGATACCATAATCCTAAATGTATAGTGCCTTTAATGTATCGGAAGATACGCTTAACCGCTTCAAGGTGAGAGGTTTTGGGAGCCTCTTGGAAGCGAGCACAAAGGCAAACACTAAACATGATATCCGGTCGACTTGCCGTTAGGTACAACAAACTACCAATCATACCTCTATATTTGGTGTTGTCTACCGACTCACAATCATCATCTACGGTGAGTTTAGTATCCGAGGCCATAGGGGTCTTCATTGGTCTAGATTCTTCTAATCCAAATTTCTTTAGCATTTCTTTAGCGTACTTAGATTGACTAAAGAAAATACCATCGTCCATTTGTTTAATTTGGAGTCCTAAAAAGAAGTTAAGTTCTCCCATCATACTCATTTCAAACTCATCATGCATGATTTTGGCAAAGTCATCACACAATTCTTGACAAGTTGAGCCAAATATAATGTCATCAACATATATTTGTACGATTATAAGGTGAGGACCTTTCTTCTTTGTAAAGAGTGTATTGTATACCATTCCCATGGTATACTCATGTTTAACAAGAAACGCTTTAAGTCTATCATACCAAGCTTTGGGTGCTTGTTTGAGTCCATAAAGTGCTTTCTTAAGCTTGTAAACATGGTCTGGTTTCTCAAAATCAATGAAGCCGGGAGGTTGAGCCACATATACCTCCTCATTGATCAAACCGTTAAGAAATGCACTCTTTACATCCATTTGTTGAAGCTTAAAATCTAAGGCACAAGCGTAGGCTAAAAGGATTCTAATAGATTCTAATCTAGCTACCGGTGCATATGTCTCGTCATAATCAATACCTTCTTGTTGATTATAGCCTTGAGCTACAAGTCTAGCCTTGTTACGAGACACAACACCATTCTCATCTAGCTTATTCCTAAATACCCATTTGGTTCCTATAATGGTAGAACTTCTAGGTGGAGGAACGAGTTCCCAAACATCATTGGCAACGAATCGATTTAATTCTTCTTGCATCGCAATGACCCAACTCTCATCCGTCAAAGCTTCTTTAACATTCTTTGGTTCTATCAAGGAGACAAAACAAAAGAAGTTTCTTTGGTTTTGGACTTGAGATCTTAGGGTCCTTTGATTTAAGTCACCAATGACATTATTGAGAGTATGATCCCTAGACTCCTTAATGTTTACTTCCTTTTCAACACTAAGGTCTTCAACTCCTATTTTTCTAACCTCTTTGGCTTTAACTACTTCTAATTCATCCAAGTCATCATCAACCAATGGTGGTGTCTTTGGTGAAGGAGGGGTTTCATCAAAGGTTACGTTAAGTGATTCTTCAATAACCCCCGTGGTTCTATTTAGGACTATGTAAGCTTTACTAGTTTGGGAATAACCTAAAAGGATACCTTCGTAAGACTTTGGGTCAAACTTGGTAAGGTAGTCTTTGGTGTTGAGGATAAAGCACTTGCTTCCAAACACCCTAAAGTATTCTAATGAGGGTTTCTTACCTTTAAGAATCTCATAGGGGGTCTTTCCTAGGAAAGGTCGAATAAGAATTCGGTTGAGAATATAAGTCGATGTGTCCACGGCATTGCACCAAAACTTTTGAGGCAAAGATTGCTCGTTTAACATCGTCCTACTCATCTCTTGGAGAGTCCTATTCTTCCTTTCAACTACCCTATTTGATTGTGGAGTGCGAGGAGCCGAGAAGTTATGGGTAATACCATGAGCTTCACAATAGGCACCAAATTGCACTTCATTATCAAATTCCCTACCATGATCCGTCCTAATAGAAACAATTGAACATCCTAGTTGATTTTGAATTCTTCGGCTAAAGATTTCGAAGTGATCGAAAGCTTCATTCTTAGATGCCAAAAATCTAGTCCAAGTGAATCTAGAATAGTCATCAACTATAACTAGGGTATAAAGGTTACCTCCATAACTCCGTATGGCAGAAGGTCCAAAGAGATCCATATGTAGGAGCTCTAAGCACCGAGAGGTCGAAACCAAATTCTTGGCTTTGTGACTTGAGTGAACTTGCTTTCCAACTTTGCAAGCATCACAAAAGTGACTATCAAACTTAATCTTGGGGAGGTGTCTTACCAACTCCTTAGAGACTAAAGATTGAATTAAACGCATATTAGCGTGACCTAATCTCCTGTGCCAAAGAGTAGAACTATCATCTATAGTCGCAAGACATATGTTGTCTTTTGACTTCTTATTAACCTTCATGACCTAAAGCCCATGCTTTCTAACACCTTTTCCAATGACTTTTCCATCTTTTACGATTTCACTGTCATGTTCCGAAAAGATGACCTTACACTTATTATCACAAATTTGACCTATACTTAAAAGGTTAAAACCTAAGTTATCTACGTGCTCAACATTTTCAATGGTCATGGAGTCAAGAGAAACCGTACCTTTGCTAATGATATTACCACGTAGACTACTAGCGAATGTGACGTTACCTCCATCATATGCTTTGTAATGCGAGAACAAACTTCGATTACCCGTCATGTGTTTAGAACATCCACTATCCTTAATCCACTCATCGGGCTCCAAATCAATTCCCAAGCATATCTAGGTAACAACATACAAGATCAAACATTTGGTCCCCAATATCTCATGGGTCCAAAATTGTTAGTTCCAAACATCCCTTGCATTTGGTTGGGATGCATGAATGAGGAGGGGATTCCCCATGGAGAACAAAATGGAGGAGGGTAGTAATTCATGTAACCATTTTGTTGTTCATTACTTCTCCTAGGTGTGTTTGATCTAGGTTTAGAGTTATTATTATTCCTTCTAGGTGTTGGAGTTTTACTTCTAGGTCGTGAGTTGTTTTGATTATCTCTTCTAGGCGTTGTCGTTCTACTTCTAGGCTTAGACTCATTCCGTACTCTAGGTGGAGTAGAAGATAGTCTAGATAAACTTCTATTTCCCATGAGAGGTTTACTTAATGGCTTGTAGAACTTACCAATAGCATTGTCGTCAAGTATGGGTAATTGTAACTTATTAACAGTAAGATGCTTTAGTTTTTCATCTAACTTAGATTTTTCAGAAAGTTCAGGATTTTCACAAAATTCATCTTCTGGCCGCGGTACCTTATCTATGGCGGCGGTTCCATAGTGACAGGGAACCGCGCCATACAGTTTGGAACCGCGTCCAGTGGGCATTTTTTGTGAAAACCTGACTTGTTTTGGTTCACTAGTTGAGGCTTCATTTGAGTTAAAACCAAGACCAAGTCTTTCCTTAGAATGAACTTGTTTGTTTAACATATCATCAAGAGCACTAGTACCTTTCATGAACTTTTCCAATTTAATGGAGGTGCTCTTGAGATCTTCATTCTCTAATCTAAGTTTCTCACAACTTAAGCAACTTAAATCAACCTCTTTGTTTTTCTCAAGTTTAGCCAATTTCTCCCTAAGTTCATTGATCTCATTTTCAAGCTTAGTTTTAGTTGATTTTAAGGTTTTATTCTTTTCTATGAATTTAAGACTAAGTTTGTGTAAGTTATCATATTTGCCTTCAAATTCAATATCATCTAAAGTGGAACTATCATTGTATAATATTCTGTTTCGGAATGTACCTCTTTAGAAGTATGAGCCATAAGACATTTCTCCTCTTTGGGGTTTTCATCATCATCTTCACCGCTATCGCTCCAAGCGCCACTAACGAATGTCGTGTGGTTCTTATCACAAGCGGGCTTTGGACAATCACCAATGAAGTGATTTGGATCACCACATCTAAAACAATTCCTTTCACCTTTTTCGTTCTTGACAAACCAATTCTTTGACAATGGTTTCTTGTCATAGTTGGGTTGCCTAACGTGTTGACCTCGTCTCTTGAAGAACTTCTTGAAATCTGTCACCGCCAATGCATACTCCTCGTCATCGCTTTCCGAGGAACTATCATGGTCACTTTGTGCCTTCTTGGCTTTAAGTGCAAGAGATTTCCTTTCACTCTTGGTTTTCACTAATTCCGAGTCCTTCAAAATTATCATCTCATGAACCTTCAAGTTTCCTATGAGTTCATCGAGTGATAAAGTTGAGAGATCTTTCGACTCTTCAATCGCCGTGACTTTTGCTCTCCACTTTGGATGTAAGGCCCTTAGAAACTTCCTAACATTGTTCTTGCTAGAAAAACCTTCATCAAGTGCTTTTAGACTAGTAATAATGGTGTTAAACCTAGCAAATGCACTATCAATAGTTTCATCTTCTAAGATGACAAATTGTTGGACAAGAAGATCGATTTTGCTTTCTTTGACTTGGCTATTACCTTGGTGGGTTACTAAAAGAGTGTTCCAAATATCTTTAGCGGTTTCACACATAAAAATTCTTTCATACTCTTTCTTAGGCAAAGCATTATAAATCACCATTTTAGCCTCATTATTTTTTGAAAGTTTCTTTTTAGTATCGTCATTAGCTTTGTCAAAAGTGACCAATTCTTTTGTTTTAGAAACTTCATTAAATTGAAAGGGTAAAAAATCACCATTGGTAATAACATGCCAAAGATCTAAATCTTTTGATTTCACATAAGTTTCAAATCTATTTTTCCAATAAATAAAACTACCGGTTTCAAAAAGTGGTGGTCTTTGCATAGATTGCCCTTCTAGGTACTTGTTGGAATCCATAGATCGATTCAAGTTTTAAAATACAATATACTTTAAAAATTCTTGAGCAACCCACTCTGATGCCAATTGTAGAAACTAGAAGGGAGGTTGAATAGTTTCTTATATTTACTTGTTAAAATGTGGTTTCCAAAAATCCTTTTTCAAAAACTTAGGCTTGAGGAAATATGTGAAATCTTCTTATGCACAATATGAGCAATGATAGTGTAACTAAACTAATACTAACAAAAATATATCCACAAAGAATAAAGAATGATAGTGTAACTAATATAGTACTAACACATGTATATGTATAAAGAATAAAGAATGTAAAGAGTTAAGGGTAAAGAAAGATCAAACCGAACACCAAGGATTTATAGTGATTCGGCAACGAAGCTCACTCCTCGTTCCTACTCCACTCCTCGAGTACTCCTTACTCGAGAGTTCACTACACAACAAGCTCCTTATGGTGGAGAAAACCGTACACGTCGCTTAACCAATTTCCGACTCTAAGCTAAAAGTCGAGCCCTAATCGTAGCTAGGACCAATCTACACAACTATACTTAGTACATACACAACTTCCAAATAGACACAACTACTTGGATCTTCACAACTATGACACAACTACAAGTGTATAAAATTAGATCTTCAATGGATCTTTGGTGGTGGACTCAACACTTCACTAGGATAGTGTTCTTCTCTTTGCACTTGGAGAGGAAGGGATGGAAGAACAAGATTCACTTCTTAAACAAGTAATAATCAAACAAATGATCAAAGATTTGAGTGATTAAAGAAGGGATTTGAATCTGGAAATAAATGTGCAAAAGAGGTGAGGTGAAAAGCTGAGAATGGTCCACTATTTATAGGACAAAGGAGCCAACGGCTATATCTGCCCGCGGTACCTTATCTTAGCCCGCGGTACCTTATCGATAAGGTACCGCCTAGGCGCTAAGGTAACGCCGGACTAGACTCCGCTCCTTTTTGTCCTTTAGTGGTGGAGGTCTTATCTGGGTATAAAAATATCCTGAAAGGATATTCTTAACCAAATAAGAATATGCCATTTTCAAATTTCAAATAATTAATTTAATAAAACATTTTCTTAAAAATAAAGTTTAATAAAAAAACTTGTCACATTTAATAAAAAGTGAGTTTTAAGAAAAGATTAAATCACTTGATCACTTGATTAAGGTTAGTACTTGTTTATCCATACCTTAAGTGAAAATGGGTAAAATGAAAAATACTTGAACTCAAGAATTCGTTTTTCGTTGTTTTCGTAAATGCTTGTTTTTACATATTGTCGTAATCAAAACTAAGCGAGACCGAAAAATGCAAATAACGTTTTTAGTCATTATTGCATTAACAAAAGATACTAAGAAGTCAGCTGCCAGGACAACGCCTTGTCCAAGTAACTAGGTAATATTACAAATATATTTTATAAGTAGGTTACCTTAAATCAAGTTTAAAGACCTTGATGTTTATGTATAGCATAAAAAGTTGGTTACGAGATAAGAAATATTTGACCAAACATGATTGATGCTTTCATATGCGAAAGTGAAAATTACAAATTTTGTACCTCTATGTGTTTTGAACCAAACACCCCTTTATACTAGCCTCCCATTGGTAAAGATGTTGATGGTGCAATTGTTTTAGACAATGGAACCATATTTGTCAAGGTATATATATGAACTGTCATTCTATTTGACAACAGATTTTAAAGGTGTAATGAATAATGGGCTGAGACTTCCATCCTTAATTCTAGCCAGCAATTTTTTTTCTATAGAACATCAACTAAGTCAATTATCAAGTCAACTTCATGTTTTGAATAGATACATTTATTCTTATTACATTGGAGTCCTTTATTCTTATTCATGTTTTGGACAAATATGTAATTAGTTTTTATATATTTTTGAGACTGAACTAAAATATCCATTTGTGTGTTTGCAGATTCATTATGATCGAGTTGGAAAATATGGACTTTTTTGGCATACGGAGGTCACCATACATTATATTCCAGATTTATCAGATTGTTTACCATCACTAGATGCATGGAGGGATCAGCGGCTTGCCCACAACAAAGCTGCTCTAGATATGTACGCGTCTAACCACAACAAAATAGTGAAGCATTGACATCTGTTAGTTTTTGAATTTATTGTAGTTTTATAATGCGCACAACCGCAACGATATTACCAGCCCACATATTAAAGTGGTTAAGGTTGGTTGTAAAAATAGCATTACCTTTACTACTGACATTCAAGTAGTGAAAGTACTTCGCTTATGTCAACAGTTGTGACACGACCAGTAGGTTTAAGCATTATCTTATATCACTACTTATTACTACTGACAGTCGATAAAGTAGGTCGGCGGACTATTTTTCGTGACCATATCCATGTTCTTTTACAAACAAAGACAGTCACAAAGGATTTCAAAATCAAACAAAAAGAAAAGAACTACAACACATATGATTACTACATAACCAAATGCCTGCTCGATTGCCACTAATTTGTTTATAACGTTTTCTCTGTTGACAATGAAGATAAGGGCACGTAAATGCTGATAAAAAAGCAGGTGGACGAGTTATAAGACATGATATCAATATGATATATTATGTTACTAAATTTAAGGGGGTGTTTGGCTTAGTAGGTTCATAACTCCGCCAGTTTAAGTAGTAAAAAACATAAGAATTTGTAAAAATAATCTTTAATATGCATTTTCATGATTGCAGAACGATGTTTTTGTAATATCAAATAAATAATCTAAATATCTAATACTTCAAGTAGATGTAAGGTAAGATCTTTTATATTTTCAGATACTTATGTTTAATGAACGTTAGTTGATTAGAGTTTTTATCATATATTGATGTAAAGGTCGCATTCCTAAGTTTTTTTAGTTGATAACGTTCATTAGAGTTTTATCATATATTGAGGTAACGGTCGCATTCCTAAGTTTTTTTAGTTGATATTGTTCCTAAGTTTTTTTTAGTTGATATTGTTCCTAAGTTTTTTTAGTTGATATTGTTCCTATAGTAACTATGGTATTATGTGATTGGGTGAGGTCTTTTAATTTAATTTTCTATAGCTTGATTCTGTAGTTTTTTGGGTAAAAACTTGATTCTGAAGTTGTGTACACTGAAAAGGTTCAGCTCACATTGGTGAATGTGTAATGCTTAGTGTAGCTATTATACTCACCGTCACATACTTGAATGGCTACAGATTATACGCACATCTTGATATTGAAGTTTGTGTACAACGGAAAAGATATTCAGATATTTCCTAATAGAATTGTAAGCATTTGTATTATATATTCATTTATTTTTGTCGCGTATCTAAACTGATTAGTATACCAGACCCGCATATGTAAAGCTAAACTAATCTATACAAAGCGTGGAAACATGGGGCTCTAAGACTCTAACTATACTTTGTTAAGATTTTGCGATTTAACAATATAATATATCACTCAAATTTTTACCAGTTTTGAAAAGGCCTCATCATTAATATTTGGAATGGCTTTGTAGTAATTTTTTTATAGTGACTTAATGATACTACTAATGGAACTTATGGGTCAAAAAATGCAGTTGCAGCGAACAATGCACTTATGTCATGATTCTTCTCAGGAAACTACTACAGGCAAAAAGTCCAGCTGCAACTGCAGTGGATAATGCTTGGACCCCAGGACGTGGTAAGAATTCTTATTCATGCATATTTAAAGATTCGATATTCCACCTTTGATGTTGCTTTTCTCATGATTTATGTGATGATTGTTGTTGTTTTATTGTAAGGCAGATAGTCATGGCAAATTCAGTAGCTAAAGTGAGCGTTCATATCTTTATATGATATTATCCCAAAATTTTTAACACAATATTTTGTGAAATATAAGAATGAATGCATTATATAACTGTAGGTTGCAGCAAAGTTCATTGGAGATGTTAATGCTTATATAATATTTCTTGTCATATTATACCTTTTAAAATGATTTAAATCAATCTTTGAAAGCCAATTAAAAGGGTCAGTTGTGAGGATTGTTGAGGGCTAGCGCATACATTACACCTCTCATATAACAAATTCGATTTTTTCCACTTCTTCATACTGGCCTACTCGACTTATCATCGCAAGCTGTTCGGCTGTCATAGTCGGTTCTGTCGCTTCATACTATTTGGCTCATGGGTAATCTTCTGTCAGCAAATGACCCTAATAAGAATACAGTGTTTCTTTATGTTATTATCCAAGACATTGAAATAAATAGAATATGTTAAAGATTATGTTACAAAGTATTCAAACAAATTTTAGCATCATAGAGTCTGAGCTCTTCCCAAAAATACAACCATGATCTCTCTCAAAGCAGTGGTAAAAAGAATTTCTAAGCGGGTTTATAACTATATGTTTGTATCTTAGCATAATTATAGAAGTATGACAAACCTACAATAGATTCACTTTCAAGTGAAACCCAGCCTCTATGGCATATATAACTTCACTCCTGACTGTTTTGCGATTACTCATACCTTCATTAACAATGACGCAGCAAGAACTCCACCCCTGGCCATTTTGCGATTACTCATACCTTCATATAAATGATGCAGCAGACCCTGGCCGTTTTGCGATTCCTCATACCTTCATTAACAATGACGCAACAAGAACTTTTTTTACATGTCTCCTCTATATATAAAAGAAACAATAGATCATGTTTTGGCATGTAGAGCCACATTTAAATTGGATGATGTTAGTCTTTTTGTTAATGAGCACAAAAAGCCAGAAAGGGTGGTGACAAACAGTTCTTGAAGCGAACGTCCGGCCTTTAGAAGGAGTTTTAGGATTAAATGAGAATATTATTTCAAGACTTACTTATAATCATGTCATCAACCTTAAAGTCTAAAATGATAATAAGAATACACAATGCTGGCGTTATATTATAACTCAAAGATGTCAAACAAATTATTAGTCAGCTATAAAAGTCAAAGTATAAATCATTTTTAGTATACGAGTGGTTGTATATAGATGGCAAACAACAATTAAATGTCTCTAACCTCTCTATAGAAAGCTTTATGTGGCTTGTGATATTTCGAACCTATGGTATGCCTATATCATTTACCAAAAAACATTGTAACTTAAACATTAATATTAAACTTGTGGTGAACTTGTTTTTACTATATGATTTACAATACAAGCATATCACATGTAGCCATTATATTCAACTTACCATGAATGTTAACAATTAAAAAACTTAACTGGCATTCATTGATTCATAATGATGGATACAAAAGCTTCTTCGATATATTTATATAGTATAGCAAAATAAAAACAATGTTTTAATATTAATGTTTAAGTTACAATGTTTTTTGGTTAATAAAAATCGCGATTTGCAAAATCTCAATATATATTTACGGCTCTATATATATAATTAAAGTCGTGAATACCAAAGGCTTCTTGGTCTAGCGGTATGTGAGTGACCCTCTAACCTCAAGGTTGTGGGTTCAAGTCTCGGTGGAGACATGTGAGAGAGTAGGTATGAGTTGTAAAAACTGCCGTTCTTAAAAAAAAGTCATGAATGGTTTTATGTTAAATTATACTGGTTTCATATAAAAAAATTTGATAAATATATTCATGTTTTGTCGTCGTCAGTGTCCTATTCTGGGTATCGAGTTATGAAAAAATCATTGTACATATATCAAGAAGATTTACGAGGGAGGCCAAGGGTATTGGTCTATGTGTTACACTTTGAAACAACTTATTTTTACATCAACTTTTGAATTATGTTGAATTTGTGGTGCCTCTAATTAAGCTTTCGTTTACCATTTTCTTTACAAGTTCTTTTATTTGGACAGAGAGAGGATAGATGAGAGGGTGTTAAGCCAGTTTGAAAATGGAAGTGATTCGCACACTCCTCATTGATATTGATTGAGACATTCAAATTTTGTGTGTCTTAACCTATTTACCTTTATAAAAGTAAACATAATTAAAAGTAAATTAAGGGTAAATGTGTCAAGACGCACAAAATTTGAGTGTCCCAATCAATATGAGGAGTGTGCAAATCACCTCTCGTTTGAAAAGGTAGTGAAAGAAACCTTTTAACGTGACTAGAGGTGGCATATTTTAACCATTTTAAAAAATATTGGTATTTTTTGATATTTTTCAAAAAAGGATGGGACATTTTTTGCTCACTTTTTATTATCGATGGGCTAAACGGGCGTGTACATGTAAGAAACTAAATAGGCTTAATGCCGCACATGTAAAATACTAATTAGGCTACTCGACAAATATTTTATGTTAATTTTTTGTCCCCGGCTTTTAAACAAGTATTTTTATTTTTTAGTTATACGTTTTTATATATTTTATTCCTGTTTTAACTTGCACCCGCTTAACCCGCCCATTTTGCCCGTGTCTGTTTAACCTGCACCCGTTTGATTCATCGCCCGTTTAACCCGTTCGCCCGTTTTGCCTCCTCTAAACGTGACATAACAAATGATTGTTGATGCGAAAGAGTCATTTGATAATCAACAAAAGTTTCAAAAGTTAAAAAATATGATTAAAACATTGAGGAACTATTTAGGATTGTTTATTGAAATCGCCCTTTATGTATATATTTTTTTATGAAAATTGAAGTTATGTGTGTTTGTATTAGAAGTTTAATATATGTAGTGTTAGTCATGACATTAATATTTTAATAATATGGCATAAAATGGACAAAAACAATGTAGTTTAAGATATTTATTTATTTAAGAATATTATGAGTTAATTGAA